>JAJMBL010000008.1:0-399322 GCA_030565285.1 Wickerhamiella brachini | reverse complement strand
GAGCAGTCAGAGTGTCCATAACCTGGCGAGAGTTGGTCGCCGAGTTCTTGGCACCATCCATGAGAGCGTTACCAGTGTTGGAAGGGATGGCCAGAGCCAGGCTGAGGGTAGCAAGCAGAACTGATTGAGAGATCTTCATTTCGCAAAGTAAAAGAAAAAGATTGAAAGAATGAAATGGGTAGGAATGAAACGAAAGACAAAAGAAACAAGTGTTTGTGTTGGACTAGACTTCCGACCCAGTATATATAGCCACCGCCGCGACTAAGGTTCGAGGAGCTCGCGTAAACTCAAATTCAGTCCGTCTCGGTACGTCAAACTCAAAAATGTACCCAAAATTGAACCTTCTCCTGTGGTAGATGTACCTGAAGCTCTCTAGAGGCGTTTAGGAAGCTGCTATTGCAATCCAAAGAGTACCTCACCAGTCAACAGGCCTCCAGAAGTAGGAAGTCAGTGAAAGGGTCCTATATCCTGCGAATCATGGCCCTAGTAATGTGTTTCATGCATATTTCGCAATTTCGCTTGGTAATTGGTTGTGGTTCCAAACTAGGTTTCCTGCAGATTACTGCGTGCACACTGCAGCACGGGCCACTGATATGCATCGGACATCGACGTCTTCTGAGAGACGTTGGTTAAATATAGAATCATCTAGATACTTAATTTTCAAACGTGGCTTGGCATAGTTTCAGCGGCCACGAGATGTGAAATATGTTCTTCTAGATCGCTGTGGGTCCTCACATATTGAGGTTCTGGCGGTTTGAAATCAATATGGACGTCGCCGTTGCAAACCCTATCAGCAAACCACGGCCTGCATGGCAATCTAAGTCTCCGTGTTTTCGCGTGCCGCCTTCAAACGGCGGTACTCGGCAATAACATTCTCCCGCTCGGCCTCCAGAATCTCGCGGCGAGCTGCAGAGCTCGCAGCAGCCTTGGGCACATTACCACGGATTTTCAGCTTGGGCAGCTCTGGCGGCCGGTCAGCCACGTCACCGAATTTAGGCTTTTCGGTCGTTTGAATACGGTCCCAGGGATCAGGCGACTTATCCCTATTGGACCATTTCCAATTCTCGGCGTCCAGATCTGCCTTATCATCATCGGCGGTGCGGCCTCGTCGTCGATCCAATCGACTCTTGTATTCTGCTCGTAGATTTTCAGCTTTCGCTCTCTGCCTTTGGCGTGTTTTCTCTGCCTTGGCATTGGCCACGCCCTTGGCTTGGGGCAGCGGGACTGCTTCGTTCACCCGTCTGGAAAAATCAGACATGGACTCGCCCTTCCGAATCTTGAGTTCCTCTTTCTGAGCGGGCTGAGGCTTGGACTGGGGTTTAGATTTCGCCTCGATGGCTTCGGTTTCCCGTTTCTTTGCGCTTTCTTGCCGTTTCAACAAATTGCGAAAAGCTCGAGGCGCATCCGCTCTCAACTCGTCCAACTCCGATTTCTCCCCCGATGAGGTCTTTTTGGTCTTACGGCGTTTTTCATTTATATCGAAAGAAGGAGCATTATCAAATTCGGCTCTCTTGGGCTTGGGGCCCTTGTAAGGACCTCTTGATTTGGCGTTTTCCGCTTTTGGAGCTTTGGGCATACGTCAAGCTGGAAGTCCTAAAGCTATGAAATTTCACGATTATATAATTTTTTTCTCGACGCACTTGTGATTCCAAATATTCTGCCTAGCTAAGGACCACCAACAATGCTAAAAAGGTCACGAAAACAGGTGAAATTAGAAGATACGCAACGAAAGCGGCAGCATCTAGATGAGCAGCTTGTCGGCAATTGGGATGCCTTCGACGGAGCTGAAGACCTAGGACTGGAGGACATTCCTCGCAGGTTTAAGGTCGAAGAGGAAGAGGAACATCAAGGCCTCCCCGTCATTCGTGACGGTAAGGTTGAGAGAGTGCGAAAAGAACCTAGCAAAAAACTTGCCAAGAAAGATGAATCTTCGAGCGAAGAAGAGCAGGAGGACCAGGAAGAGGAATGGGGTGGTGTCGAAGACTCTGAAGTAGCCAAAATGGAACAAGAGGCTGCCGAGGCGGACGAACCCGAGCTAACCGACCAGCAAGTAAAAGAGATGGTTGCTGATTATGCTGGACTGATCAATGAAAGCCCAGAGGAACACCTAGGGAAGATTAGAGAGTTGCAGAGACTGGCAGCTCGTAGCAGAAAAGCTCGGACAAGACAGATCATTCTGCTGGCACTACTTACTATTTACAAGGATGTCATCCCTGGCTATCGTATTAAGCCACTAACTGAGGCGCAAAAGAAGGAGAAAGCAACGAAGGAGGTTCGACAGCTACGAGAGTTCGAGCAGCTTTTGGTCTCGCTGTACAAGGAGTACCTGGACCTTGTCAGACTCTTCTATAACCAGGGGCGGCTTGAAACTGAGGGTAAGCGCTACGCACTGGCGTCGACTGCGGTGCGCATTGCAGCTGACTTGTTGGAGTCTGTACCTCATTTCAATTTCCGAAACGAGCTCATGAAGGTGCTGGTAGAGAAACTCAGCTCCCAGCGCATTGATCAGCCTTTCCAAAAGGCGCTAGACTGTGTTATTACTATTTTTGAAACAGATGTGGAGGGTCATGTCAGTTTCGAGCTTGTGCAAGCACTAGCGAAAATGATCAAAACTCGCCGGTACAAAGTCGACTCTAAGGTTCTGGCGACTCTGGTCCATCTCCGTCTCTTGACCGAGCTCACGGGCCGGGCTGATCTGGAACGAATGATCAAGGAAAAACCAAAGGAAAATCTTATCAAGAAGAAGGATCGCGTACACTTCAGCAAGAAGCAGCGCAAGCAGCGCAAGGAACAAAAAGAAATCGACGAGGAGATGCGGAAAGCAGAGCTATCAGTCTCCTCTCAGATGCGCGAAAAACTCCAAGCTCAATCGCTTAAAGTGGTGTTCGTGCTGTACTTTAATATTCTCAAAGTCCGCTCTAAGACATTATTGGGTGCCGCGCTTGAGGGGTTGGCCAAGTACGCCCACCTGATCAATGCCGATCTGTTTGGAGATCTGCTGGAGGTGCTAAGAGAAATTATTACCGAACAGGATATTGTTAATCCTCGTCAGATCCTGTTGTGCGTCTGCACTGCATTTGCACTATTGTCGGGTCAAGTCGGCGATTCTATCAACCTTGACCTGTCCTTTTTCATTAACCGCCTTTATGATATTCTGCCAACCATGGCACTGGATCCTCTGATCGAGCAAAATCATAAGCATTTGGCGTCCAGCCACCGTGGTAGACTCACTAGCGAGACCGACATGCTTGTGCGCGCCCTTGAGTCGCTATTTTCAAAACAGAGCATGTCCACGCGTCCGCGAGTGCTGGCCTTTTCGAAACGCCTGGCTACTTGTGCGCTTTTCTTCCCAGAGAGAACTGCGTTGGTCGCGGAGACGGTTTTAGAGCGTATGGTGCAGCGGTATCCTTATTCTGCAGCTCTTTATCAGACCACCGATCGAATTGGCCGCGGTTCATATAATGAAACTGCAGATATCCCGGAACGCAGTAACGCTGAAGTGGCCACAATGTGGGAATTCGCTCTGTTGGACAACCACTATAGCCCCAAAGTCCGGGAGAACGCTAGACAACTGGCGAGAACAAAGGAATGATAAAAAAAGTGTAATGATCATAAGTCAAAAATATGTTACAAATTAAATACAGGAATTTTGGCGATCAAGCAGAACCACCGAGAGCGGCTGCCAGGGTCAGATACCAAGTGCGCGAGGCACCGCCGTCGAGCCACGAAGAGCTCCAGTTGTCCTGACTGAAAAACTCATAGGCCGAAGTAGGATCGTAAAGGACCTGGTTGCTGCGAAGAATACCGGTCCAGCCTGAGTTGACATCATCGAGGATTGGTGCGATTACGGAGTCCCACTCCTGCTGCACAAACTCCTTGGAGCGGATGAGGCCGGATGCGCCAGTGATCGGGATCATGTGAATACCCTGGATATACTCGATGTTGGTACCAAAGTAGGTTGTGTGGTCGAGCTTGTTCTCGAATGTGATACCAGCCACACGGTTGGCGAGGATCTTGGAAGGCTGGACAGCGTTGTCGTTCTTGAAGTAGAAGTAGAGGTCCATCGAGCGCTTCATGATCGAAAGCATCAGGTCACCACGAGCCTCCATGGCCTTGTCACCGCTCACCTGACCCCACAGTTTCATTCCGTAGGCAAAGTTGTAGTCTTCCGATGTCGACTCCTCATCCTTGCCGTCGCCGCTAGCAAATAGACCATGCGCCCATGAGTGACCGTGGAAGAAATCAAACATGCGGAAAACAGGGAAGTGGGAGTCGTCGGTGGACGGATTGGCAACATCGCGAACAAGTGAGTTGACCCAGTCCTTGTTGTCCTGTACCCAGGTTCCGCCCAGCTTGTTGTCAATCAAACCGATCACAGCGGCAGCATGAACGTAGTAGCCATAATGGAAATGATGGTCGTTATACAGAGGAGCACCAAAGTCGTCCGAAACGGAGCCACCGTTGTTGGCAGCTGAGGAGGTGATACCTTTGAAAAGGGTGTCGTAGATGAAGGGGGTAGGCTGTTTATTGGACAACCAAGGGGTCAAAGCGCTCTTTAGCGACTCAAGGCCCTGCTTGGTAACGTCTTCAGAACCAAGAACCTCAGATGCAACGAGAAGGATGTAGGCAAACTTGTCAAAACCCTTGCCGGCAGTGTAAGTAGAAGTAGTGTCGGTCTGGCCAACCATATCTTCGGCAATCTCCTCATTGACAACCTTAGCGATAAGTTGAAGGGCATCCTTAGAGAATGTGGTCGAGTCCTGGCCAATCTGGTAAGGAAGCCATTGCAAATCTGTGTACAGCTCCTCTGTCATGGTCAATGATGAACCAACGACACCAGTGAGGTGACCCTTGTTACCCGAGTAGACGGTCAGACTCGTGGCAGCCGCCTTGGTAGCAGCCGAGAACGAGGCCACATGATGGGGCAGAGCATAGAGCAAAGGCTTACCAGAAGATGAGGTGCCGCTGGTAGAGTAGTCGATGCTGTAAGTGGCAACGTCGCTAGACACCGAGCCATCAATCTTGGCACCAGTAATGTAGGCACCCGCAGTACTGTCAATAGCAGTATCATCCGCTCCAGGGGGAACAACGGCAACCTGAACAACAATGCCATCAGAGGAGGAAGAACCAACGAGTTCGTAGTTGGAGTTGACGGTCCAAGTGAATCCGGACGAACCAGAACCAGAGACGTAGACATTCCACGCAATACCATTGAACAGGGTTGCACGGAACTTCTTGACGCCGGAGGAAAGGTCCGTCTTTTGTACAAGGCTTTGAACACCCAACTGGCTGAATAGACGAGGAGTCAGGCCAGTGTAAATACCGGTGACCATGCCCATACCGATAGCGACCGGAAGTTCGATGGAGCCGCTCGAGCCCTTGAGAGTGACGGTGGTAGAGAAAGGGCCGAAGTCACCAGCCTCGAGCGAAATATCGTCTGCGGAGCTAAACTCCTTGGCGGAGAGAACAAAACTCTTGAGCATCAGGGGATTGGTGTAGTACTCGACTGGGTCGGCAGAGGCATCAGGGCCAAAAGCCTGTTGTGAAGCGTTTGTGTATGTGACGCCGAAACCGTAGTAGGCAGTGTCCTTGGAGAAGAAGACATTGTATGGTTGGGCAAACACAGTAAGGTCCTGGTTGTCCAAGAACAGATTGGCGTAGAACTTATTCGTTTGAATGGGACCAGACTGGTCGATGCCATCAGGAATAGTCAGAGGAATGGCCTCGCGTGCAAACATACTCAGAGGGTCGGATGTATCAATGGCTGAGAAGATGGCACCGTCAGAGTAATAGTTGCCGCCGGTGGGAGCAGCTGCCGAGCTTGAGGTTGAGCTAGTGGCGCTCAAGCTCGAGCTCGAGCTCGAAGTCGAACTCGATGTAGTAATTGAAGTGGCCTCTGGAGAGGTAGTCTTAGAGTCTTCTGAGGTCGAAGAGGTACTGGAAGAAGTCGTGGTGGACGACGTAGAGATCGACGATGTGGAGCTGGATGTGGTCGCCGTGCCGGTGGTTGTGGCAGTAGGCGTCACAATTGTGATACCATTAGTGTAGGTATCCGGATCGACTGTGGTAGATAGTTGCACTTGCGAATAGGAGTCTGTTTGAGACACGGGATTGGGCTTGGTGGTCTGAATGGAGGTCTCGATCGAGCCAACCGCCGTGGTAGATGGGGTACTAGAGGCAATGAACAGGGTTGTTTCCAAGGTGGTAGTCTCATCTTGGGTCACCTGCGCAGGCTGCACATAAGAAGTGAGAGTCTGGGCCGGTGGTGTATAGACCGCATGTACGGTCACCACGGCCGCATAGGCCGAAGGAAGAAGAGAGGCGAGGAAAGCGTAACGCATTGCACTTGTTTGGATTCAAAGAGTGTTCAACACGGACGTGAGGGAATGCGAGCGAATGTGAATGAATGAGAAGAGATTGAATTCAATCGCTGGGTCCTGTACTTGGAGTGCGGGTCCGAGACGTGCAGAGAGCGGTGGGTCGGTTGATCAGGGGAAAGACCGTTATTTAAATAATGCACATGAGCACGGGCCCTGCATTATTGTGGCTGGTAATGGGCTGGAGATGGCTGTGGTTTATGCACGTGTGCACAGGCCGATCTTTGTTCGAGGGCAGCGGTGGCTGGTTAAAGAAGGCTGGCTATGTACTAGGGCAGGGGCTCATCTGCAGGACACCGACATGTGCCTACGATCTCCAGTTCAAGCTCAGACAAATCCGTTGTCAGCTGGCCTCCTTTGCAGCACGGACCTCCTCCTAACCACCATCCGCAGCTGGTGTGGTTTAGGTTAGAGAACAAGCCAAAAAATAGCCAAGACATATATCGGTTACCTAAATTTCGCCTTCCGTAGAATGGATTGGTCTACGGTTATGGGCACAGTGGCCAGCTCGGTTGCTGCCGAAATTGTTTTCCATCCTCTCGATACCCTTCTCACGCTACACCAAACCACCCCGGGAGCGGGCTTCATCCTACCATGGCGTCGTTATTGGAACGGCTTGGTGCCATCCATGACCATGTCAGTGCCTGCCTTCACTGTGGATGTTGTTGGCTACCGCGAATGCAAGAAGCTCCTTTCTCCATACTTGGGAGCTGGAACCGTGTCGAACTATATAACCAGTGCCGCAATTGCCCAGGGCTGTGCGTCGCTGCTATGGACTCCGCTCGAGGTGATCAAAGGCCGCATGCAGCTGTCACAGAATACGCCGATGCGTACGGTTGTCAAGCAAATTTATCGTACAGAAGGGTTCAAGGGCTATTATCGAGGCTACTGGGTAGGACTCGGGATTTATTTGCCTTATACAGTTTTGTTTTGGGTGCTATATGAAGAAACTCGGAATTGGCTCTCGGGAGCGGCAGAAAACCCAAATGTCCAGCCAACACTGACCCAGACGGCCATTGCTGCGTCCGTGTCGACTGCTGTAGGTGAGACCCTAACGAACTTTCTTGCAGTAGTCAAGAAACGGACACAGCTGGCAACGTCCGACGAGCTGAAGAGCCTGCGGCCCAACGACTCTCAGAGCATTCTGCAAGTCGCCCGCAACCTTGTCAAAGAACAGGGCCTTACGAGGGCACTCACTAGAGGGCTCACAGTTCGATTGATGGGCTCAGTTCCTGGTGCCGCGTTGACAATGGCACTGCTGGAGCTGCTATGTCCCGACACTACCGGTTGATTCTCGCTTTGCTGATTTTTCGCCACCAAGGAGAAATAGCCGCTGAAGATTAGCACCCTTTGTTATTTTTGTCGAGTTTGTTGAAAGCAGTCGATAAATATTTATTGTACATATTGTATATATCTTTGTTCTGTAAATTGTATAGCCCTTATAGAACTCTCACTTCAGACACACCCAGCGAAGACTAATCATGTACCGTTATTTGGTAGGCAAATGGGCCGATCCCATTCTTGCCGTCGGCCTTGGTCTTGTTGCCTTCAAGCAGTATGAGTTCAAAGAAGGCGGCCCTACGCTTGTTCAGCTGCTCCAAGAAAAATTCCAGAAGGAGTAGGCTTGATCGTCTATTTCCCTGTCCGTCTGACCTTGGAATAATCTTACCCCAAACTCGCCGACTTCCCAAACCGAACTAAGAGCTGATTGAAATAATATCAAGTATATAGTATACGCCTCGGAATGCTCGAATGCCTATATAAAGTTATTTGCGGCCGGTTGCAACCGGTGACAAGTGATCGCGATCTCAGATGATGAGGGCCACTGGAGTTATTGCTCCAGCTGTTGCCAGAGCTCATCTCCGCAGTCGTGATAAATTATAGTCACCAGCACCCGGTCCGCTGCCTCGGCTTCTAGCAGCTTATAGGCGGGCGAGTCAGCCGAATACAGTCGCTGCCATTGATGCAGCACGTCGAAAGCCTCGTCTCTCCAGGCTGCAAACGACTCGGCCGTGATGAATGTAGACTGTACAGTGCGGCCATCCCACTCACCCCAGGTGACAGCATGTGTTTTTGGGGTCACATCACTGGTCTGCACGGCCCCCTTTTCACTGGCAGCAAAGTAGGTAGCTGTACCGGCCGGCAGCTTGTCGAGCCGCTGGCGAATGGCAGTCCAGTCGCTGGCGGTGGCCAGAAACTCAACAAACGCCTTCTGGTGAACAACACCGTTAGGCGGGCCCCAGCCAAAGATCCGGTCCGTAGAACTAGTCTTGTCAATACCAGGCTGCGACGACAGCGTCCACCGGCCCTTGCGGTTGAGCCCAATGAGCTCTTCCTGGATAAGAGCTGTTTCCGCACTCAAAGGCTGATCACTAAAGGGAATGACCGGGATTTCGTTGGTGATGTGACCCACAAAAAGCGAACCGATATCCTCAGGTTTTTCGGGAGTCGTCCACTGCGGGTTGGGCAGACCGTTATCCGCACCATGGATAACCGGACCATAACCATCTATTTCGCCGAAAGCAGCAGAAGCAGGATCAGAGTACCGTCCGTTAGTATAATCATCCCATGTGGCTCTAGTTTCACGGACAGACGGCGACGATGCTCTCGAGTTAACGGGGGAGCCGGCACCCGAACCAGCCTCAGTCTTGGGCACCACATTTGGTGCATTGCTAGACTCGTAGCGCCGGCGGTGAATCAAACCACACTGTGATGCAACTTGAACAACCGAATTCTCGAGATTTAAAGTGTAGAAGTGGAAGCCGTTGATGCCGGCATCCTCTAGCTGGTGGATCATATTGCTGAGCAGCTTGACACCATAAGCTTTGACTTGGCGGTCATCTTTAGTGTCCAAAGCGGCAAAATCCTCAAGTACCCGCGGAGGGATGCTTGCATGCGACAGCTTAGCCGACCGTAGAAACTGCTGATACGAGTTGATGGGCATGATGCCCGGCACGATGGGCATTGTTTTAAAGAGGCCCGAGGGGTGCTCTCTCAAGAGCTTTTCATAAGTAATAAACTTTGACCCATCGTAAATTAACTGTGTGACAATAAAGTCCGCGCCGGCCCGAACCTTTTCTTCAAGATACGGTAGGTCCTGCTCGACGGCCTGCGAGCTCGCAGGACCCTCGGCATGCCCTTCAGGATAACCGGCAACCCCGATACAGAAGTAGTCGCCATACTCGCTTCGGATATACTTGACGAGATCAGCTGCGCAGACGAGGTCCGAGTGCTGAGCATAGTCGTCGCGAGGCGGATCACCGCGCAGCGCGAGAATATTACGGATTCCGGCTGCCTTAGCCCGCGCCAGGGCCGAGTCCAGGATTTTACGGTCCATATTTGTGCACGTAAGGTGTAGCACCGTGGGTACTTTGACCTCCTGCTGGAATCGGGACGCCAAATCAAGCGTCCGCTCAGCATTAGAGCCGCCCGTGCCCCAGGTGATGCTCACAAAAAGGGCTCCCAAGGCTGTCAAGCGCCGACACCGATCAACAAGGTTTTCAACACCCTGTGGGGTTTTAGGCGGGAAAAATTCGCAACAGAAAAACCGTTCGCCGGCAGGGAGAGCTCCTACCAACTCTGTGACTTTAGGAGATTCACTAGCCATTTGTGACTTGATTACTGGACCTGCAGTCTTATGCTGTACGTAGGATCATCCTGCATTGCCATAAACCACTAACTGGGGGGGCACGTTTTCAGGTGAGATCTTCACTAGCCGGCTGAGATTGCTTTTCAAAAGAGTTAGTCTGTGATGATGAAATTGCATTTCATAGTAAATAATAGAATATTTTGGGATGTCTTGCCTTTGGGCGTACCTCTGCCGTAGGACGATCCGTCCATGGCCACGGATCTAATGCGATCTGTTTTAACGTTCTGCGGTTTCCAACAGTTTATATCGGCTCGGATGCCCCGACTAGCCAAAACTCTAGAATAAAAAAAGGGTCGTTGATAGAATCCTATGACCGAATTTCTACTACTGGTGTCTGCCAAATCAATCTGTCATGTCGGGCCTTTTCGTGGACAGTCCCCCGGGTAGTCCATATGAAGAGCTTCAAGGGGAGACTGCACAGATTGGCGACAATACCTATACGGAAGTGGATGGGGACCCCAAAATCCTGGAGACCGAGGAATCCCTTAGTAGCCAGCGGCAGGATATGATCGAGATGGCGTCACGGATCCGTGACTCGGAAATGGTCCCTAAGCTCTCGCTCCTCGGGTACGAGTCCACAATCGTTCACGAGATGTTGCTGGAAGACCAATTGGCTGTCATCGGTTGTGGATTGGGGCTCCACACGGCGGCTGCGGCTCTCACCATGCTTGTGGATGTCGCGGGGACCTCGAGATCCGTAACTTGCCCTCTGCCGATGGGAAAAGAGAGTCTGGTTTTGATCGTAGGGGCATCCTTGGAAGACTGCGAGTACATTGAAGATGAGCTCAAGTCTCTACAGGTCCCTGATCTGGTCTCACGCGGCGTTCAAGTCCTCACCAGTACCACTGATTCAAGCAAGCGAGCCGTATCATATGCATCCGGCGGTGTATATGCCGTGACATCGCGAATTTTGGTAGTCGATATGCTTAATGGGAACATTGATATTGCTAAAATCACAGGCATTATAGTCTTGAATGCCGAACGGGTCAGCGACACGTCCTCCGAAGCATTTATTCTCAAGCTTTTTAGAGCCAAAAATGAGCATGGATTCATCAAGGCCTTAAGCGATCGACCAGAAGCTATTTCCCGAGGAATTAATGGGCTCTCCGCCCGCTTGCAGTCCCTTGGTCTTCCAAAAGTTTCATTATGGCCAAGGTTCAGACTGGAGGTGGCCGATTGTCTCGACAAGTGCCCAGTCAACGAAATTCTTCTGGAAATGTCACCTTCGATGATTGCATGCCAAATGGTTCTCCAGGAACTCTTTCAAGTATGCCTATCGGAGATCAAGTACCGTACTCAAGGCATTGACAATGAAGGATGGACCGTTGACGCTGCGCTCTCAGGCGATTTGTTCACGCAGATCAGACGTGCCCTGGACTCCAGTTGGCACCGACTCTCGTCAACATGCCGGCAAGCGGTGCACGAACTGCGCAGCTTGCAGGGCCTATTACACGGCCTCGCTAATCAAGACCCGGTTCGCTTCCAGCTACAGGTGAATGAGATGTGGCTGGACCAGCGCCCCAATGAGCCGTCGCCTCTTTTGGAGCTAGAAGCCGCCCGCGTACTTCGCCAAACGGCTAAGGAACGGGTTATGCAGCGCGAAGAGCTACCAAAATGGTACCATCTCAGTGGTATTATGGTCGAGTGTGTGGCCAAGAAACCAAAAATGTTGATTTTATGTGGAGACGCCTATACCAAAAATCAGATTCAAGGCTATCTTGATTATGGTGAGAACTATGTGGCGCATCTTGTTGAAGTCAAGAACATGTATGAGCAGTCACTACGCGATAGAGACTTTGAGCAGAGCTTGGAGCCATCTCCAGTCCCCGAACCAAAACGGGTTCAGGACCCGCGGCGCGCGAAACGTAGACGAGTAAGAGGTACTCTCCGAGCCATGGAAGAACGAGTAAAGGCACCTTCCACTATTGAGGAGTTTACCGCCGAGGCATTGCTACCTGTAGAAGTACAGAGAGCCCCGCCAGTGCCTGGCCTCCACCCTCGCGTTGCCACATTCGACGAGGCCCGCATACTTTGGAATCACAAGCCAGATGTGGTTATCATGTACGAGCACAACCTCGAGTTCACGCGCAATCTCGAGGTATACGAGACATCTTCGGGTGCCAGGCCAGATGTCTACGTGATGTATTACCAGCGCTCGGTAGAGGAGCTCCACTACCTGAGTCGATTGCGTCGCGAAAAGGACGCATTCTCAAAACTCATTCACGAAAAGGGTACAATGCCCATGGTGCTAGTTGATAGCGAAGATCGCGCTGCGGAGATTGATGGACCTCGTGTGATCAGCACTCGTATCGGCGGTCGCTTGCAGCAACGCGTAGTATCGCAGAAACCTCGTGTAGTGGTCGACACCCGCGAGTTCAATGCATCTTTACCATTCCTCTTGTGGAAGGCGCACATGGATGTAGTTCCATTGACTTTGACAGTCGGCGATTACGTCCTTAGCCCCAATATTGTCGTGGAGCGCAAAAGCGTGACTGATTTAGAGGCCAGTTTCAAGGATGGGCGCCTGATTGACCAATGCAATGCCATGTTCAAGCATTATCGAACGCCGATGTTGTTGATTGAATTCGATAATGAAAAGTCGTTTTCCCTCGAGCCATTCGCAGAAATCCGAAGCGCAACCACAAGGCAACAAAGCGAGCTTATCTCTAACTTAGCTATGCTGCTACAAAAGTTCCCAAAACTGAAGCTAATCTGGAGTATCTCGCCCAGACACACGTCTGAAATCTTTGCGGCCATCAAATCCACGGCAGAGGAGCCTGATCCTGCTCAATGTGCGGCTGCGGGCCGCCAAGTAGTAAACAACGAGACAGCACTGTCTATGCTTTTGGCCATCCCTGGAGTGACGGCAGCCAACAAAGACCTAATCATGGCTCGAGTGAACTCACTGCGAGAGCTTGTGGAGCTTGGCCTCAAAGACCTGGAACCAATTGTGGGCAAAGAAGCGGCAGTTAAAATGGTGCGCTTTATGCGTGAAGGCGAGCAGACCAAAGGCGAACCCTTGGAACTAGATTAACAAAGTCATTTTATTACCAACGTATATTTATATAGATTAGACACGTAATGAGTGTCATTGAACCTTGATATCGACAGGCTGGCTGTCGTCGGACCCAGTGACCGACTCGGGCTTGGGCGGCAGCTGTACAACCGTTTTGTCGATGGGTGGAACCACACCCTCGTGCTCCTCGATATTGAGGGTGAGCTTGGGTCCTTGGAACCATTTGCGAGCATGCACAAAGTAGTATAGCAGAGCACCCAGCCACACTGCAAAGTTAATCACCACCGTGTAGTTCATAGTATCAGGCTCCACTGCGCGGTCGGCAGGGAACAACGTGATGATAAACACAACAAAGAACAGATAAGTGGCAGCAACAATGTTGATAATTCGCGACATAAAGTGGCCAGTGTAGAATGGTCCAGGCACAAAGTCGGAAGGGCGGAACCAGATGGCACGGCAAATGATGGGAAGCATCCAGGCAAGACCGTTGGAGCAAGCCGCAAGAGAGAAAACAGCCAGCGACGCGCTGGAGCCAATCATTGTCAGGCATCCGATGGCCAAGGCACAAACGGCATCGAAAATGACCGCATACACGGGCACACTGGTCTTGTAGTTGATCTTGCGGATCCACGACGAAAGAGGCAAGGCACCGTCACGGGAGAAGGCCCAGGTCTGGCGAGAAGCAGCCACAAGAATAGACAAACCCATGAACCATTGAACAACAAAAGCGATGCACATGATAGCAATAGCCCACTTCTTTCCGAGACAATCATAGATGATCTGGGCCATAGGCTGGCCGGTGAAGGATCCGAGAATAGATTCAAAGTCAGTAGAGATGACAGCGGCCAGGATGGCCATCACAGCAAAGCCAAGGACCCAGCACATACCAATAGACATAATAATACCCAGAGGTACAGCGGTAGCAGCGTTAGAAGCCTCCTCACTCATGTGAATGCAGGAATCGAACGCTCCGATAGTCCAAATAGCCGACATCCACGAAAGTACCCATGACCAGCCGTAAGTCCAGTCGCTCAGATTTGTGGTGTCTGTGAAAACGAACTTTCCAGAGTTGAGTTGGCCCTTGTTAGAAGCACCGATGGGAAGGGCAATGCAAATCAGGAAAATAAGAATCATATTCAGAACAATGCAGAAGGTCTGCAGCTTTGACATGATGGATGTGGCTACAGAGGCAACACAGACTTGCAAAAGCACACAACCAACAAAGACACCGTAGGTCTCGAACTTTGTAGGAACAAAATCGCCATCAGTGGCCATTGCAGGAATAGACATTACCATGGCCGCGAAGCCATAGTCGATACTGCAAATACCACCAATAAGGCCGAGCGTGTTTGCGTAACCACAAAGGAAACAGAGAGGGCGCTTGAGTTTCTCA
Organism: Wickerhamiella brachini; assembly: GCA_030565285.1. NCBI lineage: Eukaryota > Fungi > Ascomycota > Dipodascomycetes > Dipodascales > Trichomonascaceae > Wickerhamiella > Wickerhamiella brachini. The sequence goes on along the minus strand of JAJMBL010000008.1, from coordinate 384,887 downwards.
TGTGCGAACTTGTAGGTCCACCAATAAAGGCCACCGGATGTGGGCATGCTGCTGCCCATCTCAGACAAAGAAATACCAACCAGCATGATGAAAAATGAGGGAACAAACCATCCCCAAGTCATGCCCACACCGCCTGCGGCAAGAGAATCAGCAAGAACACTTGCAATTGACGGGACAAGACTCATGATACTGAAAGCAATACCAAAGACCTGGATAGGACTGAAGTTACGCTTGAGCTCGGGCTTGTAGCCCAAGTTCATGAGCAATTCATCGTCATGGACGTGTTGTGCCTCGGACATTCTCGAATATGGTAGCTCGTGGTCAAAGAGAGAGTGTGTCGATGATCGGGGTTATATATTGTCGATGAAAGGACCCAGATGCACGTCCTCTGCATGAAAGATAAGAGCAGCTGCACCAGCCCTCGATGCAACCTAGCACCCTAAACCTGTCTCGTAGGTCCCCCGATTCCGCCAAGTTAGTCTGCCAGCATTGACGACCGATGGCATACTTAATGCCAGTATTTTCTTACAGCTTACAACAGCTACATGTAATACCAACTTGAACGGACCAGGGAACCCGGTTGAAACTATGGCGTGCTAGATCATACTTCTTGTGATAATGCACTCTTCGGGTCGGACTTACTGTTTAGGCATTCAGGTGACCGTTGGTGCAGATGAGATAACACCAGAACTTATCACGTCGACGGTCAGAAGACGCGCTCAAGACTAGGCTAACGCCCTTGAGAACGGGAAATTCAACGCAATTCAACGCAATGTAGTCGTTCTGTTGCGATTATATAGTTTTGGTATTCGGGAATCTTGCATCTCCATGCAGCTCTACGGGTATTACGGATGTATACCCACAAGTATATCAAACCACACAACTAATCCTGACTTATTCGAGCCAATTTCAACCCCATGCCTCGATGAATTGACGAAATATCTACCGTGGTTGTACAATTCCTCGCAAGGAGCGTTATCAGTACCTGCCAAATCTGTTGCTGCGACCTAACCCAGCGAGGTTGCATGCCTGACTAGTGATTGTATCGGCATAGATCGGAAGGGACTATTGAGAGCTCTAGCAGTGCAAGCAATAGTATCGAAAGAGCTGCTATTTCGAATTATCCGCTCAACTGTTCTAGGTTTCCTCTCTCAAATTTCCCAAGACCATCACCATAAAACCCCGCACGGGTCATCACTGACAGGCTCGCGAGGGTAGGGGCAAAACGCCAAGAACCGTTGGATCCTGTATGCATATTCTAGATGTTAGCGAGGCCTCGAGAAGGCAGGTGCTGGCGATCTCTGGGAGCCACTTTGTAGGTATATTTAGGTGGCCAGTCTCACCTATCATTCATACAATCTGCGGTTAGCCGGCTGATGGGTATGTGTGGCCAGAACTGATTCTCAGGACAATTCATGTTGTTGTATCACCTTGAAATACCACTATGCCAAGGTCAAAAAGTAACGTGCCTGCAGTAAACAAGTGGAAGCCGTGATTTGGATATCTCTTGGACCATGCTCCAGTAAAACTGTCTGTAATTAAGCTAGCAGTACCAGCACTATCTGATGGTCCTTTCATTGAGAGCTCAAGTACCTTCCAAAGTACGTTCCGAAGTCATCATAAAATCGTTAGTCTAAAAATACAATTATTTCTCAGCAGCTTGCTCAGCGGCTTGGAGATTTTGTCTATCTTCATAGAGTGACGCCAGCTGGCGTACGACGCTCTTGTCCATTTCCATGGTCATCAGGCAGCCGAGAAGATGCTCGACGGTGGGGAAAATACCCAGGTTGTGGGCATCCTGGCCCTTACGAGCCTTACGGAACAGCGTCTGAATCATGGCTACACCACGCTGGGTGATACGGCTAAAAGGTCGGGCTTTTTCGGGCCGTGCACCGGGTGCGTTAGGCGTGACGACAATCATGCCCAGGAAATTGACAATACGCAGTAGACGCGAGCCAAAGTGGTCCAGCGATGCAAGCCAGCGGCCGGCCAGGTTATGGCCCTTCCAAGGCGTGGGCGCGTCATCAGGCTGCTCATCGTCTTCAGGAATCATATGACAGAGAAGCTCGAGTGCCAATCCTGCCTGCAATAAGAATGGCCGGCGTACGTCAATATCGCGGGATGACGGCCGGAAATTGGAGGTGGGCATCACCGAGGACATGAGCGCAAACGCGCGGGTCATGAGCTCGCACGGCTCCAGCATCTCGCGACCGGCCAAGAACCGCTTCACGAGGACGCGGTAGTCGGGATCCATAACTGTGTCCTTAAGAACCGCCTCGATGATCTCACGGTTGCCAGCTCGCGGCAATATCTTGACAAACACATCAATGGCATTGGCAATGTACCGGTGAATGTCCATATCGCACTCGGAAAACAGCAGCCCGTGCTTTGTGTACGGCGACTCCTGTACGCTGAACGATAGCAGAAACAAAACAAGCACAAATGTGAGCTTTGGATCCTCAAGTTGCAGGTGCAAGGCAATGTTGCTGAGCACAACCAGCAGGTCCTTGCACAGATCTAGGGTACGCAGCTCAGAGTCCAACAACTGGCTGTGCTCGGCGAGAGCCAACAGCGTGGACCACAGCAGGGCCTGGAATTCAGGCTTGCGGGCAATCAGCGGGCGATTGGGTTCAGCAAACGAGAGGTTGCGCAAAATACAGGTTGCTGCCAGCAGGCGCGAGCATGAGGCGCTCAGCAAAAAGTCGTTGCGCTCGCCATGGCCAGGCGATATGTCCTGCAGCTCGCTCTCAATACGACGATACCGCTCGTTGTAGTACACAAAGTTGAATGGCTTGACAGGGCCATCGTCTTTGCCGAGCGCGATCGTCGCTGCCAGGGCTTGCTCGGTAATGTCGCGGGGATCTGGCGTACCGCGCTGGGTGCTTTGGCCTCCAGCGTCACCGGGGCTTGCAGGGCTCTCGGCATCGTTATCTGATAATACATCAACACCAGCCTTACGCTCCGGGTCTGACGTCTTTTGTCGCTGCCGCCGCTTTTTGGCATGATCGACGGCCTCAGACACGCCGGCATAGTCAGGTCTGTTTGGATCAACGACGGCGCCCGTCTCCGCCACCACTTGTACTTCAATTGTGTCACCTGGTTTATGCTTGCGAGTAATCTCCTCGAAAATATGATCGGCCATGCTCTGTGGCACGCGCACAGGTACGTCTTCACTCCTGACCGGGTTGTTGGGCCTTACGAGCTCAGTCTTGTGCTGAAGCAATAGCTCCAAGCTGTCTTGCACGATAACGCACAGATTCGCAAGAAGTCGCGGACAATGCTGCAGTGAAATGTGAACATGCGGGTCCGTGGTGACGACAATGAGCTTGTCGAGCGCCTGGCGTACCTCGCCAGGGTCACGCGACGCCAGGCTCAACGTGATAGCATGCAGATCTACCGTTGCCAGGTCGAGCGGGAAGGCCACGTCAGGCCGCCAGTTCTCGATCTCGGTGCCCAGCTGCACGAGCGACCGCATTGACCGCCCACCAAATGTCTCATGGTGCTGCCGCTGCAAAAGATAGGTCTCGTCCTCAACCAGCAGCCGGAACAGCCGCTCGGGCGCATTGTGTGCTTCGCGTGCCGGCGCAGCTGCTGTCGTGGGGTGTGACCGGCTAAGTTTCATATCGCGGATAGCCCGCGCGATGTGCGATCGCACGCGCGATGTGGCCGATCCCCGCAGTGCCACACCCCGCACTGCTGCCACCTTGCCTGACGGTCCTGCGGCCGCCCGTAGTGCCTGCAGCGTTGCCTGCACGGCTGCAGCCCGGTTATTAGCAGCCGCGTCTGCCGGCTCAGGGTCTTGGTACGATGGCTCCGGCGGCACGGCCGAGCGGGCCTGCAGCGTTGCACAGGTCAGTCCCGTGGCCACCAGCACTTTTTCTCGCAGCTTCTCGGACGATGCATATGCCAGTTCAAACGGCAAAAGCACGGCAGCATACGAGGCCAGCACCTGCTGTGGCAGGTCGTTTCCGATAGCAAAGCCGATCTGGCGCGTGATCCGCAGCCATCTCAGTCGCCGCGTGACCAACACATAACCACCGGCAGCCTGTACGGCCGCAAACAGTTGCCATAGATCCAGCATGACGCCAGCAATGACGGGCGGAGCCACCAGCGGTGTCTCGCGCAGGTCCATGAAGTCCGAAAGAATCCGCGCGAACAGCTCGGGGGGCACATCGTTGACTGGGAATAATGGCGGGTCGCAGCTGCTAGGCGCAATGCGCTGAGCACGCTGTACTCCCTGGCGCAACGCACTGGCCTGCTCAGTAGTCGGAAGCTGGTCGACTTGGGCCAGCAACGCGGCCACGCTCACTTGCTCGTACGTGCCCTTGACAGCTGAAAGGAGCATAAGCGCAGCTAGTAACGACATACGAACAGCCTCGGCCCGTAGCTGCGGGTTCTGCTCCTTGTGGCGCCCGGGAGAACCCGCGGCAGAGCCTACTTGGGACCCGGCTTGTGATGCCGCTTTCGAGCCCGCCTGTGAGCCGTCTTGCGGTTCCAGCGAGGCTCCCAGAGACGCGCCCTGAGGCTTGCTGGATACGGTATTCGCCGCTTCGCCCGATCGCAATCTTGCTCCAATGCTGGCGATCTTGTCGACCGCGTCAGCCTGCAGCTGCGCGTGTGCGCGGGCCAGCTGCCGCTCACGCAACAGTAGCGCACGTTTATTGGCGGCCATCAGGGACTGCTGGTGCCAAGTGGCCTCATCAAGATCACCTGGGGGACCAGCTCCTGGACCGCCAATGACACCAGGTACCCCACCAGGCACGGGAGCGCCACCAGGCATTGCACCGGGAGCTCCTCCAGATACCCCAGCTACCTTGACACCTCCTGGGCCGGCCCGAGCTTTTTCGGGTCGGTACTCGATCTCGTCCCGCGACAAGGGGCGCTTGATCCCGGCTGGCATCTGACCGCGCTGCTGCTGTTGTTGGAGCAGCATCTGCTGGTGGTGAAGCGCTTGTTGCTGCGCCAAGCTAAGGCCTCGACCTTCAATGGGTTTCATGTCGGGGCCCATCACGCCCATACCTGGGTGAATGCCGGGCTGAGGAGGGCCACCATGCGCTCCAGGAGGCATACGCATGCCTCCTGGTACCCCCATTCCCATCGCGGGTGCGTCGCCGGGTGTACCAATACGGCCCGGTGTGCCCACAGCCTCAGACTGCTCGCGAGCCTGCATCTGCGCGCGCAACCTTGCCTGCATCTGCGCCTGTATCTGCTGTTGCATTTGCTGCTGCTGCTGCTGCTGCTGACCCGATTGCTGGACCTGCTGAGACTGCTGTTGCTGCATACGCAATTGAGCCTGCTGCTGCGCAGGAGTGGGCGGCGTATGAGTCGGTGTTCGGGCTTGCGCCATAGCCTGCGCCATGGTCATCTCCTTTGGAACCCCCGGTGGGGGCTGTCTACCACCGACTTGAGACTGGGACCGAGCCTGGGCCTGAGCCTGGGCACGCGCCTGGATTTGTACTGACGGTGGCTGGCCCTGGCTCTGGGCCCGCGCCCGGGCCTGGGCCTGGGCCTGGGCCTGAGCTTGAGCCTGAGCTTGTGGGGTCTGTGCGTTCGAACCGACCATATTCTGGACGCCGTACTGCTGGTTCTGGAACGGCCGTCGCACGCCTCCTTCGGAGATCGAGCCCGCTCGTGCCATGGTGTTGGGAATACTGTTGGGCATCCCCGCCGCATTGCGGGGAATGCCATTCATGGCAGCCGATAGAGACGCGTGCCGCTGATTGGCGCTACCAGGGCCCTGAGCATTCAATACAGATCCAGGGCTTTGGGGGCTGCCACCGATGGAGGTAACACTAGCCCGACGCATGGCTGCGCTTGCAGAGCCGCTTGGGGGACCGTTAGCCGGTCCGCCAGCCGAGTTGCGCGACGATCCAGGCCCATACTGCCAGGGCATTCCCTCATGAGCAGGGCCAGCGTTTCCAGGGCCCCCATTAACGGGTCCGCGGCCACCACTTGCGGGGCCGCCAGGCACACTGAAGTCGGGGTAGCCCTGAGCTGAATACGCAGTACTCTGCCCTGACGCCGGCTGAGATCCTATACTTTGGCGCGGGATCTGGATGCGTCCCGGATGCATTCGCTGTCGGGCATTATCGCCCGGACCGCCCTGGGCATCGGCATTTGGTGTGTGCATTGCTGGTCCTGGCGTTAGTTGCTCACCATTGTTAATGCTGCCCACGCTCCCCGACTGAGACTGTCCTGGGAAATTCTGCGGGATATGAGGCTGGCTGTTGCGCATATTGGGAGTGCCTGGGCCACGAAATTGTCGCGCGGGGACCTGATGCGAGCCTGGATGGCCCGTCTGCGGCTGTACCAAGCCGGGTGTCTGACTCTGTTGGGTCGACATTTGTCGCTGTCGAAGACCTGCCATATCCAACGGGGTTCCAGCCCCGGGAAACGAGTCGCTGGCACGCGAATCGCGACGCGACGGAACTCCGGGTCCTCCCTGGCCAACTTGGCCTCCTGGCTGACCGGACGCTTGGTGAGGTCCCTGCCGCACATTACCGCGCATATGCGGCGGAAGTCCTGCAGAAGGCGGCCCGTGGCCGATACTTTGGTTGAGGCTTTGGTTGAGGCCGTGGTTGGGGCCATGGTTGAGGCCCTGATTAAGGCCCTGACTGAGGACTTGATTAAGACTTTGGCTACCGGCCTGGCCAAAGTTTTGGCTCATTCCAGGGGGAAGGCCTTGTTGAATGCCCATCGGGCCCGTGGCCCCCTGAGAACCCTGCGCCTGCGCTGGTGGGTCGGGCATGCCCGCACTGGTGGGGGTACGCGTGGCGGGGCTCTGCTGTGGGATATGGGGGGAAGGGGGCTCAAACCACGCAGCATTGGGATCACTACCCATTCGCGAAGGAACAGTGTCTGAGTCTAGAAACATTGACTTGTCCAGCAGGTCTGCATCGAAATATGGCGGACCAAAGTCCCCGGACATGCTTTGTCAGATGACCTGGATCTCAGCTGAGGCTTGGGATATGACCGTGAGGCCAGGGTTGGGGGGAGCGTCCATCGGGGTTGGGAAGTAGTTTGTATAGGGGCTAGGGTCTAACCGGTGGGCGAAGCTGGCATCTATATTTCAGGGCCCAAAAGATGGTTTCAGGGTTTTGGCACTTGAGGCAGACTGAACATGGCCATTATTTCCAGTAAAACTTTGGTGCTCCACCGGGTCACATGGCTAACTATCTGTGCGTTTTTCTTGATCAAGAACCCGTATGTTCTATACTCCAACATCATCGTTGTTCTGTTGGGCTCGGGTCTCGACCTAGACCAGGTGTATCTTGAGGACGGTAAATTGTCTGGTTTGGTGGCTGCACTCCTACTGCTGCTGGCAGCTGAGGACTTTGTAGCCTTGTTTACAGAGCATCCACAAGAGCATTTCCGGGGGATTGTGCCTGTACGTCTGATTGTTTATTTTGGCTTGACTTTTGCCGCCTATTTCAAAATTGGTCCTTTGGCTAACGCCCTGGCCTTCACCTATGCTTTTCTAGAACTGATTCTCAATCTGGTACTGTATTTGAGCGTGCGTGACGAGCTGAATGAGGCCACTCGTCAACATATTCACGGGTCCCGCGAAGGCACCGAGGCCACTCCTCTTTACCCTTCGTAGACGGCTGTTGAACGCTATTTAGATGCGATCCTGTCAAGCCCTTCAGCGACCCAAAGAAGCTATTGATAGAATTTGTACTGGGGATTACTTTGTTTTAGAGACAGTATAAGAAAGAGGTTTAAAGATGAGAGAGCTGGCTCCGGCCGGTTCTGGCGTTTTGGCGCCCTGGTGCACAGGGATGCTGAGGTCGGGTTCATTTGTCGTAGGACACACTCAGAAATATCAGCGGAACAGCAGCACAGCAGTACAGCAGTACAGCAGCACAACAGTAAACTAGCAGAGCGGTAAAGCAGCATAACAGCACTAGCAGTCAACCGATTAGAAAAAGAAAAACTTCTTTTTGTGTAGGCTCTTGGAAATAGACTTGTAGTCCTCCATCTCCTTCCAGCAGTCACGTCCCCACTGGCAGCCGGCCATGTTGACCACAAAGTCTCGCTCATGCCGGTTGTAGAAAAACCGCGAATCGTCGGCTTTGTCGGCACATGCGCCCGGAGGAAACGCGTTGAACTCCCGCAGCGGCGCAAACGCAATCCGGTTGCGGATCCACGGCTGGTTCTGGTACAGGTACTCAAGCGCAGCCTGCTCACCGTGTACCCACTCCATGTGCTTCTGCTCATAGAACACGGGATCCCACCAAACATCCAGCATCAGCTCAGCCCATTCACTACGGCGAATAAAAAACGAGCCCAGGGAAAAGCCACCACAATCCTGCGAGATGATCATATCAATGGGCTCGCTAGCGTCCATGTAGGGGATATCGACCTCCATTTGCGTGGGGTTATAGTAGCTAAGATTCCGGTGCAGTTGGTCCATGTGGTTGAAGACATGTGATTCAAGGCTCATTTGCGGCTCCATGATATAAGTCTCCAAGTCAAGCCACCAGAACCATTCGGCTTTTGGGAACTGTCGCATAGTCTGTCGGATCACATCCACCCGCTGCCAGCTCTCGCGCCATTCATGCGTATACCGCTTCTTGGCCTTGAGATCCTTGATGGCAAGATGGTAGCCGTGCCGCGACACGTATTCCTTTTTGTTTCCAATCGACGTACGTTCCATATCCCATTCCTTGGCGCCTTTCCACTGCTGCACGCCGCCGCCTTTGTTAGCACCCAAAATGATCACGTATTTGGCCGATCCAAAGTTCATATGAGGGAGACCCGGAACTGCCGTAAAAAGCGACAGTAACAACAACACCACGAAAAGCATGACCAGCATCTTTCGCCGTGCAAAAAACGTCACCGTACGCGCGCTCACCCGCTGCACTAGCGGGCGATATCTCGCGGTCCAAGACTTGGCTCGCGGCTTCATGTCAGCACGCTTGGCCATCCCTGCTTACCTCCTTTTCTGGTGGTAGCCAGGGGCTGATGCATAATGTCTTGGAAAAAAAAACTAAAAACCTACCAAACGAAACTGAGAATAAAACCGAAGAACTAAAAATAAAATAAAATCATAGGAAAAGGAAAAGGAAAAAGAAATAAAGAGAAAAGAAAACAAATGCAACTGAATTGAACTCACTTCTTGGCAATCTTTTGGCCATAGTAAATACAAGCCTAATCGGTCAAGCCTAAAAGCAATACCTTAATCCTTATTTTAACACTACTGGTGGAGTTTGGACCCTCGTGAAAAAACGGTGTCTTGGGAAAGTTGGAGACGCTAGGACGAGGCTACTTATGGTTTAGGCTGTATGTACCTTATTAGCCTCAGTTGCAAACCGTAGACATTCGATGGTCTCATCCACGTCTTTTTCGCCAGGGCTAACGGTTGCAATCATCAGCACTCGTGAGTTGCATAAACTAGGCCGTAAGCGCTTCACCAACTCAGACGATCCAGGTGGAACCTCACCCGTCTCTCCAAGCTTCCGAATCGCACCACCCAGTTCCACCAGGCTCGAATTGATATTTATGGCTTCGCTGAGCTGGATATTGGTGACACCAGACTTTAGCACGCGCTCAGATCCTGCAAGGTCGATGAAGTTCAACACCCCAATGGTCTCTTCACCAGTGCTCACATGCTTGGCTCGCACATACAGATACATGAGCGAATGTGATCGTGACGAGTTAGGGTTACTGTTGGTGGACGCATTACGGCGTCGGCGGAGGCCCCTAACAAACTCTTTCTCTAGGTCGCTTTGAGCGTTGAACTTCAAAGTCGTGACACCCGCTTGTGCAACCTTGGCGATAGCTGCACTCTTGTCAACAGCATGCTCCCTGCCCTCTGCATCGAAGAAGTCATTCACATTATTGAGGTATATTTCAATAAACTGGCCACTGACCTCGATTTCTAGGTCGCTCCGCTCGCGCTTTTTAGCAAATAGCAAACTGAATGCTTGCATGATCACTCCTTTATCTTCCGGCTTATTATAGCTTCGGTTCGACATAGTGTAGCTTTTCCCCGACCCGGTTTGGCCATAAGCGAAGATGCAAACCTTATTACCGTTGATTGCACTTTCAACTAGTGCAGAGACCTCCGTGAACACATCACTGTTGCTTGCGGCAGGGCCGAACACCATGTCAAACTTGTATTCTTTCATGCAGACATCGGCACGGTTATAGCGCTGCTGCAGTTTGGGGACCTGGACAGCATAGCGACGGTCTTCGGATTGTGGGCACTGCAAAACGCAGGTCTCATCAGGGCGGAGTGGCTTTCTGATCCGGACGAATACGCGGATCGTACCCTTCAAATTCAGAATGTTTTCTAGCATGCTTCGTCGAGATTTTTCCAGACGTTCTAGCAGCTGTCGCTTGCTGTCACAAAGAGTTTGCAATTCGGCAATGGTTGCGTTTCGTTGCAAACGCTTCTGATCCAAAGCAGCGAATTTCTGTTCCTCCAAAAGGTTCTCCTCTTCTACCAACTCCTCTACTTCCGTCAGGCGGGATTCAGCCTTCTTGATAGCGCATGTGAGCATTTTAAGACAGTCGGCGTCCTCTGCCTTTGCTTCGAGGTCTCTGTGCTGCGCACGTACCTCCTCCAACTGCGCCTTCTGCTGCCGCACCCTGTCGATGAGGCTTTCCACCTCCAGACCAGCTTCAACGATGGTTGACTGATATGATCTGGATTTGGCAGCCAAGTCCAGCTTCAGTTCATTTTCCAGCTCGGATTGGTTCTGGAGGGCTTGGTTTTTACTTTGAAGCGCGTGATCTCGGCTCGCACAGATGGTTCGGGCAGCCCCTGCGCGTTCCTGCAGGTGGGTTAGGCGCTCCTGCAGGCCCGCGTCCTCACTTTCTTCCGCAACCGCCTGCGCTTCCAAAACAGATAGCTCTACAAACATGAGCTTCCCTTCAACCACTTCCCTCTCAATCGATGATATCAGCTGTGCGCGCTTTAGCCGCTCCTCGTCCTGCTTGCGCTGCGTATACTTCGGACATTTACCGGCTGCCATGTAGCTAAGAGCTGGCCGAATGCCACAAAGGCGTACTAGAAGCTCATCCGCTAGCGAGTTCTCAGGCACTTTAATGCGGTATCCCATTTCACGGACTGTTCCGAATTGTAATTCTTCGGGCGCCGGCTCGACAATCGCCATGGTGCATGGTCGCAAGTCAGGGCCCAAGGCAGCGCCAATTCCAAGCGTATTATTTGGCATGCCCGCGCGCTCATTGGCATTGTACTTTGCCCGATTTATGGCGAAGTTTGTATCCTCATTGGCCTTGTGAAGGTCGTCGAACACCCTCTGCGCGGTGTTTTCTAAATGCATGGTTAGTCGAATACCCGCCAGACGCTGACGCTAGGTCTTGGGTCATCTGACATCTGGAGGCTGCGTCGGGCGGCTGCAGAGCATGTATGTAGCGCAGATCGGCACCGACGAATTGTTGTTCATCAATTGCATCGGTTTCCAGAGCAGATGCAAGTTAAGAACGTACTTCGCCAACTATCATGTCTCCTTCGCTAGAATAACCCGTTCAACAGTCCTCTAGGAGTTATAGGAACAACAGAGAAGGTCGAAGTCCACTAATGTTAGTCACTTCAGTGATTGTTCTTAGATAAGCGACGCAATATATAACCCGCATAACCCTCCCCCCAATAAGGTGGTTCATTTGGGATCAATTGCTATAGCACGCAACTTTACTTCCTACAAAAGCTTATACCATGTCGAGTGAGGCAGCCCCTAAGACACAGGCCAAACGCACCAAGAAGCCCTCCAGCAAGCGTAAGGTCAAGCAGCCCAAGCACACTGAGGGTGATAGTGATACCAGCACCAGCCAGCACAGCGTGCTGAGCGACGAGTCGGACGATGAGGGAATTGACTCTAATATCAAGTCCTTGCCATCCCCGAAGGGCGAGGAAAGTGATGATCAAGGAATTGACGACGGAATTAAGGCCGCCGACTCGTCCACCCCAGGCGAGGAGAGCGATGATCAGGGGCTCGATGACGGCATCAAGGCAGCCGATTCGTCTACTCCCGGTGAGGAAAGCGACGATCAGGGCATTGACGACGGCATTAAAGCGGCAGACTCGTCTACTCCTGGCGAGGAAACGGATGATCAAGGTGCAGACTACGGAATCCCCTCGGACGGTCAGCCTTCGGACAAATCAATGAACGAAAGCGAGAGCGATCTGGATGAGGTTCATCCTAACCAAGGAGAACTGTAGAAACTATAGACGTTGATCGACGTTGATGTACGGAGCACTCTTTAGTTGCCTAGGCCAGTCTAGTTTTGAACTCTGTTTCTGATTTAGTGTCTCGTAGCGACTCTTCTCAATGCCTGATCTCCGAGCTTATCGTAGAGTCGCAGGTCAGCCATCTCGTCTGACCTCTTTTTAGGGAGGCTTCACATTTATGTGACTAAGCGTCTAGTTGAAAATAATTTCTGGTTTGTGATCCGAATTTGTTTTTCTTATGGGTATTCAACAGCAAAAGCCCGCGAAAAAAGCTCGCACCGCTGGGTTGAAATCTCGGAAAGTCGTCAAACATGTGGACGTTTCCAGCGACGAGTCGGACGACCAAGGAATTGATGCCAATATTCAGGCTCTGCTGTCTCAGCCATCAAATAACAAGGAAAGTGACGACGAAGGCCTAGACGACAGCATTAATGGCGTTTCCTCTTCGGAGGAGGGTGTTAGTGATGATCAGGGCCTAGACAGTGGCATTGAATCTGAGCAATCTATCGAGGCTGGCGATAGCGACGACGAGGGCCTCGATAACGGTATCGGTGCAGAACAGTCTGCTTCCGAGGGCGAGAGTGACGACCAAGGGCTAGATGCAGGCATCGCCTCGGAGGACGAGTTCTCGGAAATGGACGAGAGTGACAGTGATTTGGAGAAGCCTGCCAAGCGGGACGCAGGAGCCGGATTTTCGAACGCTGTGGACGCCATCCTAGGATCAAAGGTCAAGGCCCACGACCGTGAAAACCCCATTCTTATCCGTAATAAGCGTCCTGCACAGGATATTGAAGAGGCCAAGCTGGACGCCAAAGTCCGAGCCCAGCTGCGAGCCGAAAAGCTGCAAAACAAGGACCGGGCTCGGGTCAAGGAAATTGTACCCAGAGATGCCGATGCCGCTGGCCAGGCCCTCCAGTTTGAGAAGCGGTTGAAAAAGACCGCCCAGCGCGGTGTAGTGCGTCTACTGAATGCGTTGCATGCCAGTCAATCGGCTGGCAGCGAAGCCACTGAGACGTCGACTTCGCTTGGCGTTGATAAAAAGGCATCTCAGGCCGTTGAGGCGTCCAAGGATAAGTTCCTAGAGATGATTCGCGGCGGATAAGTTTAAGTTTAAGTTTTAGTTTGCACGGTTATTTCATGATTTATCTATCACCAGTCGAAACAATGGCCTTTATCTATTCTAATCAGCGGAGTAGTTGGGGAGTCCTACAGGAGTCTTAGACTCAGAGCCGAATTATGTCTCCGCGAGTCATGGCCCATACCCAGCAGCCAATATGTTATGCACAGATAAGCGAAATTCCAAGAGATATGAATGGCTCCTTGAAGCTTCTTGGAAAGACTTTTTGTACAAGGAGAATGTTCTATCAATTGATAATCTGGCACTCTGCGTTCATGGGAGGCCAGAAATAACTAGAATATGTACATTGGATTATTTATTAAAGTCCTTGGCCTGCAGGTTCCGGGTCATGGCTGGCAAAGCCACGCGAATACCATCCATATCCTTGGTCATCTTGAGCTGGCAGCCGAGTCGCGACGTTTCGGTGAGACCGAAGGCCAGATCGAGCATGTCGTTTTCGTCGTCATCGGGCTCTTCCATTTTATCATAATACTCAGGGTCGACAATAACATGGCACGTCGAGCATGCGCACGAGCCGCCGCAGGCTCCCTCCATATCCAGGTTATTTGCCTGAGCCACGTCCATGAGGTTGTCGCCTTCTGCCACTTCCAGAGGGATCTGTTTGCCTTCCTTTGTGATGAACGTAACATGCAGCTCCTCGCCGGGCTTGGGCTTGTGAACATGGCCGTGACGAGCGATCGCAGTGGCAGAAAATGGTCTAACTGCTGCGAATCTCAATGCCTGCATAGCTGCGGGAGTTCTGGTTATAGCCGCTCCTCTAACCAATGCCGATTTGAGTAACATGGATCTGAAAAACCTAAATCCTCGGGCTGAATCATCTAGCAGCCGTAGGCCAGCTTTGTCAGATCGGCTCAGAGCTGACTGGGCAACGGAGTTACGCAGAGTGTAAGCACGAACACAATGCTGACAGGCTGCTAGCACCCTTTTGGCCTTACACCCTCTGGCCGCCGCCTACTAAGCCATCTAGTTACCAACTGCCCCAACTCATGTCCATTGCCCTCAAGGATTCGGGCACTAGCGAATTGTTTTCCAATTACGAAACAGACTACCAGCTCGCCTATGGCGAGATTGTTCAGAATCTAGATGATTTTGCATCATTGGCAGCCACCGAGCAGCGCAAAGCCGCCTCCAAGACATCACGAGCCATTGACGAGGTTTACGAGATTATCGATCAAATGGCTGTTGAGGTGCAATCGATTCCCTCGGGTCAGCGCTCAAAATACAACAATAAGCTGCGCGGCTATCGCTCGGATGTTGACAAGGCCAAGCGGCGGCTAAAGCAGCTGTCGGATGGCATTGATCGTGGAGCTCTTTTTGGCGACCGCGGCACCGAACAAGGTGCCCACGGCTCTGATGTTGGCTCTGACCAGCGCCAACAGCTTCTCAGTGGCCAGCAGTCGCTGGATAGATCAAGCGACCGCCTGCGGGAAAGCCAGCGGGTCGCCAACGAGACTGAGTCCATTGGCGCCAACATTCTGACCGACCTGCGTGGCCAGCGCGAGCAGATCACAAATGCCCGTAACACACTGGGTGAGGCCGACAACTATGTAGACAAGAGCCTGCGTACGCTCAGGACAATGGCTCGTCGCATGGCTGCTAATCGCATCATCACCTCGGCGATCATTGCCATTCTGGTGATCCTGATTTTGTTCGTGCTCGTGAGCAAATTCTGGTAGTTTTCGTACTCTATTTATGTTTGTCGATGCTTCTTGAAGTGAAGAGGGCGCGATCCTGGGGACCGCCGAAGAGGGTCATGCAGGCCATCTCGACCTGCATATGGCCCTCCAGCTATAACTCTGGGGCCTTCCCATTTACACTGAGCATGTTCCACCCGCTCCGTGCTCGCGTTTTGCTGTCTTGTTATTCTTCTCGCGCCAGTAGAACCTTCGAGCGCATCTCACTCGCGCATGCCAGTTTGGAAAGGCTGATGAATGCCCGCGGCCATGACGAGCCTTCAACCAGCCGCCAATCCTATGCATCCTTCCGTATTCTCTTGAAATTGGAGGATGTGTATCTGGGCGGTGCAGACCTATCAAACTTGGGCGGACCTTGGATCCCAATCGTTGATCCAGAGAGTACTGATGGCATGTATCTGACGTGCAAGCGCACGAATGATTGCGACCACGGCTACGAAATCCGCAGCCGCAAAGTCGATCCTGGATCTATTGGAAACTGGTATCCTATCGAGTCCAATCTTCGTTGGGCGGTTGAAAAAATGCCATCTGCCTTGCTTGAAGTAGTTGGCGCACATCTTCGCAACGGATACGCATTCGCTGGGATGAACAAAAAAAAGACTGTTGTTATGGTTAAGGCAGACTGTAGAGCTCCTTTTGTAATCTACCAGCTGCCTCAGTCGCGCCGGGGAGTGTCCAGCCAGGCTGCTAATCGTTGCGACTAGCTTTCCAACCTCCAGAAGGCTCTTCAAGGTCGCTTGGCTTGATTCCGCGCTGCCCAATGTCAATTCCTCCACAATCTCCAGTTTCTAAAATACTTCCGAAAGCCACCCCTAGTTACTTCCTTAAAGTTACCTTCTAAGAGCTATGCTCAATAACCACGTCCTCGAGGTCGCGTACGCCAAAGCTACGTCTCCGCAGATTCGAAGAGGCACAAACTAGAGTGAAACACATTTTTATGAAACTATGACTTCGAATACGGCATGAATCAAACTGCCAAGCTGACCTTCGACTTTGGTCCACAAGCAAAGAGGCTACTGCTTCTTATCCTCATTACCATCGTTGTCCCTCTGCTGCGACTCGAGATCATCAACAAGATCCTCATCCCGCAGTGCGTAGCGCTGTAGCAGGTCGCCGATATTCTCAACAATGCGGTGGGTACTCTGCGAGCGGCGCAGGGACGTGCGCTGACGCGAGTGGTGCTTCGAGCGCGGGGCCGGTGCGCCGTGGCCAGGCTCGAACACGTCGTCAAAGAACTCCTTGGCTGCCTCCTGCGGGTTGTCGCCAAACGTCTTGGGGTTCGACAGCGACATGCCCGTGTCATGGATCAGCTTGGCCACAAGACCCGTCCAACCGTTCTGGTGCTTGGAGCCCAGACCACGGCCAGTATCGGGGTCAAAGTACTCATGGTAGAGAATGTAGTCGTCAAACTCCTTGTCATAGTCAAACAAGTCATTGGTACCATTATAGGGACGACGATTCTCTTTGTAGCCATTACGAGTAAACAGTCCGATCAGGCGGTGCTGGATGTTTTCGGCAACCTTCGCCAGGTTCATCTCGCGACCGTCCTTGGTGGGGCAAGCAACCTGCAGGTCGTTTCCGTAGAACAAAAAGAAGCGCTGCAACGACTCGATAAGCAAAAAGTTGGTGGGGAACCAGATGGGTCCGCGCCAGTTGGAGTTGCCGCCAAACATGCCAGAGTTGGACTCGCCAGGCTGGTAATCGACGGAAAATTGGCCACCGTTGACCTCCATCGAGTACGGGTGCTCTTTGTGGTACTTGGAAAGCGACCGGAATCCATAGTCGGATAGGAACTCGCCCTCGTCCAGCATGCGGTGGAGCACACGCTGCAGCCGCTCTTTATTCACAAGCGATAGCAGCAGCCGGTCCTTTGTACCGCGGTCCGACAAACTAGCCATGTTACGAGCAGCCATTTCAGGCCGGTTCTTGATAAACCATTCAACCCGGCGAGCAAACTTGGGGTAGCGAGTCAAGACCTCCGAATCGATGGTCAAACTGGCATACAACGGAATAAGCCCCACCAGCGACCGCACGGGCAACTGCTTGCTATAGCCGTTACCCCACGAGATGACATCGTAGTAAAAGCCATCCTCGTCATCCCACAGCGGCTGGTCATTGTCGTCCTCACCGCCGCGATACGACATGGCGTCGGCAATGAAGATGAAATGCTCAAAGAACTTCGCGGCAATATCCTCATAAACGCTGCGGTGCTTGGACAGCTCCAGCGCGATATTGAGCATCTGCAGACAGTAGAAACCCATCCAGCCAGTGCCATCGGCTTGCTCTAGCACACCCCCGGTGGGCAGTGGCTCGGACCGGTTGAACAAACCAATGTTGTCCAGACCCAAAAAGCCACCCTCGAAGACATTACGGCCGTTGGTATCTTTGCGGTTGACCCACCAGGTAAAGTTGAGCAGCAGCTTCTGGAACACGCGTTCCAAGAAGTCTACGTCCTCATGGCCGGTACGCTTGCGCTCAATCTTGAACACGCGGAATGTCGCCCACGCGTGGACGGGCGGGTTGACGTCGCTGAAGTTCCACTCGTACGCTGGAACTTGGCCGTTGGGGTGCATGTACCACTCGCGAGTCATGAGATCGAGCTGCTTCT
Organism: Wickerhamiella brachini; assembly: GCA_030565285.1. Classification (NCBI taxonomy): domain Eukaryota; kingdom Fungi; phylum Ascomycota; class Dipodascomycetes; order Dipodascales; family Trichomonascaceae; genus Wickerhamiella; species Wickerhamiella brachini. The sequence goes on along the minus strand of JAJMBL010000008.1, from coordinate 367,251 downwards.
TGGCAAACGCAGGATCGATCATGGCCAACGGAATGCAGTGGAAGGCTGTATCCCAGGCGGCAAAGAACGGATACTCCCACTTATCGGGCATAGACAGCACATCATCAATATGCAGATGGCGCCACTGCGAGTTACGAATACCCTTGCGCTCAGGCGGCGGGGGCATCTTGGCATTCTTGTCGCCGGCTGCCCACTGCGTGTAAATGTACTGGTAGTATTGTTTCGTCCAGCACATGCCAGCAAACGCTTGACGCTGGATGTTGCGCAGCTCGTCGGTAAGCGGCAACGGCGACACCGAGTAGTAAAAGTCGTCGGCCTCATCCAACCGGTCGTCCAGTACCTGGTCAATCTCACCGGCATCCAACGGGCCCTTAGGCTTGTTGTTGCTAAACGTAAAGTAGACAGTCGCCGAGCTGTCGCTGGGGACATCCTTAAAAACGTACCAGGCACCCATCTTGGTACCCTCGTGATTGGGATTGACAGCATCTTGCTTGTCCTCGATAATGGCATCGTGGAACGCATCCTTGACGTACTCGGACTCGTTCTCCTGATCCTCACCATAAAGACGGGTCTTGTTGGTGACATTGTCAGTGAACAGCAACTCGGGAGCCTCGGCACCCTTGGATACACCGAATTGCAAGTACCGCTTGCCTAGCTTGGGATGAGTGGACTCGACCAGATCGTCGCCAATCTGCTTGAGCTGAGGTTTTGCCGCCTCAGGGTCCTCGCCCCACGACCAGGTGTTACGGAAAAAGCACTGAGGCAGCAGGTGCAACGTCGCGGGATCAGGGCCGCGGTTATAGGCAGTGATACGGAAGTGCAGCGTATCGGGGTCCTCATCTTCTTTGGCAGTCTCAATGAAGATGTCAAAGTAGCGGTTGTCCTCGAAAATGCCGGTATCCACTAGTTCGTACTCAACCTCGGTGCGCGAGCGCTTGGCATTCTCGTCACGAAGCTTCTGATAAGGAAACTCCTTCTGAGGGTACTTGTACAAGTAATTCATGTACGAGTGAGTAGGGGTACTATCAACGTAGAAGTACTCTTCCTTGACATCCTCGCCATGGTTGCCCTCGTGGCCAGTGAGACCGAAAAGACGCTCCTTGAGAATGTTATCCTTCTCATTCCAGAACGCAAAAGAGATACATTGCAATGCATGCGTGTCCGAAACGCCAGCAATGCCATCCTCACCCCATCGGTACGCCCGCATGCGGGCATGATCGTGCGGGAAGTAGCCCCAGGCATCACCGTCGGCGGAGTAGTCTTCACGCACAGTGGCCCATTGGCGTTCGCTCAGGTAGGGGCCCCATTTTTTCCAGTACTTCTTACGGCTGTTGTCTTCTTGCAACCGCTCTTCCTCACGGGTTGGTTCGCTCATATTAGTTTGCGGCTGGAGTTGTTGTTGAGATAGAAGGACGTCAATTGGCTTACTGCTTCAAGTGGACAGCAAAAAGAACAGCAACAAGGTCGGGGGAACCTCTGGGTTGGGTGGGAAGGTGGGAAGGTTTTAAAGGTGGGCAATGAGTGTTCCCAATGGCTGTTGGGCTGATAAGCTTATGTTGCGGCTGGGGTCCACGCATGGTGGTGTAATCCGGTGTCCAGGCAACGGATTGGGGAACCTCTGAAAAGCGGGGTTGCTGCGGCTGTAGAGAGGGGCCGGCTATGGCGCCGAGGCTACTTTGTAGCACATGCTACTTTATTCTTTTCTAGGGCCTGTTTTTAATACCATTGTGCATACCTTTTCATCTAGATTCACGCCGGCACGGGGTCGGCATCCATGCATGATTATGCCAAGCATGTTGCCGTAAATTTTCCGTTGCTACGATGCATAACCCACGTCGAGCAGCGCCTAAAGTTGGAAACCTTTCAAATATATATGTTCCAAGCAAATATCGCTTGTTCCGGTTGACTTCGCCGAGGCCTGACCCTGAAACAGCGGGTCCATGAAGGTCCTTCACATGCCTCTCATTGAATGACAAGCATAGCAGAGCCGACCTGCGGCATTAATATCGAAGGGCGGTTTTAAAAATCGTCAATCTTTAAGTGATCTGCTATGATAGAACAACTATATAGAAAGGGCAATGGCAACAAGGCATTGCAGGAATGGGTAGACTTCGCGCCTTGGCTATACCTGTGCTGTGGATCTCGACTATGGGCAAGGGTAAAACAGTCGAGGGCATAGGGGAAGACACCTCAGGGTCTGGGCAAGTATTTCTTGACACGGGACATCTTCTCTCAGGGTAGGGAGTATGTGTCAGCTACAAGTTTCATGGTCACACCAACTCTTAATAGAAGCTCCTATAAGCAGGTATAATTCACTTAAAAATCCCCAAATCCTTTCCCAGATTCTGTCACACTCATGTCAACGGGGATATCGCCAAAATAAACGTCCATCACAAGCTGTGACAGAACCCCAAGCCTGAGAAGAGGTCATGTGGTCGTTTGAAAACAAAGGAATGTAGACTGCATATCTTTTGGGGGCCGTGAAGCTGGCCATTTATGGACTTTAAAAAGGTGTATTTCGGTTTGCCTGTCCACTTTTCCTATATCAGTGCTTTTTCCAGATTTTGGTTCCCCGTGTTGCTGCCCTAGCAACGACCAAATGAGTATCGACATGGTAGTTGGGCGCAGGCACTGCATGGCATACCCCTGCCCTGGTCTGAAAAGTGGTCATCATTGGCTGTTTTGGCATAAGCGGCCGTTCAAACGGCGTCAGCTTGGTATTTACTTTTACCTATTTAGGTAAGGATGCGCAAGGGTTGGGGCAGATCTCTGCAGATCTCTGCATAGATCGCATCATCGTCAAAAAAAGGTACCCTCCTTCATCGTTCCCCGTTTCGCAGTCAGGTCCATCCTACCTTCAGGTTCGCGTTTGTTCCACATTCTTTTTATCTACATTCGTTCCCTATAAACCCGTCCCTATGAAGTTCACTACTGCCGCCGCTATCGCCCTTCTCAGCGCCCAGAGCTCTGCTGCCGTCCTTTCCAATACCGACACGACAGTATACTGGACCATCACCAATACCATCACCATCTCTCAGCCCTACACGACCACCAAGGGTGCTCTGCACATTGCTGCTGCGAATGCCGCGTCTTCGGGGCCTGCTAGCTCTGCTGAGGCCTCGTCGACAGTCGCGTCCACCTCCTCGTCGGCTGTACCTTCGACCTCGTCGATTTCATCGGTATCGTCGTCTGTAGTTCCGTCCTCGTCGGCGGTCTCGTCGGCAGCTTCCTCTTCTGCGCTGGTCTCGTCGGCTGTCTCGTCGGCTGTCTCGTCCGCCGTTTCGTCCGCCGTTTCGTCCGCTGCCGTGGCCAACGTGAGCACCGCTGCTATCTACAGTTCAGCCAATGCTACTACCGTTAACACCACCAGTCATGCCAATGCCACGGGCTTCTCGAATGCTACCGCAGTGGCGACTGGCCACAACTCGACCCGCATTGCGAACGCGACCTCTAGAGTGTCCAGCTCTGTCCGCTCGTCAGCGGTCCGCTCGTCGGTGGTGTCGAGCCATGCCAGCTCCAGTGCAATTTCGTCGGCCGCATCCAGCTCCGCTGCTGTCACTGGTGCTGGTGCTGCTACTGCCAGCCCGACTGCCTCATCTTCGTCCAGCTCGAGCCACAACGGCGCTGCTATGACAATCCCCGGTGCTGTAGCCATTGTTGGCGCTGCCGCTGCTTTCTTCTTGTAAGTTATAGCAATACCCTAGTTATTAAGATTCTTTTCCTCGACAAAGCTTGCCTTTCATAACGACGCTGTTCGCATATCGACCCTGTTCGCAAATGAAGCCTGTAAATTCCCACTCGCAAGAGAAAAGACAAACCAATCAAGTTCCAAACAGCCTTAAATCAGGCATTGTACTCTACAAATAATAATAATGCAATTACTCGGAGACCGCAAACGACACGATCCGGTCTTTTCCGGGCTTGGTGAGCCAGCGGCCCAGCCGGTGCTCGCGGGACAGCGTCGCTACTACCACAAACTCATTGTGCTTGGCATCCTTTTCGGCCACCGACAGCTTGGTCACAATGCCGCGACCCACCGCAACTTCCTGAACCAGTTCTAACCGGCGCAGGTCCTCGCTCACCTTCCACATGTTGACCGAGCCCGACCAGGAGCCCGTGAAAACAATGTTGGAATAAGGAATAGCAGCAAGCGCAGTGATGCCCCGCGGCAACGCCGGCGGAATCTCTACCAATGCAGGATCCGTCTCAGCAGACGCTTGTGCAGGTGTCAGAGCAGGATCTGTACCATGGCCGCGAGCCACAATTGATACAGGCTTTTTCTTTTGCGCCGACCACAACGACACATTGCCATTGTCACTACCGGTCACAAACAGTTGGTTGTCCAACATGGCGCACACATCGATACTGCCCTCCAGAATAACATCCTTGGAGGTGCCCTGCGAGTGGGCCAGCTTGGTATCGCCTCCACGAAATGTCAGCCGCGACTCTTCAGGGATCTTCCAGAAAATCGCCGTGCGGTCGCGTGCGCCCACGGAGATGCAGCGTTCCTGAGCCAATGCAGCCACATCCACCACTTCATCCTGATGGCCATAAAGGATCTCTACTTGGGCCATCTGGTCGAGGTTAAAGGTCCGCAGCCTCAAATCACCGCAGCCAGCATACAAGTCGTTGGAACCCTTGCGGAACGCCAGACTCAACACAGTTCCTTGTCTGTCACGCGTTTCAAACACTTTGATAGGAGCAAGATTTTCGGCACTCCACACCACAATACGCTTGTCAAGGCCGCCGGTCACAACGTAACGGCTATTAGCAGCAATGGACACAATGTCACCAAAGTGACCAAGATAGTCGCGGTTATTTTCGGCAGAGCGTCGCTTGACATTGCCTCCCTTGATTGTCTTTACCAGCTCGGGTTTCCCACTGGGGTTCAATCGCCATTTCTGAATTGTAAGATCTTTTGCGGCGCTGTAGGCAAACGGCCAACTTGCAGCCACCGACGTGAGGTTGCGGGCTTTTGTGTCGGCATTGCGGGCCCTCGCCACTGTGCTGTTCTCCAGGAACCGAAAGAGCTTGCCCTGGTTCTCGGCAACGTCCTGCTTTAGCCGCCGGGCAATAATGTCTCTATCAAGATCCTTGGCGTCAAATGCCGTGTCGTCATGCAATTCCGTTTCCAGACCTTGCAAGTATTCTTTAGCAAGCCGTCGCCGCTTGTCGGCCTCAGTTTCATGATCGCTTTCTTCTGAAATCTCTTCGTCGCTGGAGCGCTCGCTCATGTCCAGCTCGCTGCCACTGGTGATCTCCTCATCCACAGGCGCCGAGCGACTCACAGCAGCCTTCTTGGGTCTCTGAGAATTCACCGGACCATCTGCCCTCCGCTTTCTAGCTCGTTTGGCCGGGTTGACGAAAAAAGAATCAACCATACCAAAAATTTCAAAGGAAGGTCTTGGAGTTAGCTAAGCTGAAAAATCGCTCCTCTTTGATGTTCCTCACCCAAGCAGGTCCCAAGCTCCCAAAAGGTCCCAGGGTCCCAAGCAGGTCCCAAGCAGGTCCCGAGCAGATCCCAAGCTGAAAGTGCTATCACATGCTGTTGTGTCCCACACTAATAACCCAGCTTTTAGCAGTTTGTACTCTGAATAGATCGGAATTATTGGGTGTTTCAGAATCACTTTGACCACTTGCAGCTTTTTGATTCCCCAGGAATTGCTCAAAAAGTCCCAAAACTCCGTTTCGGATCGTCGTCAATCGCTTGTGAGCAGCCACCACCAACGCGTGTTCACTCTCTTCCTTTGCAATATATAACGCAGCAATATACGACCTGCTCCAGCTTTCGAGATCGTCCGCAGTTGCAAACCCCTTGGCCGGTGCACTGCCAGAATGTAAGGCAATGCCGTCGTCGAGCTCGTCCAAATAGTCAAGGAACCGCAGGAGTTTGCGAGCAGATGCATCCACGACTGCCAGTCGCCGCTGCTCGGTCAATTCGGCTTCAAGCTCGGCTATACTTTTGGTCATATTTGCGCCGGTGCGGGCCACCTCGGATTGAAACCGCAATACCTCCAATCGCATTGCATCCAGCTGCAACGACCCTTCATCCAATGAGTCTGCAGACCTCAAAAATTCGCCGTAGTTCTCATTAACGGTATCCATGAGCTCAGTATGTAGCCTTGTTTCCCACGACATGATGTTTCGTCGTAAGTCAGTGAGAGTTTGAAACTGACAATGATCGTTCAGAAATGCTTCCACATTGAACGAGGGGTCCGACAGTGTACTCCTAGTGATTTCTTTAGGGGCAGGGAGATCCTCATAACCATCTTGAGAAGGCATATCTGTCGCGTCGAGCACCAATGTCCCTTTCAGCTTAGGTATCAAGGTCCCTAGTACCCCTAGAGCCACACCGTCTCTGCGTAGTCAATTATAAAGTGTTATGAGTCAGCTTCTGAGCTTCCGCTCTGAGGACATCCCACCATGCTGCACAGGTAAGCACGAGCTTCGTGATCCACTGACACAGATACTCGGGTCCCTCAACCCGGCGATCGTCCTAGTACCCCTCCTAATGCGTTTGGGCAAGGGCCGAGCTAATTTACCCGCAGATATCCCAGACGTCCACTTTTCACGCGTATCCACGAAAACATGACAGACTTACAGGCTAAATACCCGCATTCCGCTGGTATAACTCGTCTGGCGTATAGTCCGTGCGGAAAGTACTTGTTTACAACCGGTGCTAACGCGTTTGTTCGTCGGTTCGCGTTGGGATCTAACGATGAACCCGACACGATTGAGCTCGATGCACCCGCATTCTCGATTGCAACCAGCGCTTCTCATTTTGCCACTGCGGGCCAGGACGGCATTACACGATTGTTTGAGCTCGAAAGCTCGGAACCCTCCTCTATGCTCGCTCGGGCCGTCTTGCCAGTCCGCTCGATTGCATTTAATCCTGAGGGCGACTGTGTCGCGATTGCTGGCGACGATTCTCTGCTTATCGCGACTATTGACGATGCAATGAATGCCTTGAAACTGCCTGATCAACCCAACCAGGTCCGCCATGTTTCTTTTAGCAGCAACGGCGATATGCTAGCTACCTCCTGTTTGGATGGAAATGTTCGCGTCTATGCTATCAACACAAGCGTGCCCGAGCTTGTTCACACGATTGATGGAGTTGTTCCTGCCATTTCTAGTGCCGACGATGACCGCTCGTCGGCTCTAGTATGGTCGCCAGACGGAAGACACTTTGCGCTCCCCACTAAGACATTCGATGTTGCAATCTTCGATGTTGACTCGTGGATGCAGACATCCCGACTCACCGACGGGCACTCAAATGCCATTACCGATCTCCAGTGGTCGCCTAACGGCCGGTATATTGCCACCACCGGCCGCGACGACAAGGTTATCCTATGGGATGTGTCCACCCGTAAAGTGGTGCGGGACCTGCCGGGCGTTTCCCAAGTTTCACAGGTTAGATGGAATCCCCATGAAAATTCTATTTCATTTGTGACTTCAAACGGTCGTTTATACACTACTTACGCACTTGGTGATGACCTTCCCTCTCCAGTCGGTGATATGTTTGAGCTTCAACGGCCTCGTCCCACCAGTGCAGCCAGTGTTTCGGGAAGCACAGTCAACGGTGATGCCGGTAGCCATCGACGGAAACTTGAAGGTGATGATGTTGAAGGCGAGCAAAGCGATGGTTTGTTTGGCGAAGATGACGACGAAGATGAGGATCTTATTGTTGAGCAACCTCGTCGCAACGGTAATCCTGCAAAGCGGCAACGCACATCTGCACGGATAGAGCATGTCAAGTCACTATGCCCAGGTGCCACACCATGGGTCAATGGTCGAAGATATCTCTGCATGAACCCTGTGGGGTATGTGTGGACGGTCCTGCAGGATTCTGAGCATAACACAATCACGGTATGCTTTTACGATCAGAGCATGGAGCGCAACCGCCATTTCCGGGACTCTGAGAAGTTTGACCTTGCTAGTCTGACGTCCCAAGGCTGTCTTTTTGCGAATACCACCACCGGTCGCGTGTCGATGCGTTTCCATGCCTCGTCGGCCGACAACTGGGATTATGGAATTGGCGAGGGCGACAAGGTGCGGGCAATCACGTTAAGTGACGATGTGGCGGTTGTTTGCACCGCAAAGGGTTACGTTCGTGTATTTACTACTTTCGGGTCTCCTATCAAAGTCTACAGACACGCTCGGGACCCCGTTGTTGCTGTTGCTGCTCATGAGGCTGCTATCTTCTTTGTGCGCGAGACAGCTGCCGGACAACTTGAATACTCTGTGGAAGAGGCTGTTGGACGCGAGGTTTTGCAGCGTCACTCTGCCGTCGATCTACCCCCAAAGACTAGTCTGAAAAGTATTTTTTTCAGTGAAAGTGGCGATCCTTGTATCTATGACTCCAAGGGCACTCTTTCAATGCTGGTTCATTGGCGCAGTCTAATGCAGGCGCAGTGGGTGCCTTTGTTTGATGGTGAAGAACATGCGCGTAGCGTGGACCGCCAGGAGTCGTATTGGCCCGTGGGTCTGGTGGATCAGGACTTTTTGTGCATCATTCTCCGCGGAAACACTCAATACCCGCCGGTGCCAATGCCAGTCACCAATACGTTGCCGCTGGCAGTGCCGGGCATGACGCCTTTGGAAAGCGCGTACATTGTTCAAACAACCTTATTTCAACAAGAGCAGGAACGTGCGCAGTACAGTGGTATCGAAGGTGAGGCCGAACAGCGGCTCGAGGAGTTCGTTGTGGAACTGGATAAGCTCCTGTTGCGACAGCTGCAAGAGGCATGCCATGAGAATCGCATCAACAAGGGCCTTCGAATTGTTGCCGATTTGAAACGGCCCGAGAGTGTGGAAGCTGCCATCAAGATCGCCATGCACTTCCAACTGTCCGGCTTGGCAGAGCGGATCCAACAATTCCTTGAGAGCACATTGCAAGTCAACTAATCCAGCTGTTTTCAGCCTCCTCTCAGGCATTTGAACCCTTGCTCAAACCCTCACATGAATGCTAACCTAACCATACACATAGCGATACGTTTTCTAATGAATGCTGAGAGCACTTCACAAACACTATCAATGTTCGAGACATTCCTGCAGGTCATGCAGGACCATCGCCCCACAGAACCATGAGATGGCTAATCTAGACGAATAAGATGCAGGATCAGTAGATACAAGTTTGAAAATATTGGCAGGACATCCCCCTGCACAAGCAGTATCCCTGCATGTATGTACCTTTCTGTGTGCTTTGGCATGGAATCGGGGCTCGGCCTTCCGTGGATGGATCACCAGTAGCGCGATAATTGGGCCGTGTGAAGTGGCCAGAGGCGTGAACGGGATTTATTGACAACCGAGGGACTCATTTTTTAGATATGTATGGCCGTTAAGCTTTTTTCCAAAGCTTCTCATAGCCGACTTGCTGAATTTCTGGAATGACTTTCTTTCCCACATGACGTTGATCAGGCAACGCATGCAAGGTTGTACCTGTCCCCCTGAATGCGGGTCCCTTCATGCGGGCTACCTGGCCCCAAATAGCTTGTTCCTGGCGTTACCACATAAAAAAGTCAGCTTGGGTGGAGAACTAAATAATATTTTCGCAGAGCCAAACGAAAGGAGACGGCAATCGCATAGTGCCTCGTGGTTGGGAATGTGAAGGTAGCGAGGTTGGCATGCTGCACCGCGGCTATTGCGAGCAGGAGGTCACTCCACCAGTAGAGTTAGACGAAAAATTTGCGGGTTGCGGACATTAAGGACACTCTGCATGACTAGGACAAAGCTTCTCCCTTGACTCCTGGCGCAGAACAAGACAATGGCGACGGCCGCGTCACATTTTTATGTGGTGTATATAATATGAGCTATAGGTGCATGGATCGTGCATGACCTAACCACTGTGAAACAAGATATAAACCCCCGTGTAGCTCCGCGAAAACTATCCGAGACGTGGGGCGGCTCGGATCCTTATCAGCATATGTCCCCCTTGGCTACCGTCGAGGTATTATATTGTGCTGCAAGCCTGCCACTGTGTTAACGTGGTTGTCGAGTCAAAGTTTGGACCGGCGGCGCTTGATCGAGTGCGCATGCGAGAGCCCCACTGCTGGTGAAATGTAGACAATCATGGTTACTGATACCCAAATCTGAAGGAGAGAGCAGATACGGGAGAGCTATCGGAGCTACGGTTGATCATCATGATCCTTTACCTGAAGCAATCGGGTGCCGACGGTAAAGTGATATCTTAAGATCTGGCTTTGAGGAACCTGGAACATGCATCTCGCTAATATCACCTGAAAATGAGCAAGACGTCGGGGTCTATGTGGTTTCAGCTAGCGGGATGTGGTGCTTGAGAATGGCAATCTTCTGGAGAGGTGATTGTTGTGTAAAGTATGTTCCAGCTGGATGCAGAGTTGTGGGAGACGTCTGATCCTACTATCGCATGTAATGACTTGTAGTTTATTTATTATGTTTGTGTACAGTACTCGTCAGTAATTGGCCATTGAGACAACACTCGACATTTTTCCAGTACTCGCGACTTAGCAGTCATTTGCCAGCTATTCGCCAACCTCCAGCGTGCCATTCTGTCGTGCCAGTGTCCAGTCACCGCAGTCACTAATAAACACTTCACTGCCTAAAAGTATGTTGACTACATGTTGACACAGAAATGAATCCTGAACTTTGGAGGACAATCTCAGAGCCCCATGTAGATGCGGTTACTCTAAATATCTTACATGACCTGCAATGTTAGCGATTAGTTCTGAGCCGCCTTTTCCGCCTGCACCGATGCAGGGTCCTGGAAAGCCGGGGTCATGCGAGGGCTCTTTTTCAAGTGGACCTGCTCATCCTTTGCGACCTGAGGGATGCGCTTCTCCAACTTGAGCTTGTCAAACACGCACTTGTTGAGTAGCCGCTCCGCTGGCCGGCAGCCGTAAAGCTGCTGGTTGCTGTTCTCCAGACACTTCCAATGCAAGCGGAACTCTTCGAGGCAGTGCTTGTTGATGTCGTCGAGAACGGAGATTGCGCAGCGAGTGACGCGGCGGCCCTCCTTAAGGCAATCCACGGGGCCGTTCTGGGCCTCCTTTTTGCAGAGCATGAAATCGTCGTTATAAGGCAAGCAGCGGGCTCCGATAAAGTACGACGCAGATAGGAGCGGGGCAGACGTGGCACCGACCTCGGAAACTTGAGGAATGTTATCGGGCAAAGGCGTTGTGTCTATGGCCTCGACGTATTTAAAGGCAGGCTCCTTGGACATATTGGACGAGTGTGGTTGGCTGACTGGGATCGGGAAGCTTTGGCTGACTACGACGACGCCCTTTCCGCTGCCCAGCACTTGGACCAAGGCGGTTACTCAGCTGTCCACAACCTGAATGTCCTTGAGCTTTTCGTGGTCGCGTGCTGGAGATAATGCTCCCGCGGCTAATGGGTCGGCGGCTCCTCCTAAATTGTTGGAGTCCAAGCCAATGGTGCCTATAATGGATCAGTTGGCGCGGGCCAAGGAGGCGTGGGATCCGGCCAGTCCGAATTGCGCGTTTCAATACTACTTCTACAACAAGGTGCCCGCGGATCAGGCTGCCTTTTATACCATGCCGCACGGGCAGGACCAGGCGAAATGGGAGAGGGCACTTGCGGAGCGGCCCGATGCCAATAGCGTGCCTGTACTAGCCGTTGGCTTCAATGATCTGCAGACCCGGGCTGCTCGGCAAAAGGAGCAAATCAATGCGTACCGGGTGCGCATGCACGAAATTAACGACAAGTTGGGCGAGCTAGCGAATCGCCATGACCTGCACACGTCGGTCAAGCTTGCTGAGATGAAGAAGCGGCAGGTTGAGCAGGCCCGCAAAACGCTGGCGCTGGTCGTGCAGCTACAGGTTCTGCTGAACCGTGGCTGGGCTCTGTCACCGGATGAGGAGCTGTATCAGAAACGACTCAAGCAGTTGCTAGAACGGGCTGATGATCCATCCGTATTTGGCTCCATCAACGAGGTATGGGCTCGCCTAAAGGCTATGCGCGATCAAGCCGCCCACACAAACAATCCTGCTGCCGAGCAGGCGCGTTTGGATTGGGACCGTGATAGCGCACAATTGGAACTTGCCATCTCTATCCTGGCGTCGCAGCAAACGGGCATCAAGTTCCTTGCAAAAGTGTTGGAAGAGGACCAAGCCAAGGTAGCCAAGGTTCTCGAGAGCTCCAAGGATCATGAACCCGCCCCTACCAAGCCACTCCCCAAGGAGCCCACCACGGTGGCCAGTACCGACCCGATTCCTACGCAGGCATTGCCGCCAACCAATGGGCTTGCTGTCTATGAACGTCAGGTTGCACCTTAAAAAGGGTGCCACAACGAGGTCTTGGAAGACAGGCCGGAAAGGGCCAAAAGGCGAGGCCGACTGTAGGACCCAGAGCCCAGGTCCTTGAGGATCGATACATATAGACTCTAGGCATGAGCCAGGAGTGTTAGGCTAATCTAAATATTTTAATTTCTGGATCTCTTGCGGATCACGGCTGGCGGCTATTAATTTCAGCGTCTGTTGCATCTCCGGCACTGCCGATTCAATGCGCAGTCCCAGCAACTCGGTTTCGAGTTCAGTCAGGTTCGCAGCAACGGTTTTACCAACTGTGAAAAGAGCTACAGGCTCTTGCTTTTTGTCTCGTTCAAAGTCCTCGATCAGCACTCTCAGCTTGTCCAGTCGCTGCTTGGTGACGGGACACATTCCCTGTCGGTAGTGCACTATACGGCCTCTCTCACCTATAAGCGAAGCAAGATGTGTACGCACTGCTAGACTTTGTGTTAAAGTACTAGGTGGAGGACTGATTTGGAACGATGCCAATAGAGTTCTCTCCAAGAGCGACTTGACCGATGACATGTAGACAAGTGAAGCGCAGACGATTACAGCAGGCGACTACAGCAAGTTCACAAGATACATGCCCAAGAGATGTGAGCGTGCAATATTACCACTGGATACATTAAAGTGCCGCAGGGGTTTACAATATATGGCGTCAGAAGACTTGGAAACAATACAGGGTTGATGCTATGTACAGGTTTGGGCTTAGAAGCGGCCCTTGATGAGTTCAATGGCGAAAGGAGCGGCCCACAGAGCGGCGGCAATGGCAAAAGCGGTCTGAACAGTGGAGATCGACTCGTTGGTGCGAGCAGCAAGCTCTTCTTTGCTGGGGGGAGGGGGAGGGCCGCCAAACATTGGATAGAGTAAGAAGGATGATTAAAATTTCAGGCCAGCTCCTAATCATCCCTTTAGGTCATCATGGCACCAGAGACAACCACCGACCAAGCCGCTTCACCAGCGGCGTCTGCAGACGTGCCTGCTTCACCAAAGCCCATTGGCACGGCGGATGAAGTTTCTGATGCCCCTATAGCTGTCACGAGTGCGGAAGGTGACGTTGCCGATGCTGCGGATACCGCCGTTGAAGAAGGTGAAGATGGGGATAATGAAGACGAGGCCCAAGCCGAAGGTGCCGAGGCTGGAAATGATGGAGCCGAGGCCGAAGATAATGGAGGTGAGTCCGGAGATGATGGGGATGAGGCCAGGGATTATGCAGAGGATGGAGACGATGGAGAGGACGGAGACGAGGCAGCTCCTCTAGATGAGGAAGTTTACAAACTCAAGAGCCACAAACGAGCTCGTACGACAAATTCGGCCGCGGCCCCCAGAGAGAAACGCCGTACCCGCCAAGCCAAGGCCGTAGAGGAGACGGAGCAGGAAGAGGCGGCGTCACCCGAGCCGGATCTTGATCCCAAGGCCCGTGAGCGCCGGGAGATCGAGGCCCGTATCGATGCGGCCATGGAGCGGCCCAACAAGCGCCGTAAGGCCACTGGCGATGACATTGAGCGCCTACAAGATGATATGATTGCGCAGCTGCGGGAAAAGATGCGACTGGCAGCCATCAAGGACGCAGAATGCATTGAGCAAGGAAAGCCTGCGCTCAATAAAGTCAAGATGCTTCCCAAGGTCGCTTCTGTTCTTAACCAACACAGTCTTGCCGACAGTATTCTTGACGGCAATTTACTGGAGAGTGTGCGCCTGTGGCTGGAGCCGCTTCCCGATGCGTCGCTGCCAAGTTTCGAGATCCAAAAGGCACTGTTCAGCGCGCTGCTGCTGTTGCCGATCAAGACCATGCATCTTCGGGAAAGCAAGCTGGGCCAAGTTGTTTTGTTTTATCAGAAATCAAAGCGGCCGCACTTACAAATTAAGCGGATGGCCGACAAGCTTGTGGGTGACTGGACCCGTCCGATCATGGGTCGCAGTGACAACTACCGCGACAAACAGGTCGTCACGCGCTCATACGATCCCACCGCCGACGTATCGTTTTCGCCGCGCGCAAAGTCCACGGCTCGCACGCCTGCGGAAGAGTCGGCTATGCGCCGCAATCGTGCCGCCATTCCGACTTCGCGTGGTGAGACCTACTCTGTTGCGCCCATGAACAGAGTGGTTGCTGCGGCTGCTCAGGCCCGCCGTGAGCAGACCAAGGACGGCCAGTCGCAGTTCCGTCGCATGAAATATAAGATGTTGGCGTCGGCCAAGAGCTCCAGCTCCACGCGCAAATCTAAGGTATCTGTGGAGGGGCGCGGTCTCAATTAGCTAGTTTATTAACGTCTAGCAGCTTGTTAGCACTCGCTACACACGTAACTAACTTGCCCGCTAGTTACACGCTTTCAATTTGATTGCTCCTTTTATTCTTGTGCTACTTAATTTCACTTAAATCACATCATCATGTCTTGTCACTTCTCAAGTTCACAGTCACATCTAGACACACCGCCTGCGTCATCCTCGACTAAAAAGAAGAGTTACTAACACTGGGGAAGAGGGGAAGTTCAGGAGTATTCCTATAATGACTATATTAAATGACATTTAAGTGCGAGGCTTCTCCTTCTTCTCCTTGTACAGAGCAAGCAGAGAGACACCAGAGACCTTGACGACCTTGAAACGCACACCGGGGATATCACCCTTGGCCTTGCCCTTGCGGCCGAAACCAGCCAGCAGAACCGGGTCGTTCTGGTCAACGTAGTTCAAGCAACCATCGTTGGGGACGAAAGCAGTGACACGCTTGCCGTTCTTGATCAGCTGCACACGCACACACTTACGGATAGCAGAGTTGGGCTGCTTGGCCTCAATGCCGACCTTCTCCAGAACAATGCCCTGGGCGTGCGAAGAGCCACCAAAGGGCGACGACTTGAAAGCAGTTCCGAGCAAACGCTTCTTGTAGGACAGATCAGCCCAACGGTTGTCGCGACGGCTGGTGCGCAGCTTGCGAGCGGCCTGCAATCCTCTAGGCTTGCCTTTACCCATGTTTAGTTGATGGAGTTTGTTCACCCGAGCTTGAGGAGTGGTTATCGCCTCGAGTGGTGTGACTGTTCTTTAGGGCTGTGGCCCTACCTCATTTAAAGACGGTCCCATCGCTGACCGCTCGCCAAGCCTGTTCTGAGTCAGCGTGAAATATCGGGGCACAAATATCGGCGCATCTACCCCTGCCCTGCACGCTTGTAATGTCAATCCAGCGGGATAGAGATCCGCATCTTTATGCTACCGATAGCTATGAGGATATAACCGAGGAGCTCAAGCAGTATGCTAGGAATATGAAGGAAGGGGAGCTTGCTGCTCTGCCCCATTTCAAGCTGTACGACGCTATCAATGCGTTTGAGATTGGCAAACCTCGCATGGACACGGGCCTCAATTACCGTCCGTTGCAAAAGGATCTCGAGAACTTGCCAGCGGTCGAGTCTGCAAACGATGCGGCTGCAGTTATTGATATCATCAATGCTGCCGATATGGCGTGGCAAAGTGGCCACACGCTTATGCAGACGGTCTTCGCATCGCTGTTTGTGGAGCAGGAGCTGCGCAAGATCACCAAGCTAGACGAGGACGGCCACTCCAACCGCCAGGAAATCAACGCGTACCTTGAATCGCGTCTCAAGGTGGAATCCTGGCGTGATGTAGTTGATATCTACATCCTGGCTACTTTGAAGACATGCAGCCTCGTCATTCAGCAGATCAATGCCGTTCCCGAGACCGTCTTGCCGGAGGAAGACTTCCATACTGGTCACTCATCCTACTATTTACTCGGCGATGTGCATGTTGATTTGATCTGCAAGCTGGCTGATGCTGCGCAACGGTTTGCAAGCAAGGAAAAGGCTGTCTCTCATCGGTTGGCACTTCGGATATCGTGGATGCACATTGTACGGCAGAAGATCGCCAAAAAGCACTCTCATCAGGATAAGGCTCTGGAGCTGTTGAAGGACTATGAGCCTGTTGATACTGCCAAATTTGATGTGATTGTCTCCGATGGAATCCAAGGCCGAACAGAAATGTTCTCTCTGCAGCAAACAGTGATCAAGTGGCCCATTGAAAAGGCTCTGGCTCAATGGTCAGGACTCGTTGCAAGCATCAAGGATTTGAGTATGGTGACTGGCCTCTCCAAGTCGGCCGATCTCCTTGGCTTCTTTCTTCGGTTCGCATCTCAGGACAATCTGTCGTTGGTGAGAGCGATTCTCAAATCCATTGTACGCCAGTCCGACCTGCTGGGCTTAAGTGGTAAGACCTGGGTGACCCGGGATATTAAAGAGGTCAGTTTTCCCCAATGGGACCAGACAAAGAACAAGCAACTGTTCGATCAATTTCTGACCCATGCTTCAGCGTGCTACATGGATCTTCTGTCTGTGTTTTGCGAAAATCGGGCGCGGCAACGCGAGGGGCTAGTGGCTAATGTGGCTACGTGGGACTCCTTGCAAGTTACAGCTGAGCAGGTGGATGAAAAAGTTATGCAGCTGGGCCTCAGCAAAAAATTGGAGAGCAGCGACGGCCAGGCGATCTGGGCATTGGAGTTCTCGTCGTGGGTGTATCTACGCAAGCTACAGATCATGATGTGGGTTCTCCTGTTTAGCTTCGAGCTGGATATTGTGCTAGAATGGGAGCTGGCCTACATGTATTGGTACGGCGTGCAGCTGGGCCAGCGGCTGTTGGACCAGTTGACACGACTCAAGGCTTACTTTGAGCAGCACAACCTGCGGTCCTCGCAACCAGGCTATGCATACCTCGTAGCTCTGGAGGTCGAGGCACGTGCATTGACCCAAGTATGTTCGGCCGAGTACTTGGTGCATATTTCCCTACAGAAGCTGGGCATTGTCAAGACGATGCAGTCCCCTTTTGAGAGTACCACGCCCGCGCTGCTGTATGGGCTACGGTTCCAGCCATACGAATCTGTGGGGGTGCCTGAACTGGCTAAGCTCGAGACATTCAACAAGTTATCAGACAACTTCACTATTGAGGTGGCTTTGGAAGCTGCTCGCAATAGCGTCACTGGTGCCAAAAGTTTGCTTAGCACGCTGACTCGTGTCGCTGAGGGCAACAGTGATCTCAAGCTGCTGATGAGGTCCGCAGTGGGGCTGCAAATTGCCATTTCGCAGATTGAAAAACTTGTCCCCGCCTCCAAGGTGACTGACAGGCCCGAGGACGCCGCGGGAGCCGGAGCCCTGGAAGCTACGAAAGCGCCGGAGGCCCCGGAAGTCTCCTTAGCCGACAAGGTGAAGCTCCAGCTTTTGCGTGATGGCTACCATCCTTACTTCTCAGTGCCGAAGGTCTAATATTTCTCAACATACTACCACATACCGCAACACGGCCACATGCTGCCACATACTATCACACTACCTTATAGCTAGATACAAGCTGTCACATGCCATGAACTATCACATCTGTCAAGTCGTTTACCATTTGAAGACTCGCAAAGTCCCAGAGTCTATATTCAAGAGCATACAATAGAGTCTACTCACAAGAAGCATAATACAGCTCAGATACTGACCTATTTGCCATTATTGGCACTATTCAAAAGAGCTCGTCCAGGTAGGGCAGCAGATGCACCTGGCCGACGGCGGCCAGGGTGACCTTGCTCTTGAGCAGCTTCTCGGCGGCACTCTTGAGCGAAGCCTCGGTGACCTGCGAAACGTCCGTGGCCTCGTTGGTGTAGTGGAACGACAGGTTCGAGATGGCGTCGGCCTGCGTGAACTTGGTGGCGGCAATGCCGGCCTTAGTAGCCTCGGCACCCGGACCCTTGGAAGCGATCTGCTTGAGGGCAGTTGCAACCTCGGCGGCCGCAGCAGCAACACCGTTAGCCGAAGCGCCGGCCAGGGTAATGGTAAACAGAGACGCGTCCGAGTAGCGGTGGACGTCGGAAGAGATGGAAACGCCCGACTTGGCGCCAATCTCGTGCAGCAGTCCGGAGCCAGACGACCACTTGACGTGCTGGCCAATCAGGGTGTTGGGCAGAACGTCCAGAGCAGCGTCGTACTCGACGGGGAAGGCAAGCGTAACGACCTGCTCGGGGTTACCCGAGAGGATGCGGCGCTCACCGCCAAAGAACTGGGTCTTGCCAGAAGTTAGAGCCTGGCCAGAAGCGACATTGTCGAACTCGCGAGCAACAAACGAGTCAATGTCACCCTGCGAAACACCGCGAGCAACCAGCTGGAAGTTACCCTTGACGTAGGCACTGTCGCCAAACGCCTTGGTGGTCTCCAGGGAAACGGGGGTCACCAGCGAAGCCGACAGAGGGTTTCCGAGACCGGTGCGGAACGCGGCCTCGTGAGCAGCATCCAGAGCCACGGCCTTGGAGCTCTTGCCGAACTTGGCAATTTCGGCAGCCACTTGAGGCTTGACAATCTCGTTGTACTCATAAGTCTTGTAAAGAGTGCCCTTGGCCACGTTTGCCAGAGCCTCGACAAAGTAAGGCAGATCCTCGCGCAGGAACTTTGTGGTTAGCACGAGCTTTTCACGGTCCAGCTTGGTGTAGAAGAAGCCACCCAGCAGCTCGCTCTCGCGGGTCAGGCGCAAAGCAGACTTGGCATCAGTGTCACGGAACGCAAACTTCTCGAGAACGTGCGCAGCACCCGGAGTGGGATTGAACCGGGGACCGGCATTAACAATCAACGATACCTCCGACACGGGGCGGCCATCGTCCACAGATGCAATCTTGACGCCTGCGGCCTCGCTCGTGGTGAACGCCCGGCGGCCTGCCGCCTTGCTCAGCTGCCCGACACTTTTTCTCAACATGGTTGGTTTAGTGGTGGGAGGTAAAGAAGATATTAGGCAATGGTATTGAGCCTGGGTGATTGGTCACTTGTTGCTGAGTAACTGTCGGCCAACTTTTGGGCCTCCGTCCCAATCGAAGCCAGAACTCCCAGTGCCAGTCAGACTTCCCCCGGTCAGACTTTCAGTCAGTCCAGTCCTCCCAATTCCAGTCAGACGTTTCAGAGTCTGCCTGCGACCTGTCCCAAAAATGGCCACTCCCAGAAAAGAGGTCATCTTAGCCAAAATCAACCCAACCAAGTCAGCAAAAGTAGCCAGCTCCAAGGCGAGCCTTGACATATGTAGATACAAGATACTTTTTTTTCAATATTTTGGCGGGTTAACCTCAAAACAAATTTATTTGAATCCGAAATCTTTCCTGCGGACCCCCATAACTCCTCAGCCGGACCTGACAAATTTCCAAGCCTGCCAAAATTCTTTTTCACCATGGCGACGCACCACCTCGTCGACCTGTGCAACCTCTTGGTTGAGGATCTGTACGGTTCTATCGGTGCCAAGGTCGTCACCGTACTACTTCACGTAGGCCGGCAGACCACTCGAGAGATGTGCCGCCGCACAAAACTGCCGCTGTCGACCGTCAAGCGCTCGCTCGTGTCGCTGGTGCAGGCTCGGCTCGTCCAGTTCTGGACCGACCCAAAAAGCCCAGCCGTCACATACTACTCGGCGGATCCGGGAAAAATTTATTGTTTGCTATGGTTGGGCCCATTAATTGCCAGTCTTAAGGCCAGTGTGCCTGCCGAGGCCGACGAGCTGGTTCCGCTAGTCAAGCAGATCATGGTCAGTGGCTACCGCAAGGTGGAAGACATTATTGCCGATAATGTTAACCAGTCTCAGAATGACCCTACACCCGGTTTGATCCGGCTCGCCCAACTGGGCTATTTAATTCCCCTGCACGACTTTGAGTTCTCCCCACTGGAGGATTTGAAGGAGAGTGCGGCAAGCAAAAAGTTCCGCGAAATCAATAGCGAGCCCCGCGGCATGGCCATGACCGAGGCCACCAAAAAGACCCAGATTGAACAAAGCGTCCGGGCCTACACAGAGTCGTTGGAAAAGTCCCGGGCTCGTGAGAAACTGATCACGGCGACATCTCCTCCTCAGTTAAAAACAAACCTGGCTGCTGCTGTCAACTCAGAAAAGTTTTTGCTATCTGCACGACGTGCCGAACTCGTGGACCTGGTGGCCCGTCGCGTGGGCGCTGTTTCAGCAAAGATTTACGACCAGGTGTTGATGCTCAGCGAGCGCGGCCGGCCGGTCATCCAACGCGAACTAGAACGCGTGCCTCTACCCGAAAACACAATCACTACCGATGAAGTAGTACAGGCCGTTTCCAAGCTTGATCTGGACCTTGGCTCGGCATTCGTCAAGCCTGACCCTGACGACAGCACGGGCTCCAAGCGTGCCGTAAAGGCTGAGACTGACTCGGGCCGCGGCCATAAGCGCATGCGCTCAAATGCCGGTGCAGTTGCCGTCCAAGCTGCTGCGTTTGGCCAACGTTCCACCAAGGACCTCGTTACCCTTCACCTGCGGTTATTGGAGAATGCCAACATCTCCTTTCTTAGACGCGTCGGCGACCGCAATGGCGGCGAATGGTTTGTGCCCATGGAGTCGCTCCTGGAGAACCTCAAACGCATCACGTTCGATGAAGTGGTTGCGGAACATCTCGATCCCATCGCGGCGAGAATTCTAAGAGTGGTGCGGCAGCTAGGGCGGGTCGACGAAAAAACTCTGTCGCAAACAACTCTGTTGCAGACCCGCGAAGTACGCATCCATACCACGAGTCTAGAATGCAACGGTTTCCTGGATCTTCAGGAGGTCCCGCGCAGCAATGACCGGGCCCCTGGCCGGTGCTACTTTCTGTGGTATCACCGGCCTGCCTGGGCCTATGCGCGCTTGGTGGAACTGCTGTACTTTGCCATGGTCAGGGTGTTCAAGCAAATCCAAGAGCTGCGCCTAAAGCATAAGACCCTGCTCACCAAGCTCATGCGCGCGGATGTGACGGGACACGAAGAAGAGTTCTTGACAGGACAAGAAAAGCAGGACCTCAACGAATACAATCTGGCTGAGACCGCACTGCGGGCGCAGCAGCTACGCATGGATCGCCATGTGCGCGTTTTCCGTGACTATTGAACGCTGCTGCTATTATTAGTATATAACATGTCTCATAGCTTACAATCGCTTTATATATCTTTCAATAGTACAGGCGGGTGCGAGTTAATACGGGCGTGCAATAAAGTTCAGTCAGATCAGCTTATTAGATCTTGATGTGACGATTAGACCAAAACGGCCGAGCATCTCCTTCCTGCATGGCGGGCTTCTCGGAAACAAGAATATCTGAGCCCAAGCGGCCGGCAAAGAAAATGGGCCGGTATTTTTGCGACATCCAAAAGATAGGCTTTTCTAGCTCGGGTGCAGTGACCTCCGCGTCATTATCGTCATCGCCGTCCTCAGCCGCCGCCAAAGCAGCCGCAGCCGCAGCGCTAGTCTGATTCTTGCGCTTGTTGGGCTTGCAGTATGGCCGGCCGGGCGCAAAGTCAAGATAGGCCAGCCAGTTCGGTCCCCAAAACCATACGCGGTTGGCATCGGATATGTCAGTGAAAATGCCGCAGCACACATTATGCTGGCGCGAGAACTGAGGCGGGAGCCGACCGGCGTGCTGCCGCGACCAAGGAGTCAACGACTGGTTTTTGATGGAGTACTCATAAATGCCCATATCGGCAGTGGCCACCACCAGGGTGGACTTCGGCCGGAACGCCATGGCCGTGGGAGTGTCGCCAACCTTCGGCAGCGACGCAATATGAGTCGCCTTGGCACTGTTGTATACTTCAATGAGGCCGTTATACTTTGCGACGGCAAACTGGGCTCCATTGTCAGACACAGCAACCAGCGACACCTCATTGGAGTAAGGAACTGCAGGGTTGACAGAACCACGCTGGTTGAGCGGTTCCTGGACCTCTACGAGCGCAGCGGTGTCCACGCGATAAATATCCAACTCACTTTCGGGAGTGACAATCAATAGTTTGTTTTCGGTGAGGAACTTGACGATGCGAGCTCCATTTCCGTAGCCCTCAACATCCTGCTTGGTGATAGCAGTGACGCGGCCATCAGCTAGGCCACGGAGGTTGAACAGCTTGATGGACGACAAAGTAGCCACTGCCAATGTCTCTCCCGTCAGCGATGCAGAGGAGATGTATTCGTCCTCGCCAGACACCACCAGCTCGGCCAGCAAGCGTTTCGATTCCTTGTGCAGTCGCCAGACCTTAATTTTCTGCTCTTTCCATTCAACAATAATACCATCGTCCGAGTGCATCTCCACTTGGGCACGGTATCTGGTTAAAGGTAGTTTGCGGAAGGGGCGGTCCTCGAACTGGGAGACCGAGTTGACCACGATAGTGCTTTCTAGGCCACCGCTAATCAAGTAAGAAGTGCCGCGGGCCTCATAAGTGGTCATGCAACGAATATCATGGGAATGCGCCACTCTACTAGTCATGATGGTCCAGCGTTTATGGCGAACGTCGGTCATTTTGGCACAAACAATCTTCTGATCCAGACCAGAAGAAAACAAAGTCTCTCCAGTGGCATCTGTGGCAATGCTAAGAATATCAGTAGGATGAGCCTGGAAACTTTGCTGCAACGAAAGTGTCTTGCCATCCCAAATCTTTAAATATCCGTTCGAGTCTCCACTCACAATCTGGTCGCCGTTGCGAAGCACCTTGACTGCCCAGACAACCGTGCCATCCATAGTTTTCGATTTATCGACTTTCATGGTGCCAACAATACGGCCTGTGGCGATCTCCCACACCCTAAGCCGAGCATCCGCACCGCCGGCAACAATATGGTCATTGCCTTTCCAGGCCAACGATGCCAGCGAGGTATCTGCTCCAGTCAATCGTTTAGAGAACTCAACGCTACCGCGACCCCCGGAAACATCGAAAATCACCACAGTGCCGGTCTCACAAGCGACTGCCAGCTTTTTTCCATCTGGAGACATGGCAATGGCCCAGATGACCCCGGCATCTGCACGAGTATGATCCATGGCTTCTCCGGTAGCCAGATTCCATTCGGTGACAGCATCCGAAGCACCGACACTAAACAACCGCATCTGACCATCAGTATTGGCCCAAGCCAGGTCTTCAATAGAGCGGTCCTTTGCGCCCAAGAGAGTAGTGTCTAGAGTCCAGTTGGAGGTCGGGTTCCAAATTTCGATATCGCCGTTAGCTCTGCCCACAGCGAGCCGCAAGTCGGCACTAGGAGGGTTTTGAGGGCCCGGTGACGGCAAATTGAATGCCAATGCCGTCACAAATGGCCGAGAATAGTCCATGAACCGGCATCTATGCAGTTGCATCTGAGCCATGGAAAATTTCAGATTATTAATTTTTTTGACTTTTGCCGGTGATTGAGAAAAGTCGTTTTCGCCTGGCCCTGCTCCCAACCCTGATCTTTCTGATCTATAGTAAGCATTCTGAATCAGTGTGTCAGCGTGTTTATTCTCATGTTATGGTGTTCAGGCGCCATTGGCGATCTTTTTCAAGAAAGCCAGGGAAGTGCGCTAACTCATCGCAAATTAGCGTCGCAGTTGCGCCGGATTCATGTATCATGTATTGAGCGTGGCCAGACTGCAGAGTTCGAAGACTTGATCCAGAAACTGGTGCTCAAGGTTCTGGTCGTGCGTAAAGCCGAGCCAACCGCCGACCGTGTAGTGGCGTTCATTGCGGCCTACGCCAAGCACATTCTGCCTCATGTCAAAAAGTACAGGCAAGAAGACCCCGATATGAGTATGGCCGTGGAAAAGGACGCCTCAACGGACGCTTCGGCGGATGCGTCGACAGATGCAACGGCCGCGGACGACGCGTCGGCCATCAACTATGACGACTACAACGAGTACTTCTCGTTTGTTGAGAACCTTTTACGGTTCGTGGCTCAGGGTCTGAGGGCCTCGGACCGCAACGTGCGTTACAGGGCGTCGCAGATAATGGCCGGCACACTTGCGCACGCTGTGGCCATCGACACAGAACTCGCGCAAGCACTGCTGGAACAAGGCATTGAGCGGCTCAAGGATCGCGATGCATCCGTGCGTGCCCAAGCCGTATCGGTGGTAGTTGCACTGCTAGATGCGTCGGACCCGGAAGCGTACGAGGCCAGCATGGTGCACATAAAGCATGTGATTCGATACGACGAAAGCCCCGAGGTGCGCCGGGCCGCGCTGCTTAAAATGCCGCGCCAGAAACGGTACCATGCCTGGTTAATAGAGCGTGCCCAGGATACCAATGTGATCAATCGGCGGATGGTTTACACGCGGGTTATGCGGGGCATTGGCGATTTCCGCAAGGTGCGCATGAGTCTACGAGAGCACCTTCTGCGGGGCCTCAAAGACCGCGATGCATCGGTGCGGGCGGCGGCCGTGGATATGGTGCTTGGTATGTGGTACGAAAACGCCGAGGGCAACTTGTTATCCATTTTATGCCGGCTGGACGTGATCAATAATCCCGACATTGCTCGCCAAGCTGTAGACATCTTCTTTGAGTACCGCCCGCAGGTTTTATCTGATAGCATGGTTTTTGACGAGGAGTTTTGGGATGATTTGACGCCTGATTCAACATTCATTGTGCGATGCTTCAACGACTATTGCCAGAGCCATAAACTCAGCGACCTGGCATACTCGCGGCTGCCGACCCTATCACAGATGGCCGAGATTGTTGGAGGTTACTGGGAACGGCACATAGTCATGGCTGCCGATGTCCCGCAGCCAGACAATACGGAGTTTGAGCTGATTGTGGAGCAGCTGCTGGCCATCACAGTGATGTACGACTTTGGCGACGAACTCGGCCGCACCTGCATTCTCACCAAACTTGAGCGCATTCTGCTGGACCCAATCACGCCCTCGTATAATATTGTTGGGCACATTATGGCGTGCTATCGCAAGGCACTAACGTCGGACAGCGACTTTTTGCTCAAGGTGGCCGAGCTTATGGACGAGGTGGACGGAACAGAGTCCATAGACGATTCCAACATGCTGGCCCGCGAGCTGCTGCAGCAGGCGATTGTCGATGCAGCTCTTGGTAACCTCAGCTGGCCCTGCGAACATACCGGCATGCTCGAGACGCTGCGAAAGCGCGTACAGATGGCACTAACGGCCGAAGATACCGACATTTTCATGGGAGGCATGCGGTGCTTGGGCCAGCTGTGCACGCTCAACAAGGCTATCGCGGATGAGCATTTCGAGGAGCTGCTGATCCAGTACTACATTCCCGAAGCCGGCGAAGAGCTACTGGAAGGCACTGCACAGTCCAACTCAATTTGCATTCAGGCCGTCTGCGACGTGCTGTTGAGCCATCGCGTGAACCCCGATTTCGCGCGCAGGGCCGTGGAGATCATTCATGCAGGCACCAAGAGTAGTGAGTTCCCCGAGTTGCAGAGCGTGGCCGTCCAAGCATCCACCAAGTTGCTGCTCTCAGGGCTGCTCAGCGATGAGAGTGTGTTGGCGGAGCTGATGATTGAGTACTACACCACGTCATCGCCGGAAATCGAGCAGTGTCTCAGCTTCTTTTTACCGGTCTATGCGCACACGTCACCCAATAACCAGAAGCGGCTGGCGCAGTGCTTTGCACAGGTGTTCGAACAGGTCGAGGCGGCTAAAAGGGGCGAGGAGGCCAATGATGGTGCTCCTGCCGTCGATGTACCAATGGTACCGGGCCTGGATGCGGCAACGCGGATTCCGGGTGCTGCGCAGGTCGTCAATCAGTTTGTCGAGTTCTGCGACCCCCAGCGGCTGTCGCCTCCGGAAAAAACCAACGCTCATGTGGTGCTTGCGCAGGGCCTACTTAACTTCTACGCGCCAGATCTGCAATTATCATCGCGCCGCGCCGTGTTCGGTGCTCTCCCACGGCTGAATTTGTATCTTGACAGTGCTAGTGAGGGTGCGGAGCTTCTGGCGCTGATGCCACCAGAAAATGTGCTCGACAAGTTCAGCCAAGCACACTTGCACCAATTCCAAGAGGTTGTCCAACGAGCGGTGCAGGCGGCTAGTGGTGGCGATGCCGATGATGCTGACGGCGACGGCCTCGAGAACGAATCTGTCAACGATTCCACCGCTAACGTCGCCAACAACACGGTGACCGGTGCCAGCGGCGACGATGATCTCTCGAACGATTCTGTTGCCAATGACACGCCCGGCAGCGTCGCCGACGACTCGGTCGCCAGCGTCACAGATTCTGTTGAGATCAAGGTCTAATCCGCAATCAAGGCTTACCCCAAAATGGGAAACAGCTCGCCGATAGTTCAAGTTGGCCAACAAGCACTAGTTGATCTGACCCTTCATAAGAAGAATAACCTTAATTATCTATTCATAAATGTATGGGACCGAACTGTTGAGTTGGTGATTCTTATTCAAGTTCAGTGAGAACATTGGAGACTGAAACCAGGTTCAAAACATTACATGCGTCTGACAATCAGCATGCATAGCATCAACAGTTACACCTCGGATAAATTTGTTGTAAGTTAAGAGCTAGAAAAGATGGACGAAGACCGGTGACAGCCCGCTCTAGCTATTGCGCTATCTGTATCAAATATATGCCAAATACGGTAGCAGACCGCCATTATCAGGTCTCGGACAACCCTTGACCCACCATGTGAGAATACGTATCTGAGGTGGCATCACAGGCGATAGCGGTTTCCGGACAAGATCTGACCAGATCCAAGAAAAAAAACTGGACTAGTGCATTCCGATCCAGTCAGTAGGGGGGCTGCTATATAATATCCAACCAACGCCGGGCATGACCGGCACGTCCGGCACGGCCGTGGCATGCCCTGGCTGTCATGCATGCAATGCGGTTAGGGCACCAACCCGAGTGGAGCGACCGTCTCTCAAACGGGATATATATATGCAGGTGGTTTTACCTAACAGGAAATCACTCCCCCCCTTTGGCTCAACCCAACAACCAACCCCCTTTTAAAAAAACATGTCGACACAGGAGAACATTAAGCTGGCCCCCAAGCAGTTCCAGAAGGACAAGGACTTTGCCAAGGCGCTGCATGGCGACGCCAAAAAGGGTGGTTTTGCCGCTACGCTTGGCAAGGACCGCGACGCGCATAACGTGGCCGTCGAGGGATACTTCAAGCACTGGGAGCGCGACTCCAAGACCCAGACCGATGCCGACACAAAGCAGCGGCTGGACGACTACGCGGCCCTGACCAAGCACTACTACAACTTGGTCACCGACTTTTACGAGTACGGCTGGGGTTCGTCGTTCCACTTTTCACGCTACTACAAGGGTGAGGCCTTCCGTCAGGCCACTGCGCGTCACGAGCACTATCTTGCTGCTCAGATGAACCTGCAGCCTGGCATGAAGGTTCTTGATGTTGGTTGCGGTGTGGGAGGTCCTGCCCGCGAGATTTCGCGATTTGCCAATGTGCACATCACTGGCCTCAACAACAATGACTACCAGATTGCTCGGGCCAACAACTGGGCTGCTCAGAACAATATGGCCGACCAGTTGAACTTCGTCAAGGGTGACTTTATGCAGATGGATTTCCCTGATAACACCTTTGATGCCGTGTATGCCATCGAGGCTACTGTCCATGCTCCCGTTCTCGAGGGTGTCTACAGCGAGATCTACCGTGTGCTCAAGCCTGGTGGAGTTTTCGGTGTTTACGAGTGGGTCATGACCGACAAGTTCGACGAAAACGACAAGTACCATCAGGAGATTGCCTATGGTATTGAGATCGGTGACGGTATTCCCAAAATGTACGGTGTCGATGTTGCTCGCAAGGCCCTCAAGGCTGTTGGCTTCAAGATTGAGCACGAGCAGGACCTGGCCGATGTCAATGACGAGATCCCCTGGTACTATCCTCTTTCGGGAGACTGGCGTTACATCCAGACTCTAGGTGACGTCTTTACTTTCTTCCGCACCTCCACCTTTGGTCGCTGGGTCACCACTAATGTTACTGGTGCGCTTGAGAAGGTCCATGTTGCGCCTGCCGGCTCGCGCAAGGTTACCGAGGCTCTGGAGCAGGCCGCGGTCCACCTTGTCAATGGCGGCCGCGAGGGCATTTTCACGCCGATGATGTTGTTTGTGTGCAAGAAGCCCTTGTAAATAGTCTTAGTTTATTCCTACTTTTGTCAAGTTCCTGAATAAAGAAAGGACTCAATTCGAACAGCAGCTCGGTGCAGATCTCGAAACAGAGATCCAGGCTCCATGCCGTGTATCCCATTCCGCCTGAGCGCGATTGATTAGTGCCTTGCTAAGTGGGTTTTGGGTAGCCATTGGGATAAATAGGTAATCGGATGAAATGGGACGTGTAGTAGCATAGGGCAGTGGGAGCAGCGGGTAGTCAGTAGTAGTGCTGAGGCCACTGTTCAAGTGAATGGGAGATTTCGCAGAGACCAAGCGGTGAGACTAAGCATGGAAGACAAAAAACGCAAGAGAGCCGACTCTCAACATGCGCCTAGAAAAGCGCCCAATGATACCGTGAAAGAATTGGAATGGGAGCACGATCATATCAAGCACCCCGATGCTGAGGATATTCCTGTGACCTATGCCTCCAGCATTGGTTCGGATGAGTCTGACACCAGCGACACCGGCTCGGGATCAGGCTCCGACGACTCGGACGATTCTGAGGGTGAGGTGGATGAACATGAGCTCAGAATGGACGAGTGGCGGGAAAAGAATGAGAAAACGGTTGCAGAGGCTGGAAACAACAATGAGGAAGAGGTCCAGGCAGACTTTGATTTCTTCAATCTCACCGAAGCCGATTTCATGACCATCAAATATCTGGTCCGCAATCTTTTGGATGTGGATAATATCAGGTTCAACCTTTCACACATGACGGATCTGATAATCAAGCATGGCATTGGTTCCACCATCAAGGTGGATGGCGAAGACAGCGATGCTATGGCATTTTTGACCGTTCTTGATTTGAGCGAGCTGCGCAAAGACCCCGAGATCTCGAAGCTATGTTCTTACCTTATCTCGCAGACTGAAGCAAGTGATCCGGCCCTTAGCCGCACTCTGCGTAAACTGTTTTCGTCAAAGAGCACCGAAAAGGCTGGCCTTATTCTGTGCTCGCGCGTACTGAACTTGCCCATTGAGCTGATTCCGCATCTCTATGCCATTCTTGTCGAGGATCTCAATGCTTCGAATAAGAAATTCGATACATTCGTCACACTCTCGCGTGCTTATAGCTTCGACAATGCGGCCGGGGGTTCCAATGGCGAGCTGGACATGGAATATTATCACCAGGAAGATGCTGCCTTACAGCCTCTAGCGGACCGGTTCGGCTTTTTTGACTATGCCGAGGCCAGCCGCAATGCTGCTTCTCGCAGTGCATTCACTGAATCGGGAATTCTCCCGAAAGGACATATCATCGTTACCAAGGCCAACAAACTGCCGACTGTTGTTGATACCTTGCGGTCGTGGTGTGAGAATCTTCAAGAACAGTATCTGCAGGCTCAAATGGAGAAAACCTCACTTGCCTAGCCAGTTGCTTGACTTGGTCTCTGATTTCATTGAGATGTCCCTTGAAGCCTGATCAATGAATTGACTCAGTAATTGAATCAGTTTCCGGAAATATTTAGCAATGTTCAGCAATATTCAGCGATTTTCTTCAACAGTTTGCAAAACACTCTGAGATACTCTCTTTTAGACTTATTTTCGTCAATTTAGTTCGTATTCGACAATCTAGCTCTGCCAGAAATCACCGCTTCCACGGCAAGATCAGAGCACATGTCATTATCTAACCACCCCACCCCACACCCCACAATGCCGACATATGCTGCCTTTGCCCCAGCTCCGGGCGAGGTTCAGCGCAGTTCGGCTCCGCTGTTAGCAACTACGCCACCCACAGTCACGAAAGCCATCAGCCAGGTCTATCCTTTCATCTGCTTTGCCGACCGGTTGCTTGCTCTTTTGACATGGACTACCGACGACAAGTGGCAGTCGTTTTTGCTGGTGGTGTTGTATGCCGTGGCCATCAAATACTTTGAATTCATTGTCCTGAATCTCGGCCATCTGGTCGTAGCGGCTGGTGTGACTCTGGTGGTGCTTAAGGCCCACCATTCATCGAGCCACGAGCCGCCGTCGCTCGACAGCATCGTCTTGACGCTTTCAAAGCTTTCGGCCCGGATTAATTTATTCCTGCTGCCTCTGTCGGGCCTGAATCTGTCCAAGCGTGAGCTCACTCGCTTCCTGTTTGCAGCTGCGTTCATGACGCCTTTGTACTTCGTCGTCACTCACTTTTTGCTTGATGTGCGCTCCATCTGCCTATGGTTCGGTCTGTATGTTCTCACCTACCATTCCGCCGCAGCAAGAACTACTCGGGGCATTCTTTGGCGGTGGCGAATCGTTAGAGTTGCTGTGTTTTACCTCACTACTCTCAACTTCAACTCCAACCAGCTACATGCTGCGGCTCAGCAAGTCTCCTCGCGGCCAAGCTCGCCTGCGCCCAGCAATGCCTCTGCCCCGGGCAGCAAGAATGTAAGATTCACCTATGTGCTGTTTGAAAACCAGCGACGCTGGCTCGGCATCGGCTGGACCTCCAATATGCTGGCCTATGAGCGCGCACCCTGGACCGACGAGTTTCTCAACGAAGCAACATCGCCAGAGGTTTTCAAGCTGCCCGACTCGGAGGGCACTGGTATGGTTTGGCGGTGGGTTGACATCACATGGAATTTGGACCTTTCCAACGATGGATCGCTAGCTCCAAAGTCAAAGGTCATTCTAACCCCCGACCCCGGCGAAGAAGATGGCTACGTCTACTACGATAACATGTGGAAGCGGCCTAGCGCAGAGTACTCGTACTCAAAGTACACGCGTCGCCGTCGTTGGGTCCGTATGGCTGAGCTGGTGACTTTGCATGCTTCAAAAGATGAGACAAACAGTGCTCCTAGTTCTTCGGATGGTGCTGCCCCCAAAGCTACACATGTCGCTGCAAAAGTGGGTACAACCGCAACTGAAGAAGCCCCGCAACCAAGAAGAAGAACACGGTTCGTAGAGTAACTTAACTATCATCATACACTCTATCTATATCATTGTTTGTCTTCTCTGCCCTGGCCAAAAAAACAAAAACAAAAAATTTGTATCTAAAAAAAGAATGCGTTAGCCCGGAATCGAACCGGGGGCACATCGATGGCAACGACGTATTTTACCACTAAACCACTAACGCGTTTGTTGGAAATTTTCAAAACTAGTCAATACACCCCGCCGCTGTATTTGGTACTTTCGGGAGAGCACATGCTGTTCAAGACATGCCGTCATGACTATCTTCTGTGCTCTTGAGAATGGCGTAACATCTGCAAATCCGTCTCAGTCATTATGTGATGGCATTAACCTAGTCGACGAATTTACTGACTCGCAGCTTTAGTGCCCAAACGAGGCATGCCACCTGCAGTTTGTAATGTGTTTCTGCAGTTTGTAATGTGTTTCTGCGCTTTGTAAAGCGTCCCTGCCTCTCCCCACAAGGTCAACAGATCAACCCCAGCTGTAGAGACCCTAGAACTTGATATTCTCACCAGTATTTCGCCAATATTCTATTACGTTAGTTGCTAAAGATACCAGCGATGCATATAACATCATCTTGTTTCTCACAACAAGCTGGCCAGCTCGGCTCGGCGTCGGCTTCGGCAATTCAACAGCAGCTCGGGACTTGAACATAAAGGCGGGTTAGGAATGAGGGGTAATTTACCTGCATCATGACAACCAGCGACAACTCCGTTACCGAGGTTCGGCTTGCAATTGACGTTGCAAAACTCGAGAAGTATCTTGAGAAAGAGCAGCCTGCCAATTTCAAAGCCCCCTTTACTCTCAAACAGTTTGGCTATGGCCAATCCAACCCCTCCTACCTCATTGTGGATGCCCAGGACCGCAAGTACGTGCTTCGCAAACAGCCTCCGGGCAAATTGATGGCCAAATCAGCGCATCGTATGGATCGCGAATACGCAATGATTAAAGCCCTCGAGAATACAGACGTGCCTGTGCCCAAGGTATACGTTCTTTGTCAAGACAAGGAAGTGCTTGGAACTGACTTTTATATCATGCAGTTCCTTCAAGGTCGCATCTTCCACTCGCCAGAGTTCCCTGAAGTGAGTGCTGAGGAGCGCACCTTGTTGTGGAGAGACGCAATTCGAGCCTTGGCTAAGTTGCATCAGGTGGATCCGACAAAGGTAGGGTTACCTCAAGAGTTCACTCGTTCTGTGGAAAGTCACTTTCCCCGGCAGCTGAAAACCTTGACGAAAGTGTCAGAGGCCCAGAGCCAGGCCAAGGACAAGCAGACTGGTGAGACACAGGGTCCCCTACCTCACCTCAAGGAAATTGTGCATTGGCTTGCCGAACATATGCCTAGCAATCGCGCCGGCATCGTTCATGGTGACTACAAGATTGATAACCTAGTATACCACCCCAAGGAGCCCCGAGTGATTGGAATTCTCGACTGGGAATTATGCACTGTGGGCCATCCTTTGGCAGATCTTGGAAACCTGTTGCAACCTTACAGCTTGCCGCCCCTTGAGCCGGGGTCGGCCATGTCGCTGCGACAGGATATCCCTGGCGTTCCTGCTCTAAAAGAACAGCTCCGTGAGTACTATGCTATTTCGGGATACAATCCAGTGCCTGATTGGTCCTTTGCCATTGTGTATTCGCACTTCCGGCTAGCGGTAATCCTGCAGGGTATTGCTGCGCGCTTGAAGCAGGGTAATGCGTCTAGTGCCAGTGCTGAAAAGTATGCATTAATGGTCGATATGTTTGACGACCTTGCATTTAACGCCACTAAGAAGCCAGCTAAGCTGTAGAGACTGGACTAGCAGAAGCCAAGCGTTGGGATTGTCATACAACTATTCATGAAGTATTTTTCTAGATACAAAATTAAGTGTAGCACCCTTTTAGCGTTACGCTGTTGAAAAAATTCAGTATCCCTACCCCTAACAAGATCTGAGCGTATCTCGCACGTGTTGCATGACACAGGTCCCAGAAAATAGGAAGCGTTGAGCGGATTTCATAGCTTTATAAGTGGAGCAGTGACGCTATCTGGACTAAATATTCGAGTTTCTTGGGCCATTCTGGTCCAAAAAATGAAGCATTCTTGGATAAAAATGGGGCCCCGGCGTAGCTGTTGCCTGCCAGCCTCACTTGCATATGAGAACAAAGATCATGCAGACGAAGATGCGTTATGTGGCCTGCAACACGTGCATCAGGGTAAGGGCCGACCCGTCATCCCTGCCGTTCCATGCGCCAAGCCAATGATTTTCAGCCAAGAGGGGTAGGCGAACGCATAATTGAAGAGGCGAGGTACTGCCAAGACTCGGACTCAGATGGTCGTAACGGTCCCGGAACAATTGCGTTGCTCCTAGACGGCGTCAAGTTTCAGGTCGGTTAAGGGTTTTACTCAGGCACGTGGCGGGGACAGCCGCACCGAAAAGATTGTTGCATGCACGTGGAGGTGAATCAGCATCCTATTGGCTGCCCAAAAGGGGCACGTGGGGACGGTGCTGCAGAGTAGAAGCAGCAGGCCACGTGCAGGGCAGAGGGTAAAAAAAATTTAGAAACTAATATATATATCCCCTTTTTGGTTAGGGATTGATTATCGACACCGATCCTAAGACACAGTTCTCCTAACCAATGTCTCGTCCTGTCGAACATATTCGCACTCACCATAGTGCGGTGCCGGGTATGATTCCCGTGCCTCACGGTCCTCAGGAGTACGACACTCTTGACGGCAACCTTGTCGATGATGAGGGCCGCTACCCCAACGGCAAGAACGAGAAGGAGATTTTCGCCTACCTTTTGCACCCTAAGGACTCTTACTACGATGGTGTCTACTGGGCTGATCTGCCTCTTGGCAAGCGTATCAAGTTCAATGCCCACGTTGAGGGAACCGAGACCAAGCGTGAGATGAAGGCTACCTGGGATCTGTTCAAGAGTGATCCCCTGGCCCCTGTTGGCTGGTACTTCCGCAATGCCGTTCTCCCTGGTGCTGGTCTGCTGCTGGAGGGTTACGTGCTGTTCTCCATTGGTAACATCAAGTCGCTGTTTGCCATTGTTTGGCCCGAGTGCTGGGGTAAGACCCCCACTGCTTGCAATGCCAACTGGGTTGCTGCCGTCAACTACCTGGAAATCGTTGGTATTATGGTTGGCCAGGTTCTGGTCGGTCTGATTGGTGACGGTATCGGACGTCGTTGGGGTCTGATCCAGGATGCCGCTATCATGTTTGTCGGTCTGCTGATGCTTACTGCCATGTGGGGTACTACGCTCAATGGCTGGATTATTTGCTACGCTTGGTCTTTGTTCTTCTACTCCATTGGTGTTGGTGGTGAGTATCCCATGACTGCCACCTCTGGTATGGAGAAATCTAATTTCAACAAGATCACCAGCGCTGACGACCGTCTGCACCGTGGCCGCAAGGTCACCATGGCTTTCCTGATGCAAGGTTGGGGACAGCTCCTCAACCAGGGTCTGCTGATCATTCTACTCATTGTTTTCCACCACGGTTCGGGTCACCCCGACAATGTCGGAACTGCCGATCATCCTAAGTACGTGTACTCCAAGGTCGCTGTGCAGTGGGTGTTCCGCGTTTCGTTTGCCATCCCCGCTCTAGGAACTCTTTGGTTGACCTACTTCCGTGCCTACAAGATGCACAACGTGTCCGCTGAGCTCGAGGCCCACAAGAAGAAGGCTCATGTTACTGGTTACGATGTCAAGTCGCTCAAGATGGTTTTCAGCTTCTTTGGTATGCGTCTGCTTGCCACTGCTGGTGCCTGGTTCTGCAATGATGTGTTTTTCTACGGTAACAAGTTGTTCCAGTCTTCGTTTATTTCAGTTTTGACTGGTGGCTCTAAGAAGTCCGGTGTCATGACCGACTGGCTGTACAACATGATCAACATTGGTTGCTCCATGGCCGGTTACTACCTTGCTTCGTTTACCATTGACTCTCGTTTCTGGGGCCGTAACCGCATGATGCAGCTCGGATTCCTTATGTGCTTTGTTCTCTTTGTGGTTCCTGGCTTCCACTTCAAGCATTACAAGGAGCCCGAACACATCCACGAGTTCCAGACCATGTACTTCCTCTCGTCCTTCTTCAACCAGTTTGGTCCTAATGCCGTCACCTTCCTGGTTGCCGCTGAGGTCTTCCCCACCTCTATCCGTGCCACTTCGCATGGTTTCTCTGCTGCCTGGGGTAAGGCAGGTGCTCTGTTGGCTTCGGTTCTGTTCAACTACATTGACGATCAGACCAAGTTCTACGTTGTGCCTTGGTTCGGTCTGGCCGGTATGCTTTTGACTCTGCTGTTCCTGCCTGATGTCACTGGTCTCGATCTGCGCGAGCTTGATCGTTGGTGGCAGCTGGAGATGGAGGGCCGCGGTAACGAGTACCACGGTGTTGCCATCAACCCTCGTCACTTGTCGCTGTGGGAGCGTTTCCGCGGTGTTGGCAAGAACTACAACCCCGAGCTTGACTACAAGCAGCGTGTTGACTCGATGCGTGCCGACTGGGAGGCCCAGCAGCGCGCCAAGTTCACCGAGTCGGAGGGCTCTAGCGAGATCAACCTCGAGAATGATTTCAACCACGATGTGCACAACTACTTTGTTCGCACTTCGCCTATGATGTTCCCCGAGTCTAAGGAGAAGGCTGACGAGGACCTCAAGCTGCCTGAGGCTGAGGACCCCACCAAATAAATATAATAGACGCTCTTTGTCGTAAAATATTAATTAAAATATAATTTTGTGATGCCCAACCACTATTAAAGAGAATCGCAAAATAAGCACCGATGTTTTTGCAGACTCTTTTAGCCCGTTTTGGCTAGCATATTGATTATTCATGACTCTGAATTCGCAGTTGCTGGCAATTGTGGGCACAGCGTCGAACGCTGTGGATATTCCCGGTCTTGATTGGAAGCTTATTATCGCCTATGTGCTTTCATTGCATTATACTTTCTCTTTGTGGCTTGATTTCCGGCAATTGAAGGTCTTGTCGAACCCTGTCCAGCCCGAGGAAGTCAAGCCGCTGGCAGACCCCGAGACGTTCAAAAAGACCCAGGCGTACGGTTTGGCCAAACTCAGGCTAGGAATGGTCACGAACATCTACGATCTAACTCTAACACTACTGATGTATCGGTATGATTTGTTTTTCAAGTTCTGGGAAGTGTCAGTGGCTTTAGTTGCCAAGCTTAACATCCAACGCTTCGCGGGCGAAGGCACGCAGACGCTCGTTTTTGCGATTCTGACCCTCATTGCCCAACAACTACTAGGAGCGCCCTTGTCTCTGTACAAGCAATTTGTTCTGGAAGAAAAGTTTGGCTTCAACAAAATGACCTTCAAGCTCTGGTTGTCTGACCTGGTTAAAATGACCGCTGTGACTGCGTTGTTGAGTGGTTTGATCATGACGGCAGTGGTCAAGATTATCCGGGTGTTTGGAGACATTTTCGTCGTCTATTGCACACTATTTGTCTTGGTGCTGAGCTTGGCGATGGCCGTTATTTACCCCATGTTCATTGATCCTCTCTTCAACAAAAATACACCGTTGGAAGATGGCCCTCTGCGCACATCCATCAACGAATTGGCAAGCAAACTCAAGTTTCCGTTGGGCCAAGTCTACGTTCAAGACAGCTCCAAGCGGTCGTCGCACTCCAACGCCTATTTTACGGGTCTGCCGTGGTTCAAGCGAATTGTGATTTTCGACACCCTCATTGAAAAGTCGACTGTGCCGCAAGTGACCGCCGTGCTGGCCCACGAGCTTGGCCACTGGAAGCTGAATCACATTCCGAGAATTCTTGGGCTCAACATGTGCATCCTTTTCTTCACATTCGCCTTGTTTACAGCATTTGTGCACAACAAGTCGCTGTTTGCCGCGCTAGGGTTCCCACCTGGGGTCGAGCCTGTCGTGGTTGCCTTCTTTGTGTTCAACGACACGCTCAAGGCTATCGAGGCGCCTCTCACATTCTTTCAGTCTTGGAATACTCGTCGTTTCGAGTATGAGGCCGACACGTTTGCGGCTCAACAAGGCTATGCCAACGAGTTGGCAGGCGGTCTGCTTAACATGCAAAAGACGGATCTGGCAACCGTGACTGCGGATTGGATCTACTCGACTTATCATTTCAGCCACCCCATTCTTCCTGAACGGCTGCGGGCCCTCAAGAAGCAAGGTGCTGTGATTCCCAGCACGGCTGCCAGCCCTGCCGATAAGGCAGCAGACCAGGCTGCTACGGGTACGACAACAGGTGCCGAATAGGATTTATAGTTGTTTACTTCGATAGTCTTGAGCGTTGGGCTCGTTGGGCTCATGTGAGCCTTGGCTCCCAAAAAGCCCATGTGGTGCATATGCCAAGACATGCATGCGCTGCATGTACGGCATGCACCTTGCCCCGACCTCCCAACCCCGATCGCAAGCTCTACAAAACTATCCACGTTGACTTCTCCAGCCCCCTCAGACAGTTCTATCGACCAGGCCATCCTCCGGCTCAGCGAGGTTGGCCTCAATTGGACGCCGGTGGTCGCCGGTCTCATTGTGTTTGTATTCCGTGACGGCATTCTCAACGTAGTCAACGGCTGTGCCGACCAGGCGGATATCCCTGGTTTTGACTGGAAACCGGTGATTGTGGCACTCCAAGCGGTACATGCATCCATGATTATCAACCTGGACTTTCGACAGATCAACAAGCTTAAGGACACGCCTATCTCCAAGGCCCTGAAGCCATTTGTGGATGAGAAAGGCATGGTGGAGATTATCAACGAAGAACAGAGCCGTCTCAAAGTCCGGATTGCGCAGACGGCCTTCAATGTCATTCTAAATGCCGCGTTTCTCTACTTTGGATGGCTGCCTTGGCTCTACGCCTTTGCCGGCAAGGTCACGTCACCCACTCTGTTAGGTGGGGCCCTGCAGGCTGCTGTGTTCGCTGTTGCTATGAAATTCTTGCTTGAAATCATTAACCTACCTTTCACGGCGGCTTCCTCCGATAGCGAGCATTCTACTACCACCGTTCTCAAGGGCTTGCTGGTGGCTGGCGTACGCAAGGTTCTCAAGGGCTATGCCAATCTGCTGGCCGTGTGGCTCGAAGTGTACTTTGTGCTTGACGACATTGTTACCATGGCTTTGTATCCTATGTTTATCGACTACCGGGTTCACAAGTCGCAATATATTTCTTTGAAAGATGGAAAGCTTCGTGACAGCATCTATGATCTGGCAAAGTCCGTGAAATTGCCTCTGGTCGCAGTATATGTGTCTGCCGAGAGCGACTTGCCTACCCCGCACATTGTTGGCCCATCCGGACGCAAAGCGGCAGTGGTACCCCAGAAGCTCATTGACAATCTGGGTACCAACGAGGTTCTTGGCCTTGTGGCCCGCGAGTTTGCCCTGTGGTCCACCAACTACATTCCCGAACACACGGCGTTTGAGGCGGTGCTTGTGATTGTTAAGTTTGGCCTGTTTCCTTTGTTTGTGCAAAATAAGTCCTTGTTTGCGTCGCTGGGTTTTGCCAGCAACGTTCACCCGGTGGTGGTGTCATTCTTTGTGTTCTACAGCTCTATTCCGGCCCTCGAGGCGCCCATCCGCTTTCTCCAATCTAAGGCAATTCGTAGATGCGAGTTTGTGGGTCATAAGCTGACCGCCAAACTTGGCCACGGAAATGGCCTTGCCAAAGCCATGCTGCGCACCCGCGTCCAGACCAACTTGCCTGCAGTTGTGGATGAGCATTACGCTACCTTCTACTATAAAACGCCGGCTCTGTTTGAGCGTATCGAGATTCTCGAGCCTTCACCTTCCGCTGTTTTAGACACCCCGACTGACCCTGTTGGCGTCAAAGCGGGAAGCCCGGATGCGTGATTCAAAGGTAGCAGGATCTTAGGTGGTTTCCAAAGGTTTCCAAAGGATACTAAAGGCTCCCGTGAAAAAGTCCTAGTTTATGCCTCTAGCTTAGAAGGGTTTACTAGACTGCTTTGGCTCCTAGCCGTTGTCAGTGCTAGCTGCCGGCATCTACTTAGTGTATAGTTCGTTATTCTTATGCTGATTGACACTGCCATTGGCACCTAATCAGGGCCGGCGTCAGCGGCTGGTACCAAGTCTTACGGGGAACCTCCCGCTGCTAGTAAATGGTGTAGTCGTCATTTAAGGATTGTTACTCAATGCAGAGAGTTGAGAAAGTGTGTTGCGTCGGTGTCGTTCTCAATGCCAGCATCCTGGGCTTCCTTGGCCAGGGCTTTGCGCTTGCGGTCCAAGAAGTGACGCAAGTCGGAAATTGTTTCCGGACCGACCCGGCAGCAGCCACCAAATACCTGCACGCCTTCTTCGAACCAGGCCTCGCGGTCCCAGTTGGTGCCTGGAACACCCTTCCAGACCTTTGCCTGCGCATCGTAGACCTCGCCAGAATTAGGATAGAACATCAGCGGCCGGTTGAACACCTTCAGTGCCTTGAGACCTAGCTTGGCACACTCGGGATCGCAGCAGTTCATTCCAACAACCTCGAACCGCGGGGAGATCTCTTTGGCAAGCTCCGCAAACGTAGTGCCATCTGCCAACGACGGAGGCTCATTCTCTCCGTTGGTCTTGACGGAAAACGAAATCCAAACTGGGGTTTGAACATCGAGAGTTTCCAGGACCTTACCCAGGGCCATGACCTCGAGCCGGTTTGGAATAGTCTCAATCAAGACAATATCCGGATCACCACGCAAATAAGCCTGCATGCGCTCAGTATGGAACTCAATAAGCTCCTTCTCGGTGACATCTCCGTAGTTACCAGTGAACTCGCTGCCATCGCACAGCGACGCACCATAAGGACCTACTGAAGCGGCCACTAACCGAAGTTTGGGCCTGGTTTGCATGGCAGTCACATCACGGGCATCTCGTACACATTTCTCCAGCAAACGCAGATAAGTGTTCTTGTCAACAAGTCCTTCAAAGCCGGTCCAGCTGGCCTGGTAGCTGGGGGTGGTGACAATGTTGGCACCCGCCTTCAGGTACGACTTGTACAGGCTCGCCACCGCTTTCTCGTTTCCAGGCAACATGGAGCCGGCACCCCACAGCTTGGGGTGCATTTTCACACCACTCTTCTCCAGTTCAGTACCGGAAGCACCGTCCAAAAGGAAGATGCCTCCCCCATTCAAAACTAGTCTTGCAGGATAATGTTTGACTGCCATTGAAACCCAAGCCCTGCGCTGCAGCTTAAAGCTGAAAAATAAGTCATATGATGCGGGCTTGGGGTTAGGGCTTATGCTTGGCGTTCGCGAGTACCTGAAAAGATGCGAAAAAAAAGCTTGGACAAGGGAGATATTGAGCAGTGCTTTTCCGGCTGTCTGTGACTTGTTGACTGTTTGTGATTTTTTCTGCCTGTCGACTCCTGTTGACTACTTTTTGACCGCCTACTGCACCACTAGTGTGGATCACCTGTGGATCACCTGTGGAGCCCGAGAACTAGCAGTTGAGGTCCCTGCAGCCTGGAATCACTCAGTCGTAAATCGTTTATTATATACGTTTCTACTCGAAAGTAGCTGGATTTAAATAATATTCATTAGAAGACTGCAGCCGTCGTCTTCGATTCGCTGGTTTCGGCGACTTGGCTATCGACCTCATGAGGGTACTTCTTAACCAGGCGGTTCTGCGGCCAGCCTTGCGAATCAATGACGACCTTAGTCTCAATCTTGTAGCCCCCAATCTTAGGAATGAGCACAAAGAAAATCAACCAGTAGAGAATACCGGCGCCAAAGAGGCCAAGACCAACCACGCAGTGCAGGTAGTAGGGCAGGCTCTCGTAGACATTGCCGCCGACGCTGGGAGGAGCAAACGGAGCAGCAACGAGATAGAGCGAGGCAAGGAAGAAAAAGACAGTAATCGGCAGAGTTGCCTTGATAGGAGGATTCCAATCAGGCCACCAGTCGGTACGGTCCTTTGTGAGGTAGATAACAATGAGGCCAAACGAGATAAAGGCGTTGACAACCGACAAAGGATACGAGATCAGATTGAGGATGAAATTGTAGGCATCTCCAGGAGGAGGAGCAAGGAGAATAATGACCGAGACAACCCAATGCTCAAACAAACCCATAAACGGCGACTGGAATGGCCGGGACGACGCCCACAGGCGCGAGAAGGGCAGTACACCCTCACGACCCAACTCTTGCACAATACGGCCTTGCGAGTAGATAACTGACATGACGTTGCCAAGCGCCGAAAGAGCAACAAACACCGAAAGAGCCTTCTGGCCTCGCTTACCCCAGACAATATTGAAAAACTCGGCTGCAAGAATGCGACCCGAGCTAGAGATGGTCTCAAGAGGCACAACCGCAAAATAGGCAATATTCACCAGCATGTACAGAATGGCAACCGTAACCAAAGCAACCGGAGCAGCGACCTTGAGAATACGGTTGGGGTTTTTGGCTTCCGACAGGGCGTAGTTTGCATTTGAGTAGCCAATAAAAGACCAAATAACGTTGTAAAGAGCCATGACAATCGAGTACGCGTCACCGTTTGTGCCCTTGAAGGCGTTGTTGAATGAACCAGTCTTCTCAATGCCACCGCTGCCGGCAAGACCGACCCAGCCAATGACAATGATCATGAGGATCACAACCAATTTGAAGGTACCCAAAAGGTTCTGGAGACGTAGACCCCAGTCCTTCAAGAAGGCGTGAATCAAAAACGAAAAGGTCAAGCAAGCTAGACCAACTCCACGCTGATTCCAGCGATCAACCTCCTTACCTGCAGCCTCGAGAATGTACTCTCCGAAAATGACCGAGTTGGAAGCGGCCCAACCAAGCAGAAACACATAGGCGGCAAACGAGCAAAGAGCCAGATACTTAGGCTTGCGGTAGAAGTACTCCAAATAGTTCTTCTCACCGCCGTTCTTGGGAATCTGCGAGCCCCATTCGAGGTAAACCATCATGCCGGAAAAGGCGATGAGGGCACCAGCGACCCACAGAAACAAACTGAGGCCGACAGAGCCACACATGTTGTAAATAGTGGACGGGGTGGCAAAAATACCAGTACCAACCATACGATTGAAGATCAAAAAGATTGCCGAAATTACACCAACGGACTTTTGTCCCTCGGGAACAATCACGCCAGTCTCGGGATCCTTGATTTCATTGGAGCGAGTGGAGGCGGAATCTGCAGTTGTGGCCTGTGTGACCTGGTAGTCGTCGTTTTTCTTGCTCGATCCAAAAACCATGTTATATAGAGCCGACGATACAACTGGATGATCTGGACGATGGATCAGGGGTTCAGTTATATAGCCGGAGCGGATGCATATGCACACTTTTCAAAGCATGTGCAGATTTTTTTCCGGCTTTGACTTTTACAAGTGCTTGAGACCAGAAACTCGGGAAATTTAAACGCGAATGAGTTCATAATGCATGTATGAATATGATTCAAATAAAAATTTGGCCTCATAAACTAGAGAACCCCCACAAGCGAAAATGCAGGTCCGAAAATCCTCATGGCACGTGATCTGGTCTCACTTGGGACAGATGCAAGGTGCTCGTTCGGGGCCAAGACTGATGCGGGGAATACAGGGAAGCCGTGGCTTGGCGAAACGATAGCAGCACTGCCTCAATGGGTAGATATTCGAAGCCAGGTCGGCCGTCTGTTATTGTGTGGAGGTGTTTTCATCGAGAAAGGCTCAGTTCGAGGTACACCTTGCCCTAACAGGATGTAACAGAAAAAATGTCTGCTCAGCCATTTTGCATGGGACATATCACCGTCTCTAAGGAAGTCAAACCTTAGAGGCGGTAAACGAATCCCGCAAAGCGATGGGGTCTGCAGAAAGATTGCCTCTATATCTACGGGTTTATGTTTTTGAATGACTCCAACAGATTCTGTTGATTAGTTTCGGTCTCTAGTTTTTCTGTAACTTCTCTCTTGCTTTTTCTTTTTGTTTTTCTTTCTCTTTCTTTTATTGTTATTATTTACAGATGCCATTACAATGATTTGATTTTATTACCTGACGGATTTTAGAATTTGCTTTTTGTTTGGTTTCTTTATTTTTCATGCTGTTCAAATTTAGCCGCCAGCCCAAACGATGCTGAACACAACCGTAATGATACAGCTTTGTCTACCAAATAGTTACTGCGAAGATCTACCAAATAGTTGTCGTAAAGATCTATCTTCATCTACTTGAATACTCAAGAACAAGGCTTAGCAGTATTGACAACATAGGCTTACCGTAGTCATAGCCCCAAAAAATGCCAGATATAGCAAAGCCAAGAGGTATTGTTTTAATAAGAAAATGGTAGCAAAATAAACAGATTCAGCGAGGCCTCCTAATCTTCGGGCGCAATGGATATATAGGAGCCATCAAATAAACAAGGTTTACCGGCAATTTCACTTTTTCCCCGAGCTGGTGATGCGGCGTCCAAACGTTTTGAATTTGTCGCCCAGCGACGTTCTTTTGGCTTCTTCGCTTGTCGTCACGCTAGCCTGCGACGGCTGCCGTCGACCCGTGGGCGGCGACGGTGCCGCTCGGGTGCTGTCGGCAGCCGAGAGGGTCGGAGAATCTGTGATGGGCTGCGACACAGGCACAGACTTGCGGATATCGGGACCCTGTAACGTGGAGGATGCAGAGCTGGAGGCGCCGTTTTGCACGGATGATCTGGCCGTGGACGCCGATGAGGTGACGGGGCCCCGTTTAGATGATGCAGGTGGGGCCGAGTACTTTGAAAAGTCCAGGTCCTGTGGGGAGGACCCCACCTTGTCCAATGAGGAGAGTTCACCATCCACAAAACTCTGTACAATGGAGGAGACCTCGTCTTGATTGCCAGCAGCACCCTGAGTGTCGTTGGACATGGCTGGTTGGGGGGGTTAACAATAGAGGAGGTTCGGTTTAGGTGACACTAAGCCGTGGGGATAATTGCTTATGTCACGATAATCGCCGGGACAGTCGACAGCAGGCTGACCGAGGACGGACGGGAGGAAGGACTGATTACGGGGGAAGGTGTATTTAAGGCATTTCCTGTTCACACTCACAAAATGGAAGAGGTGCCAACAAGTAAGCGCGATCGGCGCCGATATAATATGGCTGCTCGGTTGAGGCAGCTGGACGAGGCATACGAGGGCGAGCGCGACATGCGCTATGCGGAAACCTTGCACTCGTTACAAGCGTCACTTTATGCGTTGCACCAAGGCACCCATCCCGAATTTCTTGTACGACTGGGCGATTTGGAGGAAGAGCGTGATA
Source organism: Wickerhamiella brachini (assembly GCA_030565285.1). Classification (NCBI taxonomy): domain Eukaryota; kingdom Fungi; phylum Ascomycota; class Dipodascomycetes; order Dipodascales; family Trichomonascaceae; genus Wickerhamiella; species Wickerhamiella brachini. The sequence goes on along the minus strand of JAJMBL010000008.1, from coordinate 323,088 downwards.
ATCGTTTGACCGAGCTGTATTTATGGGAAAAGTACCAGTCTGAGCAAGCCGAGGACCAGTACCAAGAAGAAATGGACTCGGCCAATGGTGAGTATGACCATATGCTACAATTGGTCAAGGACAAGCTGCGGACGCGGCTGGAGAACCAGCGTAAGCGGCTTTCAGACGACAAAGGGCTTTTGGATGTGTCCAACGATCATTCGTTCTTTTTGTCGGCTGGCAGTGTCAACGCCGGGGCTAGTCTACGGACGGAGCGGGCATTATTATCGGGCAACGACCGTCGTACACTCCGCCGAGCTGCTCCTCAAGAGGACGCTTCGGGCCTTAGTGGCGGCGAGGGGCGCACTCGTCGGGGCAGGGTTGCACAGTCGCAGTATTCAGATGCCGAAACAGGCACCGACCGCGACCTGGATTCCGTGCTCAAGGACTTTGACCACCCACGCAGCCGGCATATCACCAAGTCCTACCAGGGCGTTAAAACGTTGCGGCATGAGGATGGTCTTCAGGATATTGCCTTGATCCGTGAAGCGGCAAAGAGGATAAAGTGGGCACGTTAGCCATGGAACCAAAGCGTAGCCGGCAGGGAGCCAGGGCGGCCCTCCAGTTAAGGTCAATTGTTGTAAAATGTAGAGCCCGAAGCCCAGATATAACCTAAGGCATGTCTAATTTTAACTATTTACTAGCATGGCCTGGCCAACGCTAACCAGCCTAGCACTCTTTTTAGCTAACCAAAGGGCGGCCGAACACATCCTCGTCCTTGACCTTGAAGATCCGCACCAGCCAGTTGTGGGTCGTGAAGGCCTCATCCAGAATCTCGAGCTTGGGCGCATCGGCAGGCTCCAGCTTCTGGCCCCGCACCCGATCTACGCCCTGGTTCATTTCAGGGAATCGGTAGTAGGACATTTTATACATGAGCGAGTTCTTCATGGTCTCAGAAGCACCGCCATCAACCCGATACTGGCCGTTGGCAAAGTAGTTACGCTCGGTCACTTCGTCGGGCCAAATACCCTCGGAAATGCGCACCATCCACAAAAACTTGTTCATGTCGTCGCCAGAATAGCCCAGTGCACCACCAAACACAACTAGCACGTAATCGACGTCGTGCTGGCGCAGAATCGGCCAGGCCGTCTTTTCGTCGCAGGCCATGGCCTTTCCAACAGTGGCAATATGCGTGTTGTTCCACGTGTTATTATCCACCAGTGTGGTCCGGTCAGCCATACCACCGATCTGGTAACCGTAATCCCACCAAGACATGACCTTGGCATCCTCAGCAGTGTTCATGCGAAGCCAGTAATATGCCTCGCGGAAGTCGTCAATCAAAAACTGCGAACCGTCGGGCATTTGCGAGGCCAACACCACCGATGGCGAAGAGTAGGACGTCTGTGTCACATAGTTGGCATGCTTGACAAAGAAAGCAAGGTACACCATGAATGGAATCAAGACCATCAAGCGCGCAAACGGAGTGGACCTGGCTTTGAGAAGCGAAGAAAAGAAGCGATTGGTTCCGCCAGGAATCCAAGCCACCTCGGTCTCAACCTTGGTCTTTTCAACCTTGGTCTTTTCGGCCTTGGTCTTTTCAGTCTTGCCAGACTTGTCGCTCTCAATGGGAGAGGATTCGCGGGTGGGTTCACTGGAGGTGGTACCTTCACTCTCGTCACGGTTCCAGACACCATACACATCGAGCAAAGAACTGATGGCCAAGCCAGCAGCAACGCAAATGATAGGAGTCAGGGTGAGCATCAGGCGGACCATGACACCGGCAAAATACGAGCCCAAGACGGCATAGACAATCAAAAACACATGCTCATCGCGCAGCTCTTGGACGGCAACATACACACCCACTGGGAACAGCCAAATGAGTAGGCCAACGTCGTTGAAGAACGCGGGCCAAGCAGTAGGCTGGTGCTCGGAAACAGACGCAATGATGGGGATATGGATCTTGGCGTACTCAGTATCCCACAGCGAGTAGAAGCGACCAGTCCAAGGAGCGATAACACCAGCATAGGTGAGGCCAACAACCGCACCAAAGCCACCCAGCACCAGAACAGTACCGGAAGTGACCACCACCTGCTTAAACTGGCGAGGCGACATCTTTGACCGCAGGTAGTCGGCAAACGCGACCAGTTGCAGCAGGCCAAACACGCCGAATGCAGCCATGTGCTCGGACGAGCGGATAGGTAAAAAGCCCACAAACGGAATCTGCATGCTGGCCAAAGTACCAAGAGCGTACCACGTGCAGTAGGCAACGTATACGCGCGGGTGGTAACGGCCCATGCACAGCAGAACAAACACGTGCAAGGGGATAATATTGGTGATAAACACGTAGCCACCCCAGGCACTGACCATGTAAAAGTAGGAAATAGCACAGGCGGCACCGTAGGTGACGGAGCCCAGCTTCATTGCCTTGATCCAAAGGTAAAACGTGGTCATGAGGAGGGTGATGGCGATAGCTTCATTGTCGTAGGAGCCAGCCACACTACGCGAGGTGTAACCGGGAGCCATACCCAGAAACAGGGCTGCCAGCAACCCTGCCGTTGAATCCTTGAGCTCGCAGCCAAACAGGTAGGCCATATAGGCTGTCAATCCCGAAAAGGCCGGGGCAAACAGAACGCAGACGTTGCGGATATCCAGAGGCAAGCCCACCTTTGCCAGGAGCGAGTGGATGACGTTCGAAGTCACCATCAAGCCGGGGTATAGCGTGCCGCCCGTGACCCGGCCCAGCGGGTACCACGTGCGGTCGTCGAACCAGTTGAGGAACTTGTTGAAGCCGTTTGCCGCGAGGTAGCGCGTGGCACGGAAGTTGAACCAAGGATCGAACTCGTGGATAATAGATTCGAAGCGAATCACCGAGTAGAGCCGGCTGAACACTGCGGCCGCGGCCACCAGTGCCAGAATGGCGATTTTCAGCAGCTTCTTGACGTTGTCGGGCTGCATGAGCACTACGCTGACTCGCCAGCTCATCCCAGTTATTCAGTCCCAGCGTCGCAGCCGTAGTCAGAGCTCCGTCAGAGTCTCTGTCAGTCTCAGTCAGAGTCCCGGCAGCCAGACTTCAAGGAGCCTCCCAGTCAATCTCCCAGGAAAGCTCCTCCTAGCTTCATTCCCAACGGTCAGACTCCCAGCAGTGTAAGAAGCTCCCATGTCAGACCTACAATTCGAGGCTTTGGCCGCTCTTGTTTCCGGGGCTCGCCCGGACTGGCTGGGCCCCTATTTTGTACGCCTTGTCTGGTCATATCTTTCTGAAAACGATATTGATGCTGCTCGAGCAGTCGTTGCTCAATGTGAAGCCGAGGGCCTTGCTTTGCCCATCAGCACTGCCGAAGCGATTGATGCCTTTTCGCATAACAACCGCGAGGCCATAGATAGGGCCGTCGAGAGCACTTCTAGCTCACCCGACTCGGTGCCTATTGCCCAGGATGCCCGGCTCAATTGGCAACGCCAAAGAGGAGCACTTATTGCCAGCGCCTACCGTTCCATCACAGAGTCCCATCTCCAACAATTGGGGCTAGATGCCGCCGAGCTGGGCTGGCCCGCCAAGGACGGTCTGGTTTACCCCATTAAGGAGGAACTGGAGGACCACAAGGAGCTGTTGGTGAAAGCCGCGGCGGTGCTGAGTGCTGAACAAAAGGTCAATGCAGAGTAGGATTATTTATTAAAGTAAATGTACATGTGGGAATACTGGTCAAAGTAGCCAGACTTTGATCAAAAGGTCCAGATGCCAATCAGACGCAGGAGCTGAGCAGAGGAATACGAGACAGTCGGTGACCTACTACTCGTACTTCTCCTCCTCGTCTGCGTAGGACTCGTGCTCGAGCCGTGACGACATTGCCAGCGCAAAGATCATCACCGTGGAGGTAGTTGTTAGGACAATGTCGTTCCAGACCTGGACTGAGGCAACGCTCAAGGGCGATGCCAGAGCAGACGTAATGGCGCCCGACATGTTCTTGGGTACATTCAGGCGCAGAACGGTTGCAACGGAGAGCACATAGATGCCGACGCAGTGGGCAATCACAAGGGGATCGATCGACAAAGCGGATGCTGAAGCGGACTTGCGGACAGCTCGTACCATCTTGTGCAGCGTACGCAACATGCCCGATAAAGCGGCACCAAACACAGCCGCAGACATAACGGCCCCAATCATGCGGGCCCAACTATCGGCCGTGAAAGTCGGCGCGTAGGCGTGAGCCCACTTGGCTAGTGCCAGCACCAGCGCGTCGCGAGGGCCACCGGATTCGGGTTGCTTCTTCTGCTCGTGAGCCATCAAGTACCATCCCATCCGCAAATAGCCATTGAAGACTCGGTAAACGCAGTATAGCGCAAACAGAGCATACGCAAACCGGTGCAGGCGGCCTCGCAGCGTTCCCGCATACCGTTGGGACTGGAGACGTTGCGTTGCCGCATCGCGGTCGGCGACCATTTCCAGCTTGAGCCGCTGCAGCGCGTGGAGCTCGGTCAGAGCACCGCTAAGCTCCTTATTGGCATCGTCGGGCCGGATCGCCGCAAACATCTTGGCCACGAGGTTGGTGCTCGACTTGCGGCTACGGTTCTTAACATCGAGCCGCATCCGCGAAATGGATAGCTCCTGCTGGGCTACCATCTCATCGGTGTTTCGTATTGAGACCTGGATCTGAGACACGTCGGCATCGGTGACGGGTTTGGGCCGATAAATAAACGCAGTGTAGGGCGCGGTGATGGAGGAAATTCCACATAATACAGCCATCATTGTAATGCCTGCAGTGCTGATGCCAGCCAAGAGGTCCTGTCGCATGGCGTGCCACCAGCTAGCATCCTTGTCTTTGCCTTGATAGCGCTCGACAGGCAGTTTTTTGGCCAGCAAAAAGAACGCCACGAAATAAAGAATATATAGAACCAGTGCCATGGTCCGACGCGAGACGGCTCCGCCCCCAGCCGCAGCCGATAAGCGCAGCGCGTGTAGTCCTGGCAGAACGAAGCCCAAAAGCACCAGCAATGTGCCTGTTAATGATCTCCAAAGCCAGGCCCTGATCTCAGTATCGCCGATCTGTAGTACTTCGCATACAGATAGCTGCGCAACGAGCACTGAGCATGTCATGGTCACGGTATAGACTAGCCGTGGCATCATTGGGCTAGTTCGGGTGTATTTGTATGCAGCCGCCGCCGTGGCGGAAGCAGACACCACAAAGGCGAGCGAGTCCATGTAGTTTGGCTGACAACTCTGACCTACTTGTGGGAGAGGCGCCTACAGTAAGCCGGAAGCAGATTGTAGAGCCGCCGTCTAAGCTGGCGTCTAAGCCAGCGTCTAAGCCAGATTCTAAGCCAAACCTGACATTATTGCCCCTCGGCAGCAGCTAAGCTTGAGTGGTAACATGGGTGAGGCATAGAACGAATGACTGCGCGATATTAGTGGCAGTTGCCGGGAGCCAAAATTTGAAGACACCAATAAAGTCTGTGTTAAAACAAATACTGAAATGCATGGTCAAATGACCGCCGAAATACAAATAGGCTCTCAAAACAGCTTTTAAAGAGGGTGGCCATCGAATCCTGCATAAGGCGCATGAGGGTCCATGCTGGGGCTGAGCAAGCAGCAGCAGTTGTTCCTTGCCCCACGGATCATTGCGGAAAAAAGCTGCCTGAGAATACCTCTGTATTCCACTAATATCAATAGAACCAGATCGACCCAATTACCAGCACCATGAATACTCTCTTTTTATAATATGAATTATAAACTGGCGTTGCCACATGCACGAGAAACCCTACCGATCTAAGCACGTCTGGGGCAAGCAAGAAGTTTACTCGTTGTAAGTTGGCTGACCCCAAAACGCCTTCGCTTTTGTCAGCGGCCATAACAGCATCCCAACACCAGCCCAGGCAATCCCCCCTTTCTGTTTGTCACCCCATTTGCCCTTTAGTTCGCATTCGGGGGCTTTAAACACACGAACATGAGCTGGCCTGAACCCACCAGGCGTAGCGGTACGCCTGTTTCGGCAAACAACCCCTTCCGCCAATCCATTCTTATGCGCGCGGACTCACCGTTCGATGAAAACATCTATGATGCATACAGCCGCTCGAGCAGTTCGCTCGCAGATCCGCCAGTTGTGGGCGCGTCGGGCACATCCTCGTCGGGCACGCCTCCGGCAGGCCCTCGGCGCGCGTCTAGCAACCCCTTCCAGTCGGACGAATCCGAGCGGGCCTCGGCATCGTCCGTGTTGGAACCCCCGCCTCCTTACGACGACCGCCGTCGCGCAAACAGCGAAACCTCTGTGCTCGGTCAGGATGAAAAAGCTCGCCTGGCCCGCTACAACCGTGATGATACCCCCAGCGGCTCTTCTCGGCCCCGTGAGCGCGAGCCCCGCGACCGTGGCGACCGCGACGGCCAGCGCCAGAGTACTCATGGAGCACCCCGGGACGAGCGCGAGTCCGATTTAGAGTATCGCGAGCGCCGGTACCGCGAGCAGAGTGAACGACTGCGGGCCGAGCGCGATCGGCTCCGAGCCGAGCGTGATTTCTTGCGCTCGCAGCGCGAGGGCGGCAGCAGCAGTATCCGCCAGCCTTCTGGCGAGCATCGTAGCGAGCAGCGCACTCGTGAGAGTAGCCGTCAACTGTCGAGCGAGCACCGGTCTCGTGAAGCTGCAAGCGGCCGCCGGCCCTCAGGTGAGCACCGTACTCGTGATCGCAGTGACCATGACCGCAGCGACCGGGACCGTAGTGACCGGGACCGTGGCGATCGCAGTGACCGCGAAAAGCGGAGAGAAATGCGCCGGCGGTCAAAATCCGAGTCAGCACGGCACAAGGATAACCGCCCTCGTGATAAAGACGGCCGGCCGCTTGACGTGATCGACAAGATGGACGTGACGGGTCTATTTGGCCCTGGCTCGTTTCATCATGACGGCCCGTTCGATGCCTGTACGCCGCACCGCAACAAGAAGAGCGCCCAGCGGGCGCCGCTTGAAGCATACGCAGCCGACGGTCCCAATAACTCGCTGGCCGTGGTAGACCCTAGTATTGGGCGCTACAAAAAGGAACAGACCGTTTTTGGACACAACCCGGACAATACGCCGTTTCCTGACGCGGGCGAGAGCTTCAACCCGTCCGCCCAGGCCAATCCAGTGCATGGCTCCACGACTATGGGCCTTGGCTCATCTACATTTCTGGATGGCACGCCTGCGTCGGCCACTGCGGTCGCCGAGGCTGGTCGGTTACGGGCTGATTCGGGCGGCCTGGGTCGCTCGCGGTCATTGTTGCGTCGCCAGGGTGTGCCCCAGCGACCTCAGCAACCCTCCGCGGGCTCTGCTCCGCGGGCTACCTTCTTGGAGCCCCCGCGCCGGCCCGAGCTGTCGACCCGTAACTCCAGTCCTGAACAGCATCGGCTGCTGGAGGAAGAGCGGCCCACGGGGCTTTTGGGCCGCGTCAAGAGTTTGAGAATTCGCCGCGAGCGGTAGATTATACTATTCTAGCTAACGTTCTACTAGCTTCACCATTTGACTAGCTTTCCTATAAGCGTGGCCATTTGCCTACATTCGAATTTATTGAGTTGCGTCTGCTCAAAATGAACACTAGAAAGTTGGGACGACATTACGCAGAACCACTACAAAGGCATCGCCAGCTCCCAAGACGAGCCACTTCCCGAAACCAGTCACTTAGTCACCTGAAAAATGATCCGGCGTTTCGCCCGTGCCTATCACCAGGTCCCCGACGTAGGCCTTAAACGTGGCGACACAATCCCCGGCCTACTCTCGGCAAAAGGCGTGGAAACCGCTTGGTTTGATTACCAGGCTTCGCTGGTTAACGACATCAACGAGCTTCTTAAAGCAAATCCCGGCTACGAAGGCTGTGAGGATATGTACTCGTTGGTGACGCAAACACAAATAGGCACCGACGCCGAGTCGCGCAAGCTGGCGGCCTTGGCATCGCAGGCGTATTCCAACGAGTTTTTTTTCCGCAACTTGCGCCCATCTGCCAACCCTAACGCTAAGATCGGTGCAGACGCTTTGGACAACTCCACCGTGGATATCTCAACGACCGTGACGAACGCCCCAGCCAATCCCGAGTTTGCCGAGCGACTTGCCGGCTCGTTTGACTCCCTTGTATCTCTCAGAGAGTTACTAGTTAACCGCGGCGCCGGCATGTTTGGCAACGGGTCGGTGTGGCTTATCGAGGCAAGCACCCGGCTGTTAGCCGTCAACACCTACAACTGGGCTACTCCTGTTTCACATGAGGATCTGTTTGCCGATGAGGCCTCTGAGTTCGCGGGCATGGCCTCCGACAATGCCCGCGTTACGGGCTTTGCCCCACTCATGTGTCTAAATGCCTGGCAACATGTCTACTTGCACGACTATGGCGTTGCTGGAAAGAAAGCCTACCTTCGTAACCTCATGGATTGCATTGATTGGGATGTGGTTGCCGGCCGCCTTCAACCTAAACGTTATTAGGTATGTATATAGAGGACCGATTTGTGTCCTTGCTAAGATGAACCTTTTAAGATTATAGTTGGCTCAGCTTGGCTAAGAATGGTATAATTCTAGCGACGATTCGTAGTTAACAATCCCACTCACAAGGTTTTTTTTTTTTTTTTTTTTCTCTTTCATTATTTGTTGAATCGTCGCTCGATCACCTCGGTTTTCCTTTTCGGGTTGGCTTAGCTGTAATCGCTCTGGTGCAGATTCACCTGCAGGACTGATAAATCCCGCACAGGCCCAAAGATTTGAACCACAAATTGTGCCCGAACCCTCTTTGGATCTGTGCCTGTTCTTAATACTAGACCCTTCAACTAGACTCAAAAGCAATACAGAGCCGTTTTAATCGCACATCCGTACTTGCCAGCCTTCTCATGACCTGCGGCTGCCCCATCAATGGCGCGCCGAGCGATAACGGACGGATTACGAGAAGGCGCAAACTCACGTGGCCCAAGGAAATTTTTGTAAAATCTCTGCTTCACACTCTTCCACTCGTCACACAGGCACAGCTACCACATCATTTCATAGGCTAATACTTTCTCATTCAGATTCGTTTAGAGAACTTTCAAGCTGGTATATTTGCTCAGTGAAAAAAACTAGATTGAAGATCTCTAGGGTACCTTGCATAGACATGCGGTCCGACAACCCTTACCCGAGTAGGGGCATTAAAAACTATCAAGCTTTCTGGGTTATCGCAGTAATGCTTTCTGCGGAGATCGCCGAGTTGGCGGAATCCAGAGACCCAGATGTAATCTCAGCTTCCAAGTCTCTTAAGAGTCAGAAGTCCCCGCAGGTGGAAGAGCTTTCCAGTGTGGAGTCTGCGGAGCGTCCACAGGGCCGCTTGGCCCGTTGGCTGGGAAGTGGTAACAATGAGACGCAAAAGACTTTGAAACCTCGCCATATCACCTTCCTGGCTCTTGGTGGTACCATTGGTACTGGTGTGTTCTTTTCCATTGGCGCCACTGTTGCTGCTGCCGGTCCTGGTGGTGCCCTCGTGATCTACGGCATCACGGGTCTATTTGTTGTAGCGGTTGTGGTTTGCTTGTGTGAAATGGTCGCCTACATTCCTAATACAGGTGCTTTTCAGCATTATGGTTCTCGCTTCATTGATGAGTCGTTTGGCTTTGCGTTAGGTATCAATTACTATCTGCAATGGGCATTCTCAATTCCGTCTGAAGTGTCCGCTGCCACATTTGTGATCCAGTACTGGAAGGCAGACACCCCTGCGTGGGTGTGGTGTTTTGTGATCATTTTCCCGATCTTTGCTCTCCAATTGCTGAATGTCAAGGTTTATGGCGAGGTCGAGTACTGGGCGGCGCTTGTCAAGGTGTTGCTGATCATCGTGTTTATTATTGTTGGTCTCCTTTACGACTGGGGTGCTGTCAAGACTGCCAGCGTTCCCAGTCCTGGCCTTGACAACTTCCGCCATGGCTTGGCATTTCTGAATGGTTTCTCTGGTATCTTCAAGGGCGGATATGCGTTCTACTCGTTTGGCGGCACTGAATTGGTAGCCTTGACTTCGGGTGAGACTGAAAAGCCTTGGAAAACCATTCCTACTGCGGCCCGCAGCACTTTTGTCCGCATTTTGCTATTCATGATTATGACTGTGCTGGTTATTGGTTTGTGTATCAATGCTTTAGACCCTCGTCTCGTTCAGGCCAGCGACGACAGCGATGTTAGTGTGTCGCCTATCACGCTGGTGTTTCAGATGGCTGGTTTTGGTGCTGCTCGCCATGTTGTCAATGCGGTGCTACTGGTTGCTATTCTGTCGGCTATCAACTCGTGCTTTTACGCCTCGTCGCGTATGCTATTGGCCATGGCCCGCCGCGGCCAGTTCTTCCCTATTTTTGCCTGGACCACCAAGTCAGGTGTGCCGCTGGCAGCCCAGTTACTCACGCTGGCCGTTTCTTGTTTAGTGTTCTTGACTACCATTTGGGGCAACGGTGTTGTTTTCACCTGGTTCATGAACATTTGCTCGGCCTCGGCCATTATTACCTGGATGTCGGTTGGCGTCATGTCTCTGCGGTTCCACGAAGCTCGCAAAGTTCAGGGCGTGCCCAAATCCGATTTGCCTATGCAGCAGTGGCTTTACCCGCTCCTTCCGATTTTGTGTATTGTCATCGGTCTGTTTCTGTTTGCCGGTATGGGCTATGCCTCGTGCACGTTTGAGGGATGGACCTGGCGTGATCCCTTTGGAACCTACCTGGGTGTCGTCGTATTCATCATCTGCTATGTTGGCTGGAAGATTACCCACTGGAAGACCGACAAGGTGCGGTCCCTCTTGGATCTGGATATCTCCACCGAGCGGGTTTGGGGTATCAATGAGGGTCCCGAGCACATTGCCGCGGAGCGCACACACGATTTCAACAAATGGACGTCGCGCAAATCCTCTGTTGTGGGCTTCTTCGGATACGTCCTCTATCTTCTCAGAAACCCCTTGGAGAGCCGTCGCCAAAAGCGACTTGCTCGCAAGGAGGAGTAAAGCTTGTACTCGCAACTACTCTGAGGTTTCTCATTAATTTAAATTAAAGTCTGTGTATTGCTTTGAACATTTATTTTTGACCCGCGTCCTTGGCAACTTCCCGAGGTCTCCCATTAATTAGTTGCAAGACTCTAAGACCCTCCAAGGTTCTCATTGAAGTCATCATCTAATGTTTCAAGACATTTTCTTTTTTGACCACCAAAGGCGTCATTCGATAGGATACTCTTGCAGGTTGAGCGACTGGAGGGTGCGAAATGCCGTAGTACATTCGGGCTCTAAGAAAGCCAAATCCGTAATTAGCAGCAAAGGCGAGTATAACTCCGCCGGAGACTAGTAAAAACAAAGACTTCCAGCTAAGCGGATCCAGAAACGAATTGACCATCTCGGCAAGAGTAGCAGCATTGGCATTAAGCCGTCGCACCGCCTCAGGGTCTTTTTCCATACACTCCTCGAGCTCGGCACAATACTCTTGAAGAGCTGGTCGTACCTTGCCTGGACGACACTCGTTTTCCACATAAAGCGTAGCGCAAGTCGCAGCACTGCGGGCAATGGCGGCCGCCTGCTCATCCACTCGCTTGTTGACATCGGAGCGAAATATGTTAAACAGCCACAGAGCCACCAGAACCATGAAGGCATTAAATGCCAGCTGCAGATATGTGCTCAATAAATAGGGGAGATTGTGGTGCCATGGAAGAGGAATGGGCATATTGACTTCCATATCAACGGCCTTGTGAGCACCCAACTGGGTGGGGTGGAGCACTGATCCAAGCGACATTTCATGTTCTTTTTGTCTGTCTGGAATAGGGGAGCCAATCAAGCTGTCAGGTTCAGGCTTGCTTGCCATTGGTACATCCTTTGTAGGCTCCGCCTTCTCTTGCAGGGAGGGAACATCACCGGCAGGTCTCTCGGCAGCAGGCTCCTCCAAAAGGTCATCAACATCCATCATGGAAGTATCTGCGGGCTCGGCCGGTTGATCTGCAAGCATCTCATCATGCCCTTCGATTTCCTGGAGCACATTGCGCACCGAATCCAACTTCAATGTATCGAGCCTGGGCATGGCGTTGCCCAGACTGCGCAGATCGTCCATGTCAGGTCAGCAGATTGCTGACCCTACCTGTATATGAAGACCAAAAAAGTAAAGGCAATAGATAATTAATATACATTTATACGCAAACTCGTACTGCTGTTGGAAATATTGAGCCTAACGGCCTACCAGTACCGGTTTCGGCGTAGGTGTGGTCTTTGCTCCTCCACGGCCACATGGCGAAGCGGAAACTCGTCCAAGGACCGGGCATAAACGGCCACCGAATGGGCAATCAGCTGGGTGTTGACAAGCCAGGCATCATAAGAAACATTATCAAGGTCATCGCAATCTTGGTGGTAGCATTGGTCGTATGGCTCGCCAGTAACGCCGCCGAACATGGCAGCTTCCTTGTCACTCTTAATCTCCTCAGCACCCGCATCAATGCCACCAGCAGGAATACCAATTTCCAGGAAGCCAACATAGTCACTCCGGCCATCAAATGGCTGAGTGGTATAGTTGAGGCCCTTGCTCTTGTAGAAGTCAATGTACATGTCGCGAATTGCCGAGGAGCCTTTGGGGTTGACACTATCGTCACTGTCGTACACCTCATAGACATAATTGCGGGATGCCATCATGTCATAGTCCATGAAAAGACGGATTTTCTTGGACTCGTCACTGGGCAGATTATCGGCATAGTTGAGCGATCCCAGAAGGCCCTCCTCCTCGGCCGACCACCAGGCAAACCGCACAGCATTATTGACCTTGAACTTGGCTAGTGCCTTGGCCACCAATAGCTGTGACACTGTTCCGCTACCATTATCATTGATACCGGGACCGGCAGCCACGGAATCTGAATGGGCGCCCAGCATCACCACATTATCATGGTCACCCTCCTTTGTTTCGGCAAGTACATTCACCGTTACCTTCTGATATACCTCGGCATCAACCACGAGTTTTACCTTAATCTCTTTACCATGGCCCAAAGGATCTTGGTCTGAAACAACGCCAGTATTCTTGGTAGCAGCCAATACCGACTCAGCCCAGCGACGGGGCACCGACAGCGACGCAACCTGATGGCCTAGGGGCAGGCCCAAATCGCCTCGAACCAGGTCATCGAGGCCAGCGTCTGGGTCCCATACTAAAACAGCTTTGGCACCTGCAAGCCCAGCAAACTCTGACTTTTCGCCAAAGGCACAGTGACCGCGCTGTACAAGTGCGATCTTATCCTTGGCGGCCTTATATTGAGAGCCGAGGCACCCATCTCCCTCTACAACTGACACGGCAGCATCAATGGTGCCATTCGACGACGGCGTGAGCCGTAGAGGTTTGAAGGGGATCTGCTCGTCGTCCCGGGAATCCCGAAGGTCAACGTAGTAAATGCTACCGCCATTAACCAAAAACGCTTGTGTGGTCACATCGTAATAGTCTCCAACAGAATCAAGCTGGTCATAAATATACTCGAGGGTGGAGTTGTGACCAGCAGAGCCAATCAAGCGGGTGGGGTGGCCAAACTCAGGCACAGAGGCGTTGGCAGCATTATAGATGGCTTCAGCACCTTTCTTCAGGTCTTGCACCGAAATGAGATTCTGGAGCGATTCAGAAGAAACTAACTCGGGGCCGAGACTGTCCACAAGCTCCAATGGCTTGGGCAGCGAGGCCGCCATGGCTAGGGCCGGACCGTAGATAAAACAGCGCATGACTAAATATGCGATAGATGATATCTACTTGTAGGGAGCTTGATTGAGTTCTGAATTTTAATTGATAGCACACGTCAAATAGTAGCGTAGATGATTTAGGCAATTTAGTAAATCTGATCGAATAAATAGTTCTGGTATTCTAGTGGCCTGGGCCTAAACCGGATGAAGTGCCCGAGTTGGCTCCACGGCGGGCAAGCTCGGCAGCAACATGAGGCCGCGCACTTTCCAGCAGTCGCTCTATTTCTTGGTCGACAATAGGCCTTGACTGAGCTTGCCCTGTCTTCATGCTCTTCATGAACGATGATAGAATCAACTTCTCCAGTTGACCCTTATCGCGTGTCGCAGCCATAGGATCGGAGGACATGTATGCTCTAGCAAATGTTTCGGCCTCACGCGACAGTGCCCTGAATGCATCCGACTCAAGAAACTCACTATAGAGTTGGTGCCGGAGTGCATCCATGTCCTCATCGGCTGGACGGCCGATGTTAGTCATTGTTCGTTGCACTGCAAGCCATTGCATAATATCTGCACCCGAGTCTGTGCTTGCATTGGTGATTGTTGTGATTAGCCCGGAGCATATGCCAGCAGATGCTGGTCTAAGGCCAATAGCAGCTTCGATTTAGGCTATAGTCCAACTTGTTTACCAAATTCGGCCAGCCTAGTGCAAATTCCCAAGCTATTCCAAAGCCCTTTAAAGGAATGGTCATGAAGGATGGTCAAGTGGCCCTCACCTTCACAGCTCCAGCGACTCTGACCCGTTCGCAACTCACGGCAGAACCATTGTCTAATTAAAGCAAGGTTTCTAGCAGCAGATCTGGCATGTCTGCATCGTCGCGCTAAGTTTACCTTATACTGCGACTCGCTTTATGCAAAAGTTGCGGCTAAAGGAGAAAGCACAACTATGCGTATTATTAGTAGTAGTCACTGTCTCGGCCGACAGAGATGACGTAGAAGTGCTGGTATAAAATTCACTCAAAAATGTAACTGTTCTATACTTTAGAAATACAGAGTATATCTTCGATATTCCAACCCAACAGCCGGCCTATGCTTGGCGTTATTTTCTGCCGCTCCCCCCAATTCTCCTAGTTTTAAAGGTTCCGGACCAACCGGGTCCCGAAGGGTCCCCTAATCCAAGCGTCCCCTAACCGCTCGGGCAAATCAATTATTTGAAATCATGAGCGTAACTCATCATCATCCCGGGCCTAAGCAGTCATTAATAAACCCTCGTCCCCTTTCTCCCGCCCCTCTTCTTACCTTTCCAGCACAGCCACATTACCCCCAATTCATCCCACCCATCATCATGTCCAACTGCGAACAAATTCTAGTGACCGTACGACGAAGTTCTGCTGGAATTAACCAGCAGCCCATTGAATTGGAGGTACTTCCCTCTCAAACAGTGGGCCAAATAAAGCAGCTGGCAAAGGCTCAGGACGCCACTTTGCCAGTGGATGAATTGCGCATTAACGGCAGCAAGGTCAGTGATGATACTGTGCTTGCCACCCTTCTCGACTCTAGTAGCGAGCTCACAGTAACTGCCCAGCGCCGGACGTTGGAAGTTACGGCCGGTCCCATCAAGCGCCGCAAGCGCTGCTCATTCCCGCAGTGCACATCCGCGCCGCTAAGAGGTGTTGGCGATTGCGGCCAATGCATGGGTCACTTTTGCTCCAAGCATCGCCTCATGGAGCAGCATCGTTGCAACGGCCTGGCCGTCTGCAAGGAGCAGCTCCGCGAGCGCAATGCTCTCAAGCTTCAGGAGCAGCAGACTGTGGCCAACAAGGTCTAGATACCCCCAAGATTCCTGTGCCCGCCTGTACCAATTCGTCTAGTGCCCTTACTACATTCCAAAAGTTTGGTTCACTGCGGCGACAAAGCCTGGCAAATCTTTAATTTTATGGTGCCACAGGAGCGCACTAAGAGGGCACCGGCAAGTCCTCTACAAAAAAGGCATACAAATGGTTCCATTCTGTGTTACTGTACGTAGATGTGAGGTCTGTTTTCTTTTTGATCAAGAAAAAACTTACTTTTTATAGACTTTGGGCTACTCTAGTATATTCTATAATTACCATTGTATGTGGGGTCCTGTGACTGAATGGGGTCTGCGGATGAAGGGGCAAGGGGAGCGGTTATCGAGCTGCATGGTTACCGCAGCAACACTATCTGCCGCAGCAGGCGGTGCTGGCAACCAAGACTTGTCGTCGATGTTGATTTGGAGACGGTTAATAAATCTATGTATAAATAACTTTCTAGGAAGAAATACCAGCAAGCTGCTCAATCGCAGTGTCAGACAACGCCGGAGGTTCGGAAATAGCCGACACTGAGGAAATCTTGGCACTGGGATTGTGCAAACTGGCAGGAGGAGTGCTTGGCTCTGACTCGGCCGACTCGGATCCGGGCGACGGAGGGGTCACATGCTCAACGTCAATATGTTCAGGGGTCTGGCCCTTGTGAATGGATGTGACAATGCCGCTATCACCAGCGTCATCAGGGGCGTCGATAGCTGCCTTGACGGCCTCCAGTACATCGTCACAGATATAGGTGGGGCGAGTTACAAGCTCATCACCATCTTGATAAACACCAGAGCGGACAAGTACGCTTTTCCATCCGTAATTGTTGGCTCCGCGAATATCTGACAGTTGATTGTCGCCCACCATGTAAATGTCCAGGTCCTGTTTGCTTCCGCCAGTCCAGGAATTGAGCACGCGCGAGGCAAAGTCGTAGGTGATCTTAGTAGGCTTGCCAATCACAGTGCATTCAAGCTTGTGGCCAGTTAGCTCACGATATAGACCCTTGATCATGGCAATCAATGCACCCTGGCCAATGCGCGGGTGTTCATGGTCAGTGCTCCACTCAAGATCGCCATTGCTGAAATAGATGGGGACACTGGGCTTGCTCGAGTGGGTTGCCCGTCGCGTGCCCATGACACCATTCTCAGACAGAAGCAAGTCCACAATAATCTGCACATCTGCCGTGGCATCACGGGTATCGTTGTACACAAAGATCGCATCGAACGGCTTCTCCTTGTCCTCAAATGGCTTGGCCTCGTCAGTCATACTGGTGGTCATGGTCGAGTAAGGGACAACAGTAGGGATTGCCTGCCCGATATCACACGGCAGTACGACATCCTTAAAGCCGTAGTCCTTCGCAATATGTCGGCAGACATCTTGGTCACCGCCAATAACAAGGACACGGTCAGTTTTGCCGGCCAAGTCCTTGAAGGGAGTGTGCGACTGCATAAACTGGTCTGCGGAAATATCGAGGCCGATGGCTTCAGACAGGTCGGCAACTCGGTCCTTTTCGGACTTGCCACCACCGTTGGTCAACAGAATCCAAGGAATCTGTTTTGAATTGAGGAGCTCGAGAGCAGGCTTGGCACCGGGCAACGCAGTGCCTCCGCGAACAAGGACGCCATCAATATCAAATGCGAAAGCTTTAGCCATGGTCAAGTGTGTTTAGCTGTGTAGCAGTAGAAGCAGTTTTTTTCCTGAGTGGTGTTGAATTCTTTACTCGTCTAGTGTCAAGACAAATTCAGTTAACCATTTTGACGGGTGCGCGGCGTCATATATATACTATTCCGTTGCCGTGACATATGCAGGGTTATGCACGCCAACATGTGTTTGCCAATGCTTGCGGCCAAGTATCATGGGCACACCTCGGAAAAACGATGCCCGGCTGTCAGCACGGCCCTTCTATCAACTACTCCAACATACAGCTTCGGGTGTGACGATTTCATTTTGCGGGTCGGTTTAATGGAATTAGCTCGTCGGACACCATAAAAGTATCTTCGCAACTAAACGGTTATGTGCCATTGTGCCTCATCTGTCGTAGGGTTGGGGTACGAATATGCATATTGCTAATCGGGTCTTCCTAGCAACGCTTCCGAGCTTTAAACTGTGGGCAAGGAATGTAATCGGGTCAGACGGGAGGTTCATCCTAGATTCGGGCAATTAATCCGCGCGCTTGTACTGCCAATGACCCAGCTCTTGAAACCGGCTTTTTAAAAACACAAAACATCTGTAGAATAGTCCCGCACTTGTAAAGTTACATCCCCTCATTTATGACGTCATTTTATAAACCGAGACTAATGCGATTTGCCAAGCACCTTTTCCACGGCGGAAAGGACGTTGTTTTCGATGTAGGTGGGTTTGGTGTACAACCGATCGTCCGATTGGTACACACCAGTGCGCACCAAGACGCTCTTCCATCCATAGTTATTAGCTCCCATAATATCAGACGCTTGGTTGTCTCCCACCATATAAATATCGGTAGGGTCTAGCTCCTTCCCGGTCAGCTCCAAGGAGTGCTGGTTCAGCAAGCGCGAAGCGTAGTCATAGGTAAGTTTCGTAGGTTTGCCAATGACGGTGGGGTGAAGTTCCTGACCCGTCAATCCCTTGAACAGCGTTTGGACCATGGCGATAAGAGCTCCCTGACCAAATCGAGGCTGGCAATAGTCTGCTACCCATTGCAGATCTGCATTGCTAAAATAAATTGGAATTGAGGGATCTGGTGACGCGGCGGAGAAGCTGATATTGCCTCGACGAGTGCCCAAAACTCCATTTTCCGAAACCAACAAATCGCTTATAATCTGGGTATCGGTAGTTGCATCTCGGGAATCATGAAACACAAAAATTGCATCAAATGGCTTTTCAGGATCCTGCAATTGCCGAGCCCCTTCCATGTGCGTCGAAAAGGACGGGTAGGGGGTGACATCGGGGAAGCTCCGGCAGATATCACCAGGAATAATCACATCTTTAAAGCCGTAATTCTCAGCAGCCTTACGGCACGAATCACCTTTGCCTCCAACTACGAGAATGCGGTCGTTGCGGCCCACAAAATCGCGGAATGGAGTGTGCGATTGGAGGAACTGTTTGGGGGAGATCGTAACGCCTAGGACCTTGCTTAAATACGAGGTTCGCTCCACCTCTGGATATCCGCCTCCATTAGTGAGTAAAATCCAAGGAATTCGTTGCGCATTGAGGGCTAGGAGTGCCTTTTGGGCACCGGCAAGTACTTTTCCACCTCGGATCAACACACCGTCAATATCGAACGCGAAGCCTTTAGTCATGACGGATAAACAGCGATAAGTGGTTGGCTTTCAAAAAGGTGTGTGCGGCGAACAACAAATCGTCGACTATTTGGATTATTTGTATATATTCAATGTGTCTGTCGGCATCTTCCGTCAAGTCTTTGATAATCTTTGTGAGCCTGCAAGGTTGTATATGCAACTTGGAATGACATATCTATCTGCATTGCTGCTCCTGCAGCAATCTGCAAGGGCAGCTGTCAACTCACCGCACATCCCATCCCGGAATTAGCGTAATGGCTGGCCACGCTGGCTTTCAGCAAGCTGCAGATGCGACCCCGAATATGTTCATTGTATAAATATTTCCTGCTCTATAGCTACAAGAAGTTTTAGAGAGTGTTCGGGCCCTCTTCGACAACCCATTTCTCAGACGGCTGTGTTAACACAGCACAGCTTCTGCCGACAACCAATAGTCCCGGCGGACGGCTTCCAACCGCCTCGAGAGCTTCGGCAACATCTTTGAGAGTTGTGCGCACCACTCTCTGATCAGGGCACGATGCCCGTTCGATGGTCGCGCAGGGAACATTAGGATCCCATCCGCGCTCCACCAGCGTTTTGACGACATCCCCGATTCGGTGTAGAGCCATCAGGAAAATAGTAGTTCGTGACGGCACCCATTCCGGTGCCTCAAGAAGGGCGCCAGCCCGACCCGTACCAGTACAAATGAGAATCTGGTCTGCTGCCCCACGATGAGTGGGCGAAATCTTGGCCAAAAGAGGAGCTGCAAGTGCGCTCGTGACACCAGGAACAACATGAGGAACATAACCGTGTTTCTCAAAGAAAAGGTATTCCTCTGCGCCGCGGCCGTAGACGTACGGGTCACCCTGCTTGAGGCGCACCACATGCTGGTTGAGCTCCAGCGCGGCCAAGCCCTTTTCAAGCAGCTCTTCTTGAGCTCGCTCGGCATTGCCTGGGAATTTACGAGCAATGAAAACCGGCGTGTGGCGCGGAATCAAAGCCAGTACCTCCTCCGGGACAAGCTTGTCTGCGAGGACATAATCGGCGGCAGTGATTTCACGGAGAGCCTCGGCAGTAAGAAGACCAGCAGAACCAGGACCAGCACCCACGAGCGAGATCTTTCCTTTACTGTTGCAACCAGGGCTTGCGGGTGCCGATGGAGCATTCGGAGCAACTTGCTCCAGGTCCGCGAGGGTGACACTTGCAAGCCTGTCCAGCGGGAAATATTCAACCATCTGGGAAAGCCATCTAGCACGGCTATGAGGGGTTGATTCAGCTACCAGCGTATTCAATTGGGTAGACTGATCAACATCATCGTCATTGTCGCCTGTAGACGATACATCGCTGCGGAGCTGACCTACATTGTTGCAGATGGCACCGAGGTTATTAGGGAGCGCATTCACAGCCGTGCGCCGAATTCGGCTGGCCAAGCGGCATCCTTTGCCGCCAGTAGTGACTGCCAGTTGAAATGGGCCATCCCTGTAAGTAGAAGGCAAGGTAAAGGTGCATAGCTCTGGATGCTCGGCAACATTAATTGGAACCCGCATCCGAGAGCAGACTTGTGCCAAGTCCTTCGCTTTTTCCAACGACTCTGAGTCGGAAGAAACAATGAAAATACCGTCGACAACGCCCTCGACCTCTGGTCGGCCAAGTGAAGTGATGTCTTCCTTCGAGGCGGCTTGAAGAATAATCGGCTCGGCTCCCGCAACTTTTAAGGTGGCTGCTCTGCGATCTGCAAGAGCTCCATGGCCAATAACCAAAAACTTTTGGCCATCAACGTTCTGATTTACCAAAAGCCCCATGTCTAGCGAGTCAATTTTCAGCTATTAGAAACCTCGCTAGAGGTTGGGATAGGGCAGATGCTATTTTTCATCTGACGTCTGTCACCCCATATCAGACGATATCACATCATCGCATTTTTCAAGACCTCGACAATCAAAACCGCCAAAAAATGGGAAAACGTCCGGTAGGATTGGCCAAAGCTGCCAAGCTTAAAAAAGCCAAAATCGCGGGAAAATCCGAGGAGGCTGCCGTTGGCGAAACGCCCGTTGTTGAAAAAAGCGTTGAACGCACCCCCGATCCCGAGAAACCACAGTTGGAGATCGAGGTGCCCGAAGATGAAGCCGATGAGGAATTGGCCGAACTTTTTGGACTTTTTAACTCTTTTGAACAATCTGGTGGTGCTCCTAAGCTCGCTCAAGGTATTGTTCATGAATGTGACCGTCTTTTGCGGGCTCGGGCAGAATTGGAATCGGCAGAACCTCTCCCGCCCAAATTCCACCTTGTCTATGGTGAGGCATTGCTTGCACTAGCCAAGCTACAAGAGGATAAGGAAGCCAGCGACCCTGAATCTGCTGCCAGCTTTGCATCCGCTGCTATTGATCGTCTGACAACGGGCCTTGAAGTTGCAGCTGATAATGCTGCTCTTAAGGCTGCCCATGCTCGGGCCGTTATTGAGAGTATAGATGCCACTATGCGAGACACCAAGGGAAGTAAGAAGCGAGCCAAGATCGCAGCACGGTCACTATCGCAGCTGCAGCAAGCGATGGATGCCGTGGGCACTGCCGTGGCCGCCGAACAAAATGCTCGCACGGCTGCTGCTGTAGAGGCTGTTGACCAATTCGCCATTGCCTTGGGTGCTCTCCCATCACAGCCAGACTTTGAAGAGTTTATTTCGTCGGTGAATGAATGGGCTCTGCCGCAATGGGAGAAACTTCTGACAGCCACTGACGATGCTGTTCTCAAAAAGGCCAACAAAGGTCTTGGTGAGCATTATCTAGGGGTGGCAGCGCCCTTACTGGCAATTGTTGAAGGTGATAATGATGATGAAGAAGAGGATGATGAGGAGGATGTGGAGGAGGACGAGACGCCCGAACAAAAGGCAGCGTCGGAGGCGGCGCGAAGCACCCTTATCCAGGCCATTATCCATCTTAAAAAGGCACATTCTGACGAGACTCCGGAGGCTTATGTTCAGACTGCCGAAGCTTTGATTTCGCTGGGAAACTTGGACGCAGTTGATAGTCCTGACCAGCAAAAGCAGTATGCGCGGGCCGTGAAGCTGCTAAAGAAGGCACAGTTGCTTGGCGCCGGTAGCTTCCACGATCTGATCGAGTCCTTGGAGCCAGAAAGCGTGTAAATCAGCTAAACGCCGTTGTTGATATCTCTCGGTCAGACAACGACACCGGCCATTGTATATTTGAATCTTTTGCAGTGAGTAGTAAAAGTTGACTAGCTTGAGCTTGCATCAGTTATGTAGAACCAAACACAATTTTTAAGAGCAGTTGTTGAACTTAATATCTGCTCTTTTATCAACTATGAACAAAACGTGTTTGAAACAAATATTTAACCAAATGTTTGCCTCTAGTATCGCAGAACAGTTAGACTAAAGGCTTAGAGCCACAGCGATAGTCAGCATGTCCAAGCTCAGGTCGGTTGGCGAGGATGTGTGGAAACACAAAACAGACAAAATTGTAAGTTGCGAGATGGGCTCATAGGCAACAATACTAACTAGAATGTCGAGCTTCTCACATTGACGTATGGCTCGATTGTCGCTCAGCTGTGTAGTGACTTTGGCGACGACTATCAAAAGGTCAATAAACAGCTCGACAAGATGGGCTACAACATCGGCCTCCGACTGATTGAGGAGGTACTAGCCAAGACGGGGCTGCCGCGGTGCCAATCATTCCGCGAGACGGCAGAGGTGGTGTCCAAAGTGGGATTCAAGATGTTCCTGAATATCACTCCCTCCGTCACTGTCAACCAAGACGGCCGCGAGTTCACGCTTGTTTTCCCCGACAATCCGCTGGCCGAATTCGTGGAGCTACCCGACGAGCGGGCGACTAGAGAGCTGTGGTATTCTAACGTCCTCGGCGGCGTGATCCGCGGTGCGCTAGAAATGGTGCAACTTCAAGTGGAGACTGAGTTTGTGAGCGATGTGTTGCAGGATCCAGGCGTGCCCACCGAGCTGCGAGTCAAACTTGTTAAGGTACTGGAGGATGAAGTCCCTCCTGGTGAGGACTAAAAACTAAATAGGTTAGAAATTATCTCTCAGAATGTTAACAAGGTGGCACGACCTTGACAGCAAGCACGAGGAGCGTGCGGAGCGTGCAGAGAGCATACCGAGAGGAGTTGAAGACGTTCCGCAGGGGGACGCCCGCGCGCAACTAGTCATCCTTCATCACCAAATTGATCCGCTTGGATAGCTCTTTATTAAAGTCTGCACCGGTGGATAGAGCGTCACCGTTTCTAGGACCTCGCGAGCCACGGGAGCCGCCCCGCGAGTGTCGGCTGTATTCATCTTGTAGCTGCTCGGTACTAAACACAGGAATATCACCCAAGTTATAGTCGCCACTTTGTTCATCCACAGACAGACTGCGGAGATCCATACGCGGATCCACAGTCTGAGGTTCGTGGTCCTTCTCGGAGCGCTCGATCCGTTCTCCAATATCAGGGAACATCTCAGGCCCAAGCTCATTAACTACCTCGGTGACCTCGTAAACGAGATTCTTGCGCTGCTCACGCACCTGCTCCAGGGAATCCTTATGCACAGGCGATAGGGCCAACACCAGCGGCCATAGCGAACGGAACAGATCCAGTCCGGCCTCCCAAATAATTAAAGTGGCATAGCATAGGCAGAACTGGGCCAATGCCGCTCCGCCCAAAAACAGAAGTACCCGCAACCAGCCAAAGGTCCAGTAATTTTTGATGGAAAACACATAATATGCTGCCAAGAGCGAGTGGAGAATAAAAAGCGACGGCGTTAGCCAGAGTGCCACCAACACCTTCCAAGTCGCGATAACATCGCGAGCTTGGATCTTGACGGACGAGGCTTTGAGGGCCGCCTTTGCTTTACGGTACGAGATAACCTTGGTGGCCACGACCACAGGCGCAAACAAAAGCGCTCCGGGAATACAAAGAACCCACAACGAGCACGCAAATAGAAACCGCCAGATCAGTTTGAGCAGAACCTCCAGCTTGTTCTTGATAGCACTGTTGACCTGGTGATCCCGCAGTCCCATAATTTGCAACCGCCGGTTATAGTCTTCGACGTCCTTCTTAAGTTCCATAACTCGCGGGTTATTCTTGTGCACATTATAGCCTTGGATGAACCGCCGAGTGAATTCCACCACCAAAGACAACGGAATGTGTTTAGAAGGGCGGTATAGTCTCTGACCTGCCTGTACGATCATCAACGTCTCATAGTCGGGGCAAGTGATGGTGACCATTTCCAACGCATCCAAAACTTCGGCCATCAATTTTTTGGTTGCATCCCGCTTGGCGTCACCATTTCCATCCCGGTATTCCTTGACATAGTCAGGGTTCACCGTCAGCGGTTTGCCGAACTCAATCACCACGCGGCTGCGGAACTTGTGCGGATGAAAGTAGTTGAGCCCCAAGGGAACAATGGTTAATCCGCAGTCAGGGTGCTCAGCCAAGGTTCCGAGGGCCATAATGGCAACACCTGGCTTCAGAGGTAATAGATCGGGCCGATCGTGTGAGCCTCCCTCTGGGAACACGCCCACACAGTGGCCATCGCCAAGATGCTTAAACACGTTGTGAAACATCTCGGAGTTGTCGATGCGGTCGGCGACCCGGAAACTGCAGTCGCCCTTGGCGAGAATGCTGCGGGCCTTGGGGCTTTCAAACTCTCGCTTGAGAAGTAGCTCGCTATCGCTCAGAACCTCTTTAACCTCTGCCATATCTCCAGATCCCACCACCGCAAGGTATCCGCGTTTGGGCAGTTCCGAAAGGAATTTAGTGTCGGTGCCACGGATCAGTAACGGGTTGCTTTCGTCCTTGTTGATGGTGCCGCTGACCCGCCGAAGCGTGTCCTGCGACCGACCCACCGGGATGGCCAACATGCGGCTTGCCAGCCAGCCAATGAAGCGCAAGTCGTACGACTTTTGGGCAATCAAGAACGATACATGGCGATGGGCAGCGTACAGAATCTGGATCAGCACAATCATGGGATCAATAAACTGGTTCGCATGCGGGGCAGCTACGAACAGGATAGGTCCCGTGCGGGGAATTTTGTAGGACCCGCGGATTTGAATCTGGCGGAAAAAGGTGTTGAAAACAACTTTGAATATAAATGCAATCGTTTCATACAGCCAAAGCGGGGTGGGCTTCATTTCCCGCTTGCGTCTGCCTGCCATTTTCTGTCAGGTTGGGAGGTGGATTATTGGACGCATGCCCGTAGTGCAGCCACCCGCAATATTTGCCAGTGCATTAATAGAAGTAGACTTAAGAATTTTCTGGGACTAAACTTGACCATAGCTGAACATTATTGAGCTTGGTTGCAAGTGTGGGCTTATTTTTGCAAGTATTTTGTGGGTATTGGACTTCGCATCGAACACCGAGCCCACATGCCTCAACAAAGCAAATATCAAAAAATGCTGTTGAACCGCGATACAAATGAGTCTATTTGGGGATGGAATTGGAAGCTGGCATCTCCAGTCGATGTTTGAATCGATCTGTGCTTGGAACTCACAACAGCCTGCAGGTAGCCATCCAAGCGGGCCGGTTTCCAATGTAATACATGCATATACATACACATTTACAGAACGCATAATTTGAATAAAATGAAATATAAATTTTTGGGAAATATAAATAAAGTTCAAAAAAGTTGATAGATAAGAAATCAACATAAACAGTGAGAGAAGTGTTAATAATAAGAAAATAAATAAGGAAACTAAATAAGGAAAGGTACAGGTCTTATTGAACGCAATCATACATATATGTAGATTAACAAAAGGTAGGCGAACATATGACTGCCATACACGCCAGCATCTTTTTGGCCCTTTTACTGAAAATGCTGCCCTAACCCATGACGCGCCACGCGTTAATTAAGCACGCGCCTTAATTACTTCCAACCATGAGCCAAGGCGGATTTCTTCAAGACGGTGGCGGCAGCGCGAACAACTCGCAGCAGAATGACAGACAGGTTTCTTTCCGATCATTGACCATCAAGCAGCTCCAGGAGTGCCGGGAAACTAGTCCAGACAGCAAGGTGTTTGAAATCGATGGCGCTCCCGTCCATCATGTACGCATTGTTGGTATTATCCGCAAGATCGACCCTATGGAAACCTCCATTAACTATGATATTCAGGACGCAACTGGTGAGTTGTCGGCCAAACAATGGAGCTCTCGCCAGAACGAAGACAACGATAAGCCGGTTTCGCGGGAGGACCTCGATTTCGAAGAGGGCGACTATGTGGCTATGTTCCTCACCATCCGCAGCTTCCAGAACCGCAGCATGTACAATGCTATCCGTGTGGATCCCAAGATCTCACTTGGCTTTGTGATGCTCCATCAACTTTCAGTGCTACAGGAGCACTGCTACTATACTGGTAAAACGATTGGTGCGGCCAATCCTGCGTCCACCCACCAGGATGCTTCAAGTTTATTCCAGCCTGAGCATACCGGCAACAGCGAACTTGATCTCAAGAACAAGATTGTCAACCTTCTGCGGGGCTCGGCAGAGAGCCTGCACTCCGATTACATTGCTCGCGAGCTGGGCCGCGACAAGTACACTATCGAGACCATCATGGACGGTATGCTCAACGAAGGTGAGGTTTATGACGATGCAGGCAGCTGGGCCCTTAGTTAGGTACCTCCGATTGTCACTTTGAGATCATTTCATCTGTCTTTGCGGAGGCAACTAAAATTAGCTCCCTCAGAGGTAAACTATATAAATATGTCGTATCATCCATGTCATCGTTGTCACGTCTATCAGCTCAACTTTGACAATTCAATTCTGTGAACTTGTAAAGTCGTGCCGTCATAGCATATCAGTCAACGTCGAACTTGTGGTACAGCACCCGTCGCAGATCGGCACCAAGAACTAACTCGCTGCCAGATTGGCGATCGAGAATGTCGCCGACCGTGCTGGCCAGAATGGCAGTCTCAGCATCATCGAGATGCGCAAGCTTATCTTCTTCCTGGTTGCGCAACTCGCTGATCTGCTGGACCCGCCGCTCTGTGGTCAGGGCCAAAATCGCCTGTTCCACGGTGTTTTCAACACTAAATAGCCACACTGTTGTCGGCCTAAACTGTCCAATGCGGTGGACCCGTGAAATAGCTTGCAGTTCTAATGCAGTGTTCAGTAACGGTTCGCACAAAAACACGTGAGTAGCATTAACTAGCGTCAGTCCCGCAGAATCGGACTTGGCATGCAGTAGAAAGCACGCAATGTCGGGGTTACTGCGAAACAACGCCGATCCGTGGTCACTGATGGTTGCCGTTCGCAACCCATTGGCATTTAACGACGTGCCTAACGCCCGCAGCATTGGAGCCCACTGCGAAAACACTACAATTTGGGCTTGCGGATCCTTGTCACGAAGATACAGAGCATGCCGCGTGATCATATCAATCTTGGCACCATAAAGACGCTCATTGGGGTATTTGACAATCTCATTGAACATGGCCACTGAGATCTGCTTGTAAAGCTCATTGCTTAGGTCCCGCACCCGCACTGTATCGTCTCTGTCGCCGGTACGAAATGGAATAATGTCCTGAGCCCCCAGCCAGTTATGGCAAAGAGGGCAGGTGCGCCGCACCTCAAGCCACTGCGTAATGCAGTCCGAGCAGTACTTATGGCCGCATACTGTAAAGATACCTCGCGTGATGGGATCGTGGCAAATGATGCAGGTCCCAGCAAGTGGATCGACGTCAATGGTATTGTCGTCATGGTCTGCTTTGGCCTGCATCTGCGACGAAAGCGAGTCGCGAAGTTTGGGGTCCTGTACCTCCAGCCGGTGCACGTATCGCAGCCGACTCTTGGTCTCTGCCTCTGTGGCCTGGGCTTTCTCGAGAAGACCCTCGCGGGTCTTAAGCAGCCTTGTGATATCCGCATCTTCCGGCAGCTCGGGGTCAACCACACGGTCAGACAGGCTTTGAAGCTGCTTGTAGTATTCGAGACGTAGGTTGAAGAGCTCACGCAAAAAGCCCTGATGCTGGCTCCATTTGCGGAGCTCGCGCTTCTGGGCCTCGAAAACCTTGCGCATGGTTTCCATTTTGGCTTGATCATTATTGTCGCCCTCGTGCCCCGGTCCCGATCGGTCGTCCTTCCAGTTCTCTTGCATTTTCAATGAAAGTGCCAAGGGAGTCGTGCCACGAAAGCTCTTTTGCAATAACCGCCGCTTCTCCATCAAACTCTTGCGGAAATCAGTCCATTGACTTTGGTCCTTAGTGTCCACTTTGGGGGGGTGGCCGCCCTTTACGGCAAAGTCGCGGTCACGAAGAATTATCTGCAGCAAATCAAGCAGCACATATGCCTTTTCCTGGATATCTAGGGTGGCAGTATATGCCTCGATTTCAGCCGGCTCCTCCGCCTCATTATTTGTTTCCAGTAACGATGTTGTCAACTGCGCGAACAACTCCTCGTAAATTTCCTGCAAGAATTCTGCCTGCTCGTTCAGATATTTGACCTGGTCTGAGTAGAATCCTACCGTCACCTTGGAAATCCCCTGTTTATGGGCTCGTTTCTGGGTCACCTCAACAAGATCGGCTGCCTCTTTCAACAAATCGGATCGAAATCCATCGGCCATATCATAGTATTGTGACTCCTTTTCGGAGTTGTGCTTCTTTGTTTCCTCATCAAGGTCGGGAGCACGCTCGGTCAACCGATAGTATCCGGTGCCCAGAAAAAAGTAGACACGGTGCTGTAATTCTTGGAGCATGCGGTATCGCAGTCGCGCACTTTTCACACGGCTTTTGGCCGCCGCACTGATCTGCTCAGCATCGTTGGATCGGTTCTCTAGCGCCCGCAGATTTGTGAGTTCGTCGCCGGCTAGCACTACAGGATCAGTGCTCTGCTCGCGCTTGATGGCAGGTTCCAGGGTACTGGTCGTCGGTTCTTGAGAAAGCTCCTGAGCCTTCATTTCTGCATCGTACTGAGCCTTGCAATGCTGCGCCGTGACGGCACGGTCGTCACTGTCGGCAACAAGATCATCGATCCGAGATTTGAAGTCGTCAACAAGCGACTGCAACTCGTCGGCAACTGATAGCCATATCTTGATCGCCTCAGAGAGTCGGTTGGCTTTGTCTAGGTACTGCCCGAGCTCGAGCTGGGCAACTAGCCGTGCTCTCACCTTGGAAGCCAAGTTGGACTCGGCATCATCCACAACACGCGCAAGGACTTGGTCCACAGTAAGAATCTGGCCCGTATTTTCGCTCTTTCCAGCACCCAGACCAGCATTACAACATGCTTGGCGTAGATTCAAAAGCCATTGACTCATGTTTACATCTTCGGCTTTCTCGTAGCGAGCATAGACCTGGTCATAGTTGTGACGCTCAATGTCGGAAAATGGCAGTGATATTAACCTCCGGCGTTGGACCGGCAGCTTCAGCTGGTCAGAAACCATGGGCTTTGTATGTCTGACGGCCATGGTGGAGATTGTTTGCTCAAAGTCCGCCGGCGATGCCAGTAACTGCTGCCAAGCGGCCATATGGGTGAACGGTCTTGTTCCCAAAAACACAAAGATGCCCAGCAAATCTGACATGGACGTCTTAACTGGCGTGCCTGTTACACCCCATGCATGGACGCGGGGCACGATTCGAGCCACTTTGGCAGCGTTGGATACGCCCGTATGGATCATCTGCACCTCGTCCAAGAGCACACGCCAGAACTGAACTTGCACAAGCGGCGACCGCGACGTCTCAAGATCTTTGCGCTGGCGCCAAAACCTCGTGTTGTGCTGTCCCGGGTTGAACATTGCAGAATACACTTCTGCGGATAGCACTGCGTACGTGACCAGCACCACGTCATTATCAGCCAAACTAGCAGGGTCGATGGGTTCTACGGCAAGGCCCCGGTATCTCATGACCTTGAGACTCGGTGCATGTCGTTTGAGCTCGGTGGCCCATTGGTCAATGATGGCATTTGGTACAATGACCAGTGTGGCACGGCTAGGACGCACAGGATGACCCGTCAGAATATCGACGGCCATCTTATCGCTGGGAGAGGGTGAGCGTTTGTTCAACAGTATCAGTGCAATCATTTCCAAAGTTTTCCCTAGGCCCATTTCTTCAGCTAGTAGGCCTCCGCCGCAAAAGTCACCTTCCAGGTTAAGTAGATCCTGTCGAGGCAGTGGAGGTTCTGAGCGTATCTCCAGAGTATAAGGATTGATGTAAAGTCCAATATTAGGGATGTGGCGCCATCCTAATGGAGGATTGATCACAAAATCTCTGATTTGCTGGTCTAGATCGACCAATTGGCCATTTTCAATGTCTCGTCCCTCCCTTCGAATTGCCCATCGTAAACTCTCTGCTTGAAACGGCAACAAAGGCGTCAACAATCCCTTGGGAGTTATTTTAGGGATCTCCAGTTTCAGTTTACGAGTCATGATCTCGAATAAATGGGCCGCAGAAGCTGCGTACGGCTCGGGATCAATGAGAGTAACATCGTCGGTTACCCGGGCCAGCAGGCGGCACAGGGATTTGTTCGTGAGCGATATTCGAGGAAAAGGGCCGGCATTTCTGAAAAGATAGATGCCATATGCCACACTGATGCTTGCTTCGTTACCATCAATGGACACAACGAAATTTGGTCCCCGCGTTTCGGCGATGGGGACTGTGGGAACGATGCGGCTCAATTCGGCGGTGTGCATGATGTCCTGCACTCTTGCATCAGAAGCCGATTCAAAGATTACAAGAGCTGGTCTTTCTGGAACTTTACGCCGTTTGGCAGCTGGCTTCTTGTTGCGCATAGGCGGAGGAACGATGCGAACGGTGTCGCCGACGGATCGAAATGTGCATTTGGGCAACCATCTTGGCTGTTGGTCGAAAACAAGTTCATCGTTCGGCAGGGGGACGGTCCCTAAATCAAATATATATTCGCATACAGTGTAAGTGTCCTTCGGAGGTTGTTTTGGATCGTATACCTGCAAACCCTCGAGATACTGGCTCAGCAGCTCTCCATTAAGCTGCATGGCGGGCGGATGGTTTGTCATGTCCACCGCCGACAAGAAGGCTAAATTAAAGGCTGCCAAAAAGCGTTATGCGGAGCTGAAGAAGAAGGAACGGGAAGGTTCTGAGGTGCCCGAGAGTGGTAGTGATGCTGATGCTGTACCAATTGATAAAGAGCCGGAGGTAGGAGCCTCTTCCGAGGCTGAGGCTGGCACTGAGGCTGGCACTGAGGCTGGCACTGAGGCGCCTAAAGAGACTACTCCTAAAGAGTCTAAAGGAGCCAAGAAGGAGGAGTCTAAGATTGATTCTGAAGAAGCTGCGCTTGAAGAAAGCCCGAGCCCCAAAGAACCTGAGTCCAAGAAGACCTCTAAGGATTTGAACGAGTCCAAGCCGGAGGAGGAGCCCAAAGAGTCTAAGTCTGAGGAGAAGTCCAATGAACTCAAACAGACTGAGTCTATGGAGAAATCTGAAGAACCTGAAAAGACTGAGGATTCCAAGAGTTCCGATGAGATTGTGGCACTCAGAGCTGCCAACAAGCAGCTCACGGCCGAGGTTACCCGGCTGCACGCGCGCATCAAGACGCTGGAAGCTGAGAACACCGCTCTGCGCGCCTCTGATCTGGACCTGTCGCTGTCACCTCCTCGCGCACGGGGCCGGGCCGGGTCACGAAAGATGTCGTTTGCCGAAGCAGAACTCTACTCCGAATCCTCAAAGGTATCGGACATCCGTGTCCAAATGCAGCAGTGGGAGGGCTGGCAAGTGGATATGCGCAGCTGGCGCACTCTGGGAGTGGGCCAACAAATTGAGGTCTAGTACGGCTCTGTGCTCTGCGCTCTGTGCTTTGCGCTCTGTCTTTCAATGTCTATGATTTATAGAGCTCCGCTCAATATTTAGTTATGTACACTTTTCAGCTGGCTCGGCAGAGAATCTCGCCGCCCAGGTGCCGCCGTGCCGCCTCCTGGATCTCCATGACGGTGTTATGCTTGTCCTTGGCCCGAATGAACATCACTTCACCGAGGGCCAGCGGCTGGACCTTACCGAGCGGCTTTCCGGCGCATAGGCCTGCCAGTTCGCTGTGGGTGCCGAACACTTTGCGGTTCGGGTGGCTCACCAAGTGCATGCTGCGCAGCACCGGCTTGAAATCGCGGTATTTGAGGCCCAGCCACAGTCGCCGGGTCGAAACATTATCGAAAGTTGTGGGAGTGTAGGCGTTGTCCGGGCCCTGCAAGTCACCTCGTTGCACAGACGAAAGGAACCCCTCCTTGTAAAGCCCCAGGGCCACTTGCAAGTGTAGCTTGGACATCGGAATCGAAGTAAGAGGCTTGCCGACTCGGCTCACGTTCTGCAGATGGCAGCATAGGTGCCCAAGATTCACAAGCGACATTGAAAAATCAAAGTAGGTTGGCCGGGTTAGGAAAGCCTCCCAATCCCCTAAGAATCATAGACGCATTTCAGTTGATCTAAGAATCCCAAGGGTAGGGTCTCCGTTTCTGTGTCCACTAAGGCTTGTTCAATGTTGCAAGCATTTGCCCGTTCTTTGCCATCCACTTTGCGGTCCGCCTCGTTGGTGGGTCGCGTTCCTGCGGTTCCTTTGAGAGCGTCGCTGAAAACGTCTTTGAAGAACCGCGCTGAGGGCTCCCGCTCGTATTCTTCGGGTCCCGGCCCCAAAAAGCCCGATTTCAAGATCCGCTACTTTCTAGTGATTGCTGCTCTGGGAACCGGTGCTTTCCTTGTTGGTTTAAACAAGGATGAGCGGAACTCTATGGGCAAAGAAATTTCCGAGGCTGAATATGAGAAGATCAAGGCCAAGCCCAAGTCCGCGTTTAACCAAAAAGACGTGTTTGTGGTATTTGTGTTGGGTGGACCTGGCTCTGGCAAGGGTACGCAGTGCGCCAATATCGTTCGTGATTATAACTTCAAGCATTTAAGCGCCGGTGATCTGTTGCGAGCAGAGCAGAACCGCGAGGGCTCGCAGTATGGCCAACTCATCAAGGACTATATCAAGTCGGGCCAGATCGTGCCTCAGGAGATCACCATTGCGCTTCTCAAGAACGCCATGGACGAGAGTATCAAGGAAGGAACTCCAAATTTCTTGATTGATGGTTTCCCGCGCAAAATGGACCAGGCGTTGACATTTGAAGAGACCGTGGTGCCTTCTCGCTTCACTCTGTTTTTTGAATGTCCGGAGCAGACCATGCTTGAGCGCTTGCTGAAGCGGGGTGAGACATCGGGCCGCGATGACGACAACCTCGACTCGATCCGCAAGCGCTTCAAGGTCTTCGAGGACCAAAGTATGCCTGTTGTCGACTATTTCGACGTGGTCGGCAAAGTGGCTAAGCTGAGCTGCCAGCAGCCGCCTCAAAAGGTATATGCAAAGGTGCAGGATGCCCTGAAACTGCACGGTATCGAGCCCAAATAATGGCATAGGACCTTATAGGACTCTCAGAACGCTCGGGATTGTCTGCGGTCATCTCAACCTGCGGAATCTACCTAACCGCAACGTAAAGTCACTAGTCTCTAATTTCATCTAGTTCGGATCTGCCTTTGTCGCCTGAGCCTTGATGGCTTCACGGATATTGTACGGCTTCTCAATCTTGCTGGCTAAAAACGCAATCCGCTCCCGGACCTGAATCAACGTAGCCCTTTCCACTTTGGCAGGCTCGCCAGTCTGCATACGGTGCTGTTGCGAGTTCAAGTGATCAACATACTGGATGCTATCTTTAAACGTCAGATTACAAGCCGAGCAGTAAAAACCAGCTCCACGGCCCATTTTCCCCACGCCTGCCCCGGCAGGAACCAGCGTGACTTGATTCAAGCCGTGGCCCAAATCAAGATCTCTGGCCATGCTGACTCGAGGTAGGTAGGATAGTGGAACATGTATCAGGACAGAGACTATATCAACCGGAGTATACAGTTTTGGTCACCACTACCAAGGGACCACTAGAAAATATATAAATAAAAAATCTAATTACCGTGAGGCTTTGCAGGAGAGCATCATTCCCGGCAAGACAGTTTGAGCACCGTCCGATCACCTGTCAGCATGAAAGACTATCGCGGAGCTACTGTTGAGGATTTGGATCCTCCACCTGCCTTGTCGATTCGGCCTGAAATGCCGCTACGAACTGCACTGGACATGTCTTTTGAACACTCTTTCTCTTATCTGCCTGTGCTTGACAAAAACCGCCGTTTGCTGGGATACCTGACGGCAGATCAGCTCGAAGCGGCTGGAGCAGGCAAAGGTAACGAGAAGGTCGCAGATCACTATTTCCGGTTCCGCGGTAAAAACAAGTTCAAGCCTATTACTCCCGATACGCCGCTGGAAACGCTGGAAGAGTTCTTTGAGCAGGGGAACCCATTCGCGGTGATCACGGACGCCGACCGTAAGTTTGTTCTGGGAGTAGCCACTCCGGACGATCTCGAAAAGTACGTGAAAAACCGGCCTGAGCTTCGGTAGTTACGATTCTAAATATAAATTATAGGAACGGCGCTCAAAAGAGTCCTGCTTATTGACTGTCCTTGGTCGACTTTAATCCAACTGTCATCTGGAGTCTTCAACAGGAGGGGTGATCGGAGGCTGGCTAGCATTGTTTTCGGCTTCTGGCTTTCCTGCAGACTGCCCAGATACTTCAGGGCTAGCGCTCTTTTTGGTATTCTGAGAGTCATGCTTCTCTTCCAGTGCCTTTTTTCGTTGCGCAGCCAAAACAATCTCGTGGAACTTGAGGGCCGGGGCCGGGTGCTGCTGTTCCTCGTCCACATCGTCCAGCCCAAGGGCCTTGATACGCTTGGCCAATCGCACCTTCTCAAAAGCGACCCGCCAGCGGGCCCGTGCACCCAGGCCAGGCTTGATGGTGGGCAGCAGATCGTGGTTAGAAGCACCGCCAGAGACCCACTTGTCCTCGAGGACCTCATCGATGGTGGGCCGCATAATGGGATCAAAATCGATCATGCGGCGCACGAGCCGTCGTGCGTCGCTGCTCACGCCGTCCCAGTACTTCTTGTGGAAGGTAACCTGAAAATTAGGGCCCACCTCACGCACAAAGTCACTCACGGTGTCGGCCTGGAAAGGAGAGTAGCCGCATAGCATAGTATACAGTACGACGCCGAGACTCCAGATGTCGCAGGGCTTGCCGTGGCCATAATCGGAGAAGATTTCGGGCGCCGCATATCCCAGTGAACCCGCCGAAGAAGTGATCATTTCCTCAGACGAGTGTAGGCTCTTGGCAATGCCGAAATCAGCCAGGACCAACGACGAGTCCTTTTCCTTTGTGGAGTATAGCAGGTTCTCGGGCTTGATGTCGCGATGCACAATGTTGCGGTCATGCAGGTACTTGATTGCATCTGCCACCTCGCGGAATGTGCGGGCTGCATCTTGTTCGGTGAAATGGCCCTCGTTGCAGATGCGATCAAACAACTCACCGCCCGTGCATAGCTCAGTGACAATGTAGATTTTCTCGCGAGACTCGAACCAATCCTTGAGGTGCACAATATGCGGGTGATTCAATTTTCTTAATAGATCCAGCTCGGCCATGATATCGCTCTCGCGGCCCTTAATCTTGCGGCGAAGGATCACCTTGGCGGCAACATCTTCGCCTGTGTTGACATTGTGGGCCTTACGAACTACGCCGAACGCTCCGGCACCCAGAATCTCGCCGAACTCATAATTGCCTTTGCGATGATAGGTACTGGGTTTACCTACCACTTTGCTCAATAAATCTGCCAATGCCATGTACTTGTGATGTTGGGATGGAGTTGGGGTGGAGTTGGGGATGACAAGACGCAGCTCTACAATAGATTAGGTTCAGTAGCTTGGAAATCCTTGGCAAATCAGATCGATGCTGCAGCAACGTGCATATCCGCAATTATCCTCAATTGCTTATACTCAATATTCTCTGTGTACTCAGCCTATACTCAGCCTACCGCTAATTGGTTACTGTCAACTTCCCTCGAGCAAAATTGCCAAAAGAACCACCTTTCGTTTTGTTTTGAGAGAGGCTTAGCACCGGCCCTGCAGCAGCTAAAAAAGATGAGGCTTTTCACTAATCAGAGCACCTGAGAGACTAGCATTTCCAAGTTCGATAAGCTATGTACGGCGGTGGTAAAGTCCCTGGAAGATTGAAAGAGAGCTGTGGTACGACGTGCGGGCTGCGGCGTGTGGGGGAGCTGCGCTCAGATGCAATGTACTGTATGTAAGCATCAAGCCACCACCAAGAAGCCGCGATCTACAAATGCCAAGTCCAAACGCACCCGTCGAGTCGGAACAGCCTAATCCTGCCAATTATCCGCCTGCAAGTGCACCCTATGAGTCGAGTGGGCCCAAATATAAACAGAATGAACAAGATGATCACACCTGCAATGTACTGAGATGTGGGTGCTTCTCTTGCGCATGGGGGTGTTCGAGAGGCTAATTGGCAGGGAATTGAGCGTGGTGGAGGAACACCAATGGTATGTAGAAGCATGTCAATAGAATTTTTAGAGTTTAAATGAAGAGCTAGCCCGGGGTAGCTGAAACCTGGTGGATCCAGCCGCATCCAGCCGGAGCCAGCGGCAGCTAGTTGGTTGCTTGCGGGCCTAACCCTGACGCCTCATGTTATATATGTTGGCCGCCCCCACCATTAATTCAGCAACCTCCCACAGCATGCCCGAGTACAAGCCCACCGTTATGCCCAAGGATGAATCCTTGAACCGCCAAGATAACAACCTTGGAGCCCCTGGCATCCAGTTGCCCAAGAACCCCGAGAACATTGCTGCTTTCCAGAAGTTCACCGACGTCGATGCCAAGGAGCTCAACGCAAAGATCAATGCCTCGGGCGACTTTGACTCCAGTGGCGATTACCGGGCGCAAGTCCTTCCTCAGGATGAGTCGCTCAAGCGTCAGGACAATAATCTCGGGGCTCCCGGCATCCAATTGCCGTCGAACCCCCGTGACGTTGATGCCTTCAATCAGTTGCGCAACGTCAACGCAAAAGATCTCAACGCCGATCTCAACAAAAAGTGAGCGGTTTATTCTTTTTATTAAGTATTTATCCTGGAATGATGTTTTCAAACTTATCTACATTACCTGAATTTAATGTAGACAAAATTCTACTGACCAGGCTAGTTAAATTATTACACTTTGAGCTACTTTCTTGTTGTGCTCGTACTGCAGTACTGTCACAAGCGTAGACATGCGCAGACCGAAACATGTGCTAATGGATGTAAAAACGGGAAACGTACATCTAATAGCAATAGGTGAAAGGCGAATTGGGCATCGTGAATCAAAAACATTATGAACAAACATCATGAACAAATGTCATGAACAAACATTATGAACATAAAATTATACCTCATTAACACCACATAAATAGAACATGATCAGCGTCAATATATACATACTTCAAAAACATGAATAACATCAACTATAGACGCATGATTAACATGAATATCATAAACACAATAACTGCCTTGGCACACTGCTTGGGGCCAGCCACCTACGTTTGTCATGTTCGACGGAGCCCCCAAGGCAATTTGGCGAGCAGTATCCAGCGGCTTTGCCAGCGATCTCAAGTCGCGCAATTGGAGTGTTTATGGTCAATGGCTCGGCGTGGCATGCTTTATTCTTGATATTGTGCTCGGCGTCATCAACCTGCTTCATCTTGGTCTCATCATTATCTTCGGTATCATCTGCATTGTCGAGGGCGTGCTCATTCTGTTTCTGGAGGTTCCATTTCTACTGCGCATCTGCCCCATCACGGAGCGATTCACCACCTTCATCAAAGTCTTTCATCAGAACCTACCGCGGGCAGGCTTTTATCTGCTGCTGGCCGCCATTCAGTGGGGGGGCATGGGCATTTCGGTAACGTCGCTTGTTGCCTGCGCGGTTCTCATGACTCTCACGTCGCTATGCTATTTCCTGGCCTGGGTCACCAAGCAGGAGTTTGTTACTTCGGCGACGCTTGGAGGCGACGGCGTGGCTCGTGAGATGCTGCCTTAGTGGAAGTAGTACCTTCAGTTTCAGTTCCAGCGGTTCCAGTGACAGTACCAATTTTAGTTCCAGTCCCGATCTTAGTTCCAGTTCCGGATTCTGTTGTTCTGTTTCGAGCTTCAGTTGAAGCATTAGTTCAGTTCGAAATGTTTTACGAAGTTAAATAGCCAATAAAATAAAGAATGTCTAAACCTTGACCGACTTCTTGCGCTTTTTGGTAGGCTTGTTGGTCTCGGCAATGCCCTCCACGTAGATGTTGCGACCATTGCGCTTGGCATGGGTCTTCATGTGGGCCTTGAGGTTGTCTGAGCGCGAGAACTGGCGCTTGCAGCCGGCGATCTCGCACGAATACGGCCGCTCCATCGTGTGAATCTTGATGTGGCGGCGCAAATGTTCCATACGACGGAAACTCTTGGTGCATTGCTTGCAACCATAGGGCTTGTCAGGGCTCTCCTCGCTCACATCATGAACCTCGGGGTCTGCAAGCACCGAGTCACGACGTTTCTTAGAAGCAGGGCCGGCCAGATGGTCGGACTGAGTATCAACGTGGTAATGCTGCATTGGCGACGCAAGCATGCTGAGAGGTTCATCCTTGATGGAACCCTCATCTTCATAGCCAGTTACTGCGGCGGCAGCAGCAGCCGCTGCTGCTGCGGCTGCAGCATTGGAGATACTAGAAGAAATACCAGAAGAATACTCAGCCTTAGACAAGGTGGCCGGCAAAGATGGAGTGGACAAGGACCCATGCATTCCCAGAGAAGGAATGTGCGAGTTACTCGACGACACAGAGACCGATGCAGGACGCATACACGACGGCGGGCAATAAAACGGATTCACGCCGTCGAAATCGTCGCCCATCGCCAATGGCGTGGCCAAGGGTGTAGCAAGCGGGGTATCCAAGGGTGTCGTTAAAGGCGAAGGCACGGTCCGGCCGGCCATCGGGGTCATAAACTCGGTTTTACCGCTCGCCCACGACATGGAGCGGGGCGTGGCATTCGACATGGGCGTCACTAACCCACCTGCAGAACCCAACGAGTGCGACTCGGCGCAGTCGTCAAAATGATGCGGGTGACGCTGGTGATCCTCGTCGCAGGAGCAGGCAGTGTAGACACTGACGCCGCTCAGGGCCCGCGAACGGCCTCCTCGCAAGGGAGTATGCATAGAGTAGTCCAAGTTATAGTCCTTTTTCAAGGCCCGAGACTCGTCCGCCGTCTGTGAAAAGTAGTCGATCTCTCCGTGAGGACTGGCCCGCGGCGACATGGGCGCACTCTGATAGTGGACAGGGAGCTCGAATGGGTATTGCAGGCTGGAGCCATCGACAACGCCAGCAGAAGCAGCGGCAGCAGCGGCAGCAGCGGCAGCGCCTTCCATCTCGCAGTACGAGGTTGAAGTCATATCCAGCATGTTGGGGGTCACACCGAAATGGTGAAAGTCGTCAGAAGGCAGCGACATGGTGCGCCGCGAAGCATAGGGTGAGATAGTGTCCATAGTGGTGAATGTGTGAAGAATGAAATACCAGTAATGTTAGATTGAGAATGTTTCAGCAAATAGCTCTCTTAAAGGCTTGGATCGGGTGATCGATATCAAGATGCAAAAAAGAAAAGGAACAAGCGTCAACAAAGGGAAGGAACCGTTCAGGACAAAGGATGTGAAAACCAAAGGCGCGCGATGGATAAAGGACAGTGCCAGACTAGGTGAGAGGGGAGGTCGATAAGCACACGCGACGGACTCCGGGAATAGAAATAAAAAGAAAAATGGGTTGGGAAAAAGGACCGGCCAAGTATCACACCAAACTCTGCGATTGCGATCCCAAATCTCTTATATATGGTGCATCGGGGTTTGGGCGACCCCACGTCTAAGACTGCAAACGCGTCCTGTTGTCGCGCCAATGATCAGCCGCACCACATAGCCGATCTGGTTCTTGTCGACGAAATGAAGCTTCTTTTCAATAAACTAATGCGAAAATACAAAAAATAGACTCGCGACGTGTTGTAGAGCGCGCTGGAAGCCCTCAAAGTCCATCCAACTAACGCGAAGCCACGCGAATTGTAAATGGCGCGATGCAGCCGCGCGCGCTGCGCGCCGCATGATATCGAGTTTCAGCTATTTGTTTCCCTCGAGACCGCTTAGGTAATGACATGGTGACCCCAGACGTGCATATGAGGCGGTATTCGCCACTTTGAGCGCTGTATCGGGGCGTTACGAAGAGGTTGAAGAATCATGGAAACACAGCTCACTGGGACTATAACTCCACCTAAATTTCTCACTGTTTTTCACCCGTCCTTCCAGAATTTCTTGTGCTGCGCCTCCATGATCTATCTTCCTGTCAGCTGGTCTGGACAGCAATCACTAAGCGGCTGGCAGGCTCGTGTTGATCAAAGAATGGCGAAACCCCCAGGTTTTAAAAGACTCCGGATTGAAAAATATATGCCTCTTGAGTGCTATACCCCTATGGGCTTCTCTTGGCTATCTATAGTCTATTGAACCCATATTGGCCCGAGCGCGATAAGCATTTTTCAGAGTAGCAGTCCATGCTTCTGCAAGGGCTAGGGGTACCACGCTTTGCTTGCGTCTTGCTGACTGTTCTAACGGCTTTTCGAAGCCGGCCCTCCCGTTCGCGCATGATTGGCTTCAATCGGGCCGACAATGGTTGTCGGCGAACGCAGGCGCAATACTTGGTAGTGAAGTTAGCTGTTTAAATAGTTGAAAGGCTTCTTTTAGGGCGCCAACCGGACGTCGCTGAAAAATCCTTCCCGCGGCTTCTAAATAATATTCCGTATCCAAGGTAAAAAAATTTGTTGCAGGTGAAACAGCGTCGTTGCTGGATGTCGTCTACTTGGCAACCTCGTACATATCACAAGGTACATGTCACAAGGTTACATCTTCAAACAACAAGGTACAAATCTAGATGCAACTCAAATAGAACATGTCTGTTGTTATCTATCGTTATCTATGGCTGGCCTGGGCGCGTTCGACCACCACCCCACAATTATGGTGCGAAGCCGTCTGCAGGCACCAGGCGGGGCTAGGGCGGACCTTTCTAGACGTCCGAGGAATTGACAAACGCAGCGGAACCACACGGATAAAATAATCGCTAGCTTAAATCCGTGCGCTTCCTTGAAATTTAAACTTTATCTGTTTTCGCGTATGGAACCCCTTAAACCCTGAAACCCCCTGCGTTTGTGGAATGCCGTCGAAAGTGTGGAAAATGCTATAGAAAGTGCAGTCAAAATGCGGCCAGGGTGCGAGTCTCGGCCCAGGTCACGAGGGTACCTGTTCTGAGGGTACCTGCTTGCGAGATAACGAATCTGGCCATTAGGAGCGTGGCTATGGATACTGCGATAGCACCCGAGAAATATAAGCACTGATTTTGAACAACTTACTTCTGAAGCAGACTCTACTGCAGACTCTACTGCAGAATCCACTTCAAAATCCACTGCAGAATCCACTGTAGAATCATCCACTGAAGCAGACCAACCGGTAACCAACTACTAACAAACAAAAGAGCAGACCAGCCAGTACTCGAAAAAGTGAATCTCCGGCATATATCAATGCAGTAAGACTAATCTAACAGCCTATATACATTCAAGGGTTCTGGGCAACAAAGTCAACACCCTTCTTGATGTTCTTCTTGAGGTCCTCCTTGGCAACCTCAATCAGCTTCTCCTCCTCGGCAGACACCTTGCCGTTGTCGTGGATCTCGGCAACACCGTTAGGTCCCAGAGAGACAGGCGACGACCAGAAAGCAACGCCCTCATCCTTGTACAGAGGCGACTCGACAAAGGTGTTCTCGACAACCTTCTCGCCCTTGAGGCCCTTGAGAAGCGAGCCAGTGAAGCGGGCACCAGCGAAAGCCATGGAAAGAGTGGCCGAACCAGCGCCATCCTTGGCCTTGACGACCTCGTCACCGCCAAACTGGATGCGGTTGACCAGCTTGTCGAGCTGCTCGCCCTTGACGTTGGGAGCAACCTGCGACAGCAGAGGCACAATGGTGTGACCAGAGTGGCCGCCAACAACGCTGACCTTCACGTCGGCGGGGTCAGTGCCCTCAACCTCGGACAGGAAGCG
The DNA here is from genome assembly GCA_030565285.1 of Wickerhamiella brachini. NCBI lineage: Eukaryota > Fungi > Ascomycota > Dipodascomycetes > Dipodascales > Trichomonascaceae > Wickerhamiella > Wickerhamiella brachini. The sequence goes on along the minus strand of JAJMBL010000008.1, from coordinate 281,482 downwards.
CGACGCACGGACAATATCCAGGGTGGTGACACCAAACAGGCGCTTGGGGTCGTAGACGCCCTGGTTCTTGAGGACCTCGGCAACAATGGGGACGGTCGAGTTGACGGGGTTAGAGATAATGGCAATCAAAGCCTTGGGAGCGGCCTTGCCAATGGCCTTAGCCAGGTCACGCACAATGGATGCGTTGGTGTTGAACAGATCGTCACGGGTCATGCCGGGCTTGCGGGGGACACCAGCGGGGATAACAACCACATCAACGCCCTTGAGGGCCTCGTCCAGACCGCCGACCTCAGGAGTGTAGCCCTTGACGGTGGAGTTGACGTTGACGTGCGAGATATCGGCAGCAACGCCGGGAGTGCCGCGCAGATCAAACAGCGACAGCTCAGTGACATCAGGGTTCTCCTTCAGCAGCAGGGACAGAGGCTGGCCAATGCCACCGGCGGCGCCAAGAACAGCAACCTTCGACAAAGCAGCAGCAGACGACGAGAAAGCACGGGTAGACAGGTTAGTACGAATAGCGCGGGCAAACATGTTGGTGGAAGAAGGGCTGCACGACTCCACGTAATAAACCAATGAGAACGGGAGGTAGGGTAACTGCCGGAGATCGGAGTGCTAGCGTCAGCACCGTGGCCGTCGTCGTCACATTGGCCTTGGTCTTGTTGTTAGCACGCCCTTGACACTCAAACTCAGCATGTAGAGTCGCTTTTTGGGATTCTTTGCTCTGTTTTACCTACTCGAAATGTCACTTTCGAATGATACCCGAGTATACTTTGAATCACGTGCAGTGCTCCCATCATCCATAGCCGACATGCATAATTCGGCGCATGTGTCGGAGGGTCGGGATGGATGGGAAAAAGAAATGTCCATCGGTATAATTGGAATATTAAATGAACATCTAAGCTTGGCCAGGATGTGGATAAATAGTTCGTCGGTATATTGCCGAGTCCCCGGTGAGGTTCGTTAAGGTTGGAATGCCATGCACCCCCCACCTTGCACCCGCTCTGACCGGAAAGATTAGGCGTGCAAGGTCAATGGGCAAACGTCGATAGTGGAAGCGAAAGATGAGAGCTGGTTTTAGCTATCCTCTACGGCTTGATAGCTAGTAGCATGTAATATGAGTATTAAAGAAATAAGTTATGGACTTTGACTATTAAGATTTTATGGGCATTGAACCTGGTGCCAAGCATTAGAGAGAGGTCTCAAAGTATGATTCCTGGAAGTGGGATAGGTATGGTAACAGTCAAAGTTTAGAATGCTGCGCGCGGATTTGCCATGCCAAGACAACTAGAATCCCAATTCAGAGATATCTCGAACGAGCACGGCGATTTCGGCCCGCCGCACGGCCTGTTCAAGCAGGTCCGAAGGCGGATCAAATCCTACCGAAACCCCGCACGCGGGCGGCGTCCCTGGTGGAGCGCGAAGTGGAGTATTTATCGCAGGTGTGTGGGGAGTATGAGAATACTGCGAGCGAATAGTAGTAGAACTGGCAGATGAGCCACGCAGAGGTGGGGTCACGCCAAGCATCTCAAGGCTGCTAGGAGTGATCATATCAGACAACGGGTGCTGGGATCAGAAAATAATGCAGTGGAAAGCGGCTCGCTAACAAATGACCCGTGTCGGTATCAAAGTGGAATAGTAGCGATGAGGTAGAAGAGGGGAGAGCGATGGTTATAAGCGCATGATCAAAAAATGCCGGCCCTTACCCTTGATGCTCAGTCCAGCTGCATGCAGAAGCGGCATGCATGATCACTATTAAAAAGTGTCCTTCAAAATGTCTCTTGGATGCGCCCTTTAGTCCAAAACAGTTTATACTGCTCTTTTAATACTGTGTTCAATCTAGGCGCAAAACGAACCTGCTAATGCTGAGGCAAGGCGGGTGTTGAATCTGTACCCCGCTTTTTGAAAGCCGGATCCTCGCACATGACAAAGCTGCACGTTCGTGCTCAGCTTCCCCGCTGCTTCCGGTGACAGCTGCCGGTACCGTGGGCATCACGTGCCGAGGCGGCATTCAGGTTCCCTAGCTTTGGATTTCAAAGACTCAAAAATAATAACACCTGTCCGCACCTACATATGCTATATTCGGTGGTTTGCTCTAGTTGTTTGCAGGTCGCGGCCGCATCGGAATCCCGGATAGTCATGTCACATGGGTACGGCATGTTCTTATCTCTGCATAATCACAACGATACCATGTGAGACAGAACCCCAATTTAAGATAGACTTTGCCGAGGTACATCTATGTCCGGCGCTTTTTTGACTTCCCAAGCCTGTTCGAAACCAGATTCCAGGCAAAGTTCCGCCATAATCGCGGGTCCGGCTTGGTGTGGGTAGCAATGTCTCATGATACGTCAAGATGCCTGACGGGAAGGGCTTGGCTCGCATAGACCCGCAGATGCATGACAAAATGACTGTCATTGGGCCAAAACAGCAAATATGACCTCTTTTCAGGCTCTAATACTCAGAATATTGTTACTTTCCTATTTCTAGCGCCCATAGAGTCCTCTATTTGCCACCACCAGATCCAAGCATATTGTTTGCTATATCTAACTGCACTGGAACCCGTGCCTTTGTGGCGCTGCCGCATCGAACCTGGACCCCTTGTTGTGCGTCCTTTCCGAGGCTGCCGTGCGTGACTTTCATAGCAATTATTGCTCTTGCCGAAAACGATCTTCCGGATCTCCCGGTGTCTTCCGAAACGAGCCGCCGAATCCGATTAGACCATTCCCGCCCACTTCATGTTCTCGTAAAAGATCATGTCGGTCACTGCTTCAACCACGAACTTCATTGACGAGGTATCAGTCGCACAGGTACGATGTACGTACAAGTTACGGCCATTGAGTCGCATCTTCTTCTTGAACAGTTTCTCCAAATAGTCCAGCACCTGTTGCGAGCTGTTATCTTGTCCGGAGTAATCGGGAAAGTGCTCGGAAAAGGAAACCGAAGAAAGCTTGCTTTCCAAAAGATCGATCTTGTTGAAAAACAAAGTCACGGGCTTGTCAATAAAGTACTTGGAGTTGACAGTCTGCTCAAATACCCGTAACGATTCGTCAATGCGACGGACGCTTTGGTCCTCACGCAGGACCTGGTCGAACTCTGAAACTGCCACTACAAAAAGCATGCATGTTACGTCGTCAAAGCAATGGATCCACTTTTTGCGCTCAACCCGTTGGCCGCCAACATCTATCACCGTCAGCTCGTTTCCACGGATATCAAAGGATGCCTCAGTGATACCAGTGGTCTTTATACGAGCTCGTAGAATGTCATTGTTGTCGGCCATAAACTCGGAATCGGCAAAGTCCGTGACGTGAGCCAAAAAGTATGCCGTGTTCATTCCCGACGAAAATGCGTCCGAGTTTAGCTCCAGCAGCTGGCGAAGAGCCGGCCATCCTGTCCACAATTGACTGACAGCAGTAGCGATTTTGGTCCTGTCCAGCTTCTCACCGGGAGGTAGCGGAGCAAGAGGCTTCATTCTCTCATTCTGCTCAAACTCAGCCTCAGCACTGTCCGGGCGGGCATGGCCATGGGGATGATCGGCAACATGCTGTTGCAGGAACTCACGAGCCTCCTCATCTTGTTCTAGCGAAACAACAATGCCATTCGACAGGTCAAGTGCCTTGATATAACTAACATTTTCCGCCATATTCCATGAGTGGTGCTCAGGAAGCGGGACTTGTAGCTCATCGGCCAAGTCCAGCAGATGGCGCATGGCCCGCAGCGTTTCCATCCAAATGAGTTTCGCATACTGGAACCGTTCAAAATAACTAAATGATTGACCGTAATTGATGCGCATCTGCTTAAATACGGTCGACTTTCCGCTTTCGCCCGTGCCGAGGAACAACGCTCGCTGCGGTGCATCTTGAACGCTCCGCTGTATCGCCTTATCTGCTTCAGCGTTTAGCCGGGCCAGAATTCGTTGCCGTTCTTTCCGAGCATTTTCCAGGCTGTTATCAAAGGTTGGCGTTACCGCAGCTGTTTTTGTCCCGCCAAAACAACCCATTGTATAGAGTGTAATAACAAGAACAGAGGGCACATGCAAGATGTGGTGGGTCGGTTCCCTAAACGGGCGTTGCAGGTTAGGGCCTGTGTGGTGCATCCAGTGCCGAATCTGATTTGTTGGTCAAATCAAACGGCGAAAGTCAACAATTATCAAGTATGTCTCTTTTTTGAGGCTACATCTTTCAGTAGATTTGCCATTCGGAATTATTTACCCTAGATTGATATCCGATTCGGAGATGTCAACTATTTCATCATGCATACATAGCACCTGCACCGAAAAGAGGTTCTCTCAGGTTTGTGCTTCTTGAGGTTACTCTTCTCGGGTAGTAGATTCGAAACCTTAATGAGCCTGCGCTGATATCAAATAACTCGTTTTGCTAAAGAAAAAAAAAAAAAAAAAAAAAAAAAGGTACCAATAATAGTCTAGTTCGGCTTCCAAGCATTTCGACTGGACTGCTGGACTCCAAGCTTGCGGAACCTAATTGAGTGGCATACTGAACCTTTTGGATCTAAGCTTGAGGGAACACACCAAAAAGAGATAGCAGATATAAAAGGAGTTACAGAACGCTTGAATGCAAAAGATATTTCCGCAGCGAAGTCTTCTGGGACTGAGGGGTGAGTCTATCGGGGTCCGCCGGCAAGGCGAGCCGTGAGACGAGGTATCCAGTGTTGAGCGTCGAGGCGTGCGTCGATGCGGTGACAAACCAGCAGGCCAACCAAAGTGAGGTATTTCGTGCTGGTGGTGGCGCAGCCAATTGGCGTGCCTTTGGCCCACAACTTCAATTGAGCCATTTACTTTAAGAGTATGTAACCTTCAAGCGTCTTGGCGGTGTGTTCGCCGTCTACCAGTCGCAATGACGCGGGACTGGCACCAGACAAAAGTGACCGTAATAACTACATGATACAAAAAATGGCTAAAAAGCGGGGCATTGCCAGTAGGAAAGCAAGAGGTGCTGTCCTGGAGCCACATGCACTCCGGTCAGTCATTCGCAAGCCGCCAGCAATCAGCGAGTTCTCATGGTAACCCAGAGAGCATGGATGATGGCGGGGAACCAAGCCAAGCAGCACAGAACCAGGTTGATGAGCAGCTGGGAGCTGCAGCCGGTCTCAAAGTAGACGGCCACAGGGGGAAGCAAGAGAGCAAGGATAATAATGCAAAGATCAGCCATGGTGCAGAGGAGAAGGGAGAGGCTGCTAAGCAGCAAGTCCCAAGTAGGGGCGGCCTAACCCTGGAGGGTGGGTATGCCTGCAGCATCTGCAGGTGACCGTTATCGATGCCATTGATTTGAAACATTGCCCACCTTTCTTTTGGACAGGTGGGTTGACAATGACACTTTTGACAGCCTAGGAGACTGAGACTACGAGAAATGCCGCTAGTCATGTTACGGTGAGCGGAGACTACGTATGCGTTCAGGGTTTGAGTGACTGGATAGAGTGGAGAGAACAGACAAAGGAGACAAAGGAGACAAACATGATTAGACTAGACAATCTAAAGACTAGACAATTAGAGACTTAAAATTGGCCTACCAAATATTCAGAGACCTAAATCACACCTGTATCACACCTGCATCAAACCTGCAGAGACTGACAGGTGCTCTAAACAAGGTTTTCATCGAAACGAACAGCCGGGTTGTTTTCGATAAAGTCCAACGAAACCTTGTGTCCCAGCAGCTCGCGGATATTGGCCACGCCGTACTTGATCATGGTGGGTCGCTCTAGCGACAGACCAAAGCCAATGACGCGCAGGTCCTTGGGCAGACCCATGGACTCGAGCATTTCCGGGCGGAACAGCCCCGAGTTGCCGATCTCGACCCACTTGTTGAGTTTCGAGTGGAAGCCAAAGATCTCAAGACTGGGCTCAGTGTAAGGATTGTATGCAGGCTTAAAGCGCAGCTGGTGCACGCCCATCATGCCAAAGAAGGCCTCCATGAAGCCGATCAGATCGCCCAGCGTGAGGTTCCAGTCGGCAATGACGCCCTCGATCTGGTGGAACTCGGCCAAATGCGTGGCATCCACGGCCTCATTCCGGAACACGCGGTCAATAGAAAAGTAGCGCGCGGGACGGGGGTTCTTGGCCAGCGCATGAAGCACCCGCGCAGAAACCGCCGTGGTGTGAGTGCGCAAAACAAGGCGAGTGGCCTCCTCCTCTTTCCAAGGATAGCGATAGCCAATAGATCCAAACTCACCGTTCTGGTGTACGTTACGGATATGCTCAAAGTAGACCTTGTCTTCGGGCAGCTTGCCCTGCTTGGGGTCCTTGATGTAGAAGGTATCCTGGAGATCGCGAGCCGGATGCTGTTGGGGAACAAACAAAGCATCAAAGTTCCAGAAACCAGTGTCAACGTAAGGATCCGTTGCCATTTCGGTGAAACCCATGGCAAAGAAGATTTGACGGAACTCCTCACGGACCTTGTTGAGGGGATGCAGGGCTCCCGATTTGGGGTCGGCGCCCTCAGCCTTGAAGTTGTAGGGCTTGAACGAGGCCTTGGACCACTCACCAGACTGTAGCATCTCGATGGTCAGGTCGGTCTCAAGCTTCTTGATGTCGAGGGCAAACTCGGGGCCCTTTTTCAGCTCGTACCATACCTGCTTTGTCTTGGCAATTAGCTTGCGCTTCTTGAGCTCAGCAAGCTCCTTGCTGGGCACCTTGGAGCTATCGGCAACTACCTGCTCCAGCACCTCCTTTGTAGGATCCGACTCGACGCTGTCAACAAGAGCCACCAGCGTATCGCCCTGATTTTTCACCCAGCCATTCTTGAACGCTCGTTGCTGGCCAACCTTGCCTTGGGGTCCCAGGACCTTGGCAACATCAGCGATCTTGAGTCCGTCTACACCCTTGAGCACCTCGTCGAACAGGCGCTTTTCGTGCGAGCCGTTTTTAAGCACATCCTCGCCCTCCGCGGTCAGCACCCACTGCTCCTGTTCAATGGTCTTGGCCACGATCATGGCCTTATCGGCCAGCGATGTGACCGCAGCCTGCATGGCCACCGCATCGTCGTCGGGAAACGCTTGCTTGGTGTTGGCAATAGGGCCCTTGTCCAAGGCCGCCAAAATCCGCTGCGGAAGCATCTGTGACATTACAAACTAGTCACACCCAGAATTACTGCTGACTTGATCGCTCACAGTCGGGTCAGTCTAACTTTCGGGAATAGCCAGTCTGACTAGCCAGTCTGACTAGCCAGACCGAACGAGACACAGGCGGAACAAAGGCGGATGAGCGACATCTCCTCGGACAATCTGCCGAGTTCTAGTGATGAGGATGAGCGTAGGGTGAAATCGTATGGCATTGCACAAATCCCCGAGGTCCCGAAACCGGTGGTGCCCGAGCAGCGAGCGCCAGAACTCGATTCGTTTTGGCAGACCCATCCGCTAGCAGACCTAGAAGACCTCTCTGTGGACGAACTGACTTACCGGTTAGAATGGAGCCAGCAAGTACAGCAAGAGCTGGAAAAAGTGCTCAAGGGTCTTGAAGAACAGCACGAGGCCGAGTGGATTGCCAAGGAGCGGCTGCTGGACGAGCTGCTGCGCAGCCGTATAGCTAATGCTCCTATCGTTGAGTAGTTTAATGTAGAGCCTGTTTACCAGTCCCCTGTTAACCCATGAGTCTTCTACCTAGCTGATGCGTGCTGCCTTGAGAACTGCCCAAGAACGCAGACTGGATTTTTAGGCTCCATCGTTCGTAGTTTGTATTGCTTTAGAAGCAGTTTCTTCAGGTTCATCGAGATGAGACTTGAACTCCTATATATTACCTTAATTTCCTATATACGGCCACGATTGAAGACCTTCAGAAACGGGCTATTTCTCTCCCTTGATGGCCTTTTTCACAATCTTCTCCACCTCTTCCCAGTCGTCAGAAGGCAGCTGTGTCATGACAATGCCCGAGCCAAAGTAGTTCTTAATGTCATTGAGAACATGGTAGCTCTGCTCGTCGTGGACAAACGAAATGGCAACGCCCACGCGGCCAAACCGGCCCGTGCGGCCAATACGGTGCAGGTATGTCGAGGGATCGGCCTTGCCGTTGCCATCCACCGGCAGGTCGTAATTAACAACCATGGAAACCGTAGGAATATCGATACCACGGGCCAGTACGTTGGTGGTAATCAGCACGCGAGACCGGAATTCGCGGAAATCGTCGATTAAGCGGTCACGGTCCTTGGTCTCGAGATCGCCGTGGAGTAGCGAAACCTTGTGACCGTCGGCAGTCATGCGCTTGTAAAGCTCGTCGGCCACCCGACGGGTCTGCACAAAGATGATCGACGAAGAGATTGTCAACAGGCCGTAGAGGCCGGACAGCGCATCGAACTTGGCAGCATTGTCGGCACAATCCATGTAGAGCTGCTTGATGGCGTCGACGTTGAGCTCAGTGTGCTGCAGACGAATCTCGTTGGCATTCGGCACAAACCTGAGCGCGTACTGATAGACATCGTCGGGAAAGGTGGCTGAAAACAGCACGATCTGCGCCGTGGAGGGCAGCAGCTTTTTAACCCGCAAGCACTGCGAGCCCATGCTGGCCTGATCCAACATATTGTCGGCCTCATCCAGCACAAAGATCTGCAACTTGGACAGATCCAGCTGCTTGCGGCGTACCAGTTCCAGCACTGTGCCAGGCGTACCAACCACGACCTGCTTATCCACGCGGGCATCCCGCTCAGTGGAGTTGGGTACGGCCAAATGCGTGGTGATGGAGGTGTATTTGCCCATTGTGGCCACCACATCCATGGTCTGACGGGCCAGCTCGCGGCTGGGCGACAAACACAGCGCCTGCGTGGTAGGGATTGAGGGAATCACTCGCGACAACATGGTCAGGGCGAAGGCGGCCGTCTTGCCAGTACCAGACTGAGATTGGCCGATCAAATTCTTGGGCGGGTTGCTGAGTAGCAGAGGCAACGCACGCTCCTGGATCTTGGACGGCTTGGCAAATTTCATTGCATACAGGCCCTTGAGCAGCTCGTTGGAGAGACCCAGCTCCTCAAACGACTTGACGCTATATAGCAGCGATTTGGGATCAGCCTGGAGATCAGCCAACTTGACCTTGACTTCATAGTCATTTTTAACTAGCCGTTCTTCGTCCGACGCTTCTCCCGATGCATCTTTGGAGGCATCCTTCGAGGCAGAGTCATCTTTAGCAGCAGCTTCAGATTTAGCGGCAGAGTCATCTTTGGAGACCTCTTCAGACCCAGCGGCAGAGGCTTCCTTCGAGGCAGAAGCATCTTTAGCAACGCTCTCATCCTGGGCAACCTCAGCAGCTTCAGACGCCGTCTTGCCGGACGGGCCGAGATTAAGTTTATCCAGTCCTGCCAAAGGATTGTCGGTCATGACAAAGGACCCAGCTCCCATCCTCCCTCGTAATAACCATGAAGTGGTGGATTTCGGCCGCTATGGTGACGGCAGCTGCGGTTGCATTCACAATCTTTAAATTGCAGACGCTGTTAATTTATCCGTCCAGTTTCCCGGAAGGTAGCCGAACCCAAGTCGACACGCCGAACCTGTACGATATGCCCTATGAGGAGGTCCACGTGCCTACCTCCGACGGTGAGAAGCTGCACGCGTTTGTGATGGCTCACCACCCCCCAAGCCCGAAGACGATCGTTATGTTCGGCCCCAATGCCGGCAACATGGGCCACTCGCTACCTTTGGCCCAGCTGTTCTACGAGCAGATGGGGTACAATGTGCTCACATGGTCGTACCGCGGGTACGGCAAGTCCACTGGCAAGCCCAGTGAAAGAGGTATCAAGCTTGACGTCGAGGCCATTCTCGACTACTTCAAGACCAGTCCGGACCTCAAGCATACAAAGGCAATCATTTACGGCCGCAGTCTGGGTGGAGCAGTCGGCATCTACATGGCCTCACTGCCAGCAGCCAAGGATGTGGTTGGTGGGCTGATTGTGGAAAACACGTTTTTGAGTGTTGCAAAGGCGGTGCCGAGTGTCATGCCGATCGCTGCTCCACTGGCCAGTCTATTGACCGAGCGTTGGGAGTCGGAGAAGACTATTCTATTGCTGCCGAAGTCCGTGCCAGCTTTGTTTCTGGCTGGTGGCAAGGATGAACTGATCTCTCCTGCTGATTTCAAGGAGCTGTTTGTGCTGTGCCCATCATTGACCAAGATCCGCAAGGTCTATGTGAATGGCACTCACAACGACACTCCCATGCAGGACGGCTATTGGCAAGATATCCGTGAGTTTCTTCTTCGCATCCAGCCTGAGGGTATTTAAGATTATTTATACATTAAGATCAGCTCAGCCTGAAGGTATAATCTCATTGTGTTCAGAAGTGTGGATTAGTAGTCTTGGCCATACTCCGGAGTTGCTCAGAACTTTTGGGTTGCTGTTCGATTGTACTTGAGTTGTTGATCAATTGAGTATCCAGGTTATTCTGATTACATTGGTTGGATTCTGATTCTATAGTCAATCAAATTAAACTGTGATCTCATCAAGTCCCCATTCTCGTTTCAACTCAAACAGCTGCTGGAACCGGATCTTGGGGGTTTCAACAAGCACTGATCGATCCAATGGCCGGAATACGCCAGGGTTTATTTCGACATAATACCCTTGAAGCATGCTGAGGTCCAGCTCAACCTCCAAAGGGAGCTCTTGGCTCCACTCAGACATGAGGCCGGTCAGTGTGATCTCCTTGTCAGACAGGGAAAGAGTATAGCGTCCAATCGCTTTGCGATCCGCTGAGATCGAGGGATCCCTTAGAATCATCCCAGAACATAGTGCACAGCAGTGACCATCTCAATCGGCTCTTCGGTGGCATCCACGGCCGCGTGAGCTTTGGTCATGGCGCATGCTAGACCAAGTCCCTCAGCAATCACTGAGGCCACCAAATCGCTCACTACACTATCATTAACGGCATCGTCCAAAATGAACGCTTTTTCTTGCAAGACCCCACCCCCTTTTTCTCGCCAAAGCAAATCAAACGTATGGGATGGTGTGCCGGATCGTATGAATGGTACTAGGACAGATTTTTGGATTTTCTGGGTTATATACTGGCGGTATTCTGGCGGTATTCTGGTATTTCGGATTGTATTCGTTGTAGCTCCGGATTCTGATTTGTCCATGCCATCACAATCTACTCACGTTATAGCTCTATAGTCAACATCGTCTAGATCCTATAGCATACCATAATCAAGATCGTCTAAGTGCTATAGCACACTAAGATAGCTAGTCTAGATCGTATAGCCTGTGGCACATCTAAATCGGCCAAACTTTTAAATAATAATTGAGGCATTTTTTTCCCTGCGTTGTCGGCGATTTAAGACATGCCTCGATCTCATGCAGCCGAAATTTTGCACATGCCTCTGCTGTTGCCATGCAGATAAGTCACGGCAAGTGACGGCGGCGGGATTTTTTGGTGGGGGTTCCTACAAACTTCTAACCAGTTTGGTAACCGTTTGCGATCACGCCCTCTAGCCGGTTTTCATTTTCTTCAACGCGCATGTAGGCCCTTCCAGTATCTCGGGCCATATCCTCATTTTTGGGCCATCACCTAGGTGACTGATTTGGGAGCTATTCGAAAGGTGTGCCGGCGCCCCGCTGGTTCGGGAATTCCGATGCGTGATGTGCCTAAAATAGAATTAGAAATCAAAACCGCCAAATACTAATACAACCGAATCTCTTCTTGTTCAACCAGCCGCTCTGCGATGTTTGGTGATTGCCTATTCGGTCACCCTCGCTGCACGGTTTCCGAAAATGGGCGCTATCACGACCACTTGCCTAGCCTGCATGAACCGAGATATTTACACCAAGTTTCATATTCATAGCCTATGCATGTACGAATAGTTTAAAAGTATATATGTTATGCTGCTACCTTAAGCGATTTTGAGAAACGTTTTGAGGTGCCCAACAATTCGTAGACAAAACGCTCTAGCTCGGAGGTGTGCCACCACCCTGTAAGGTGTAACCACGCGCATACCTATGGTATTTCCTAAAAGGGACCAAGGAGGTGCATTGTGCAGACGCATCTCGCAAGAACGACTGAGGGAGGGGCTAACATTTGGGCAACCCACCCTCCCATAATTCGGCATCGTGCCAGTATTTCCTGAAAAATAATTTACATACTCTAGAATACCTATAGAAGCTATTCAGGGGTCGACTTCGCTTCGATTTATCCGATGTGGTTGTGGTGACGACGACTTGGGGGCCGCATATGCCACTTGCATAATTGTGTTCACATTGTGCATGAAATCCTGCAGGTGTCCAGCACGACTTATCTAGAAACATAAAAAAGCTATCATTTGAGCTAAAAAAAACCTACATAAAACATCTATTTATAAACTTGGCTTCCATTATACGCCCTAGAGACCACCCTTGGCGTTCATTTTTGGGTCAGGAATTTTAGCGTGCATGTACAAATCTCGAAGATGTGAGACATTGCTGCATGAGATGACCCAGCGGAATTCGACCTCAGTTGCCTCGGCAAAAACCAAACAGACCTGACAGAAGCCACACTACTTTGATAAAAGTTCTGATATTAATCCAATTAGTATAGCACCCTTCACAGCTAGCGCCCAGCATCTTTTCGCTCGGTTGAGTCCAGATTAGCGTCGGCTAGGCACGCCCGTCTGCGGGTCATCGTGCATGAGTAAAAATGAGACCTAAGACGGGCATATGCCAAGTGACCTCTTGTTTACGGCCTCGCATCAATCGGCCCAAGTTGGACCAGCTAACGCAGTAGCAAAAGATAGAGTCGTAGCTCATGCGTAGGATATATGCCTATACAGTAGCTATTCATACAGCTCAGGAACCCGACCTGCAGGCACCAAATCGCCCTTTGGGATACCTCTTGTCCGCCACCTGCAGAGCCTCCTTTATCTTAGAAAGCCGTGCAGGAGGGGCTCATGCAGGAGGTTTTTAGGCAATGTCTCAGAATTCCTGCAGTTGGTTTGCTCTTCTACATGCCGCCCAACATTTTACAACGAGCCCCTATGCAAGTCGACAATAAACACTGCCGTATCGGTTCACACACCGATAGTCAGTTCTGGATGATTCCTAGTCCACGGCCATCTCCCCCTGATGAACTTGGTGGAGCATACATGGAGGTATTCGCTGCTTCAGAAAGCACAGAAAGTATCTCTGTAAATCCTGCTGCGCTGGCAAGCGAGTGTGTACCGAGAAAGCCTCCTTCCAAGGATGCACTGGCCAACTTAGATCTGCGGAGACCACATTCTGCTCCTGTTAGCTCGGACTCGGCTAGCCCCAGCGACGAAGTTACCAAGCCACAACGACCCGATGCTTCCGAGGCTAGCTGTAGCGCTGGTATCTCGACGAGGGTAACCTCTGTCGACAAGGATCTGAGTAACGAAAGCATAGTCGAGTCCAACGAGTCTTCTGAACTGCCTGCTGCTGAGGAAGAGCCGACCCGTAAACGACATCGTACTCGCCGGTCCTGTGGCGTCTACGAGGGCAGCCACAAACGACGTCGAGCAGAGCACAGGAGTTCCAAGACGTCGTCCAAGAGGCACCATCTTGGTGAGACTTCTACCACGGCCTCTATTCAGGCGCCCCTCAAATTTGACGTCGACCCTTTGGCCACTGCGCCCCTTCCACATGGTACCCCAGTTCTTGAAACCAGCGAGTACTGGCAAGAGAACGTAGCCGAGGTGTTGGGTGATCCCACAGTTCCCATGCCGGCAGAGGGACCGCTTGGTTCTGGCCAGCACCCCGACCCCTACTACTACCATGGCTACTCCGGTGATTTCGCGTACTCCTCGACGCTACCTTGCGATAGTGGGATGCCTCCACCCATAACCCAGCGCATGGGTCAGATGACCCCTGAGTCAATGCAACCATTAGCCGCCGGAGGTCATATTCCTGGGGCGCATATGTCTGGGGGTCATATGCCAAGGGGTCATGTCTCAGGGAACCATATGTCCGGAGGGCCCGTGCCCGGAAGCTTCACTGGAGGCCATATGCCTGGACCCTTTTCCGGCGGCCATATCTCCGGCGATCACATTCACGGGGGCAATATACATGGCAGTCATATACCGAGTCATCATTCTGGTGGACCCCATGGTGTTCCTCAGCACTTAACCCAGCGCCAAGCTGGTGGACTGCCTAGCTCTCCTCAAGACTATCATCAGCACATGAACGTTCATCCTCGCGCACTATCACATGGCCCAGGAATGTCTCATTCTCGTAGCTTTGCACACCCTCCTCGAGGACAAGTGCATGGATATGATTATGAGGAAGACATGGCCATGTTGAATGGTGCTGGTATGATGGGTCCGCAGGAGCGGATGGCGTATGAGGCTTACTATCGTGACCCCCCTTTGCCCAGCTTGCCAAGTATCGGCCAACCCCCGAGCGCAGTTTCGCCAGGACTGCAAGGTGGGAGTGGGTTCCAACAACCTTATAGCACAGGCGGGCAGCCTCCGAGTATGCACCCCCACCATCTCGGCATGCCAGTGCCGCCTCACATTCAGCCCCCAAATGCTTTGGCCATGCCCGAGCAGCAGCAGCGCATACTGGAGAAGCCGCAACGTATTCCCGTACAGGAGATGCAACTTCCCACTAAGCGTGCGCGTCGGCCAAAGAAGTATGTGGATCTCGTTCCACCTACAGATGCCATGCTGCCAGCTCCTGATGAAGTGGCCAGAGAATATGCTCAGGTTGTTGCCAATGCTTACCGACGTCGCCGCCATTCAAATACCAGTAATAGCTCCGAAAGTGACGGAGGCGGAGCCAATGGATCCAATGGAGCCAATGGAGCCGAAGGAGTGGACGGAGCCGACAGTGCCCACACAGCTAATGGAGCCCATAAAGGTGCTAGTCCTGTAACCGGTGGAATCGCAGATGCAGCCGAAGCTGGCGGAGCAGGTAGTACAAAAGATGTTCCCGTCGTTTCTTTACCTCCGACTAAGAATCAGGCTCAGTTGGAGGCACAACTGGCCGAGATTGGAGTATACACGTCTGCAATGGATGCCTTAGAACATGCCGGCGAGGTGAGACAGCTGATAATGCGGCCCAAGTTCACGCTGGAGGAGGACTTGCTATTGCTGCGGCTTCGCGACGAGGAACATCTGCCGTGGGCCGCTATCGCCAAGTTCTATCCAACACGCACAGCCAAATCACTGCAGGTCCACTACCAAAGTACCGTCAAGCAGCTTGCTGGTGAGGAGTGGGAGCGGTCAGCAGATCGACAGCTGCTTGCGCTGGTATATGAGCACGAACGAATGATGTGGGAGCTTGTGGCACGTCGCTTGGGGGCCCGCTACTCTGTTGCATCTTGCCGACTTCGGTACATGTCACTTTGCTCACACCAGCGCAGGGCACTGGATGAGTTCCTTGAGGCCATGCGGACTTCCCCCGGCGGTACCAGCTTTAAGCAAGAAAACAGTCCGGAGGAGGCAGGGTCACCTGAGCAAGAACATCGGCCCCGCCGCCGAGCGCGCAACCGCCGAACATAGTGACATTAATACTGAGATATGGGAGCCCCACGTTGGCCAGAGAGGGACGAGATGGGCCTGAGACTGGCCAAACAGTAGGACAGCAACCAGAGAGTACCAAAGAATTACCAGATAGTGGGTCAGATAGTCACAGATTGCTCGAGCACTCTTCTTTATATAACTTCAAATTATCAGCATACGTTTATTTTTCGATATTTATTCCAGTCTGTTCTCTCGTTTATTGAGAATTATTAGCACTCAGCACTCTTTTGGCCCCCAATTATAAGCTGGCATAGTACAATGCATGATGACCACAAGTTCGATGTAAAATCGCCACAAGATCCCCGCAAGATCCCTGCAAGATCGCGGTAAGATCAGATCTTGAGAATAGTCTGCATTCAGTAAATACCGCCCGCTTCGTCTTTGGCATCCAAAGAGAGGTTAATTGTGGGTCCCAGCTGCGCCAAGCACCCTAGCCCCAAGTCCGTATTTCTTCGCGACGCGGCCCTCCATGTGGCTTCATCTGTCATGATTGAATTCACACATACCCCCCCCGCGCCGCCTACGCCCGCGTCGTCCACGGCTACGGGTGTGCGGACATCGGCCCTCAAGTCGATTAAAAACGGCAATCTGATTGCCGAGGGTGCCGGAGCCAAGTCGTTCTCCAACACCATTCTGTTGGGCTCCCTGATCGCAGCTCCGTTGTATGTGACGTGGAAGTTTGGCGGCGGCATTTTTACGTTTGCATTTTTCTTTGCCTTGTTTGCAATCCCCATTTTGATGGCGTACTGGACGTTTGCATCCACGTTCTCGCCGCGGATCAATGAAAAATGCAAGCTGCCCAACCGTGGAGTCGAGTACTATCTCGAGTTCCATGACCCCGAGCTGGCGCAAAAGTACCGCGGTCAGAACAAGATCCCCATGGAGACTTTCCATGAGCTCTACTTTGAGAACAAGGTGTCGTTTAAGGGCGATGCTCTTGAGGTTATGGAGAACCGCTATGACTGGGCCTCGTTCCGCTTTACGTGGGGCCTGTTCAAATTCTTTTTGACAGGAATGATGCCTGAGGTGATCATGCACTCGCGCTCGCAGGACGAGGAGCAGGTGCGCGACCACTATGACCGCGGTGATGACTTTTACACGTGGTTCCTCGGTCCCCGGATGATCTACACCTCGGGTCTCATTAGTGACCAGGACCGTGAGGAGACCCTCGAGGAGCTGCAGGACAACAAGCTGCGGGTTGTTGCCGAGAAGGTGGGTGTTCAGCCCGGTGATGAGTGCCTCGATCTTGGCTGTGGCTGGGGCACTCTGGCTCGGTTCTTTTCCACTCAGTACGGTGCTCATGTCACTGGTGTCACTCTGGGCAAGAACCAGACTGCCTGGGGTAATGGAAACCTGCGTAAGGATGGTATCCCTGTCTCCCAGTCGCGCATTCTCTGCTTGGACTACCGCGATGCTCCTGTGCCCCCTAAAAAATACAAGCGCATCACTTGTTTGGAGATGTCTGAGCACGTTGGTGTTCGCAAGTTTGGCACGTTTTTGCAGCAGGTGTATGATATGCTTGACGACGATGGCGTGTTCTTCATGCAGTACGCTGGTCTGCGCAAATCGTGGCAGTATGAGGACCTCATTTGGGGTCTGTTCATGAATAAGTACATCTTCCCTGGTGCTGACGCCTCGACTCCTCTTGGCTGGACCATCGATAAGCTCGAGGGCACCGGATTTGAGATCACCAGCATTGACACCATTGGTGTACATTATTCGGGCACTCTGTGGCGCTGGTACCGCAACTGGATGGGCAACCAGGATAAGGTCGTGGCCAAGTACGGCGTCAAGTGGTTCCGTATCTGGGAGTACTTCCTTGCCTATTCAACCATTATCTCTCGCCAGGGCTCGGCGACCTGCTTCCAGATTACCATGCGCAAGAACCTCAACCAGGTTCACCGTGGTGAGTGGATCGAGCGCCAGTTTGGTCTGCAGGTCCCCAAGCCTGCTACCGGAAACAAGTGGCTCAAGGAGGATTTCTAAATTGTATAGTTATAATCTGCCTAGAATCAATAAAAGTGTTGAGTGCGACGCGAAACTGGCTGAAAGAACTGATAGGGCTTCTATGACTGCTAGGAACTCTAGGGCTGCTAAGACGAAACTGGCCACATTAACGCTTCTTCAAGCATCCGCCAGCATCATGCGGTGCACCAGCGAATAGCGGTCTGGAGACTGTTGAAGTCTACCTACTGATAGAGCCCCCAAGTCATTCACTACACCGCGCAGGAGACTGTTGAAGCATCCAGAGTGGTTAGTGATCTTGATGGCATATTGAGGCGACGGGAGGTGGGGCTACTCTAGCGTTTCTTGCGGGCCTGCGGGGGTGGAGTGCGAGGTCGCAGTGAGTCGATCTGTGCGTTGACAGGCACACGCTGCCTGCTGCGGAAATGCCCTGCCTCCACATTGTCGACCAGCACGTCAGGGCCCAACATCACCCAGCCAGGACGCATTCGCACAGGCACCGCCTCGGGAGTATGCGACAGCACTACGTGCAGACGACGCGACATGAGACTGAAGTTCTCAATCAGCTCGTAGATCTGCTCAGGCACTACGTTGACCTTGCTACCAGCTTCCTCAATGATTACGTCGATATCGACGTTGCAGTTGATCAGGTTGCCGTCCTCGCTACGACGCAAGGTGCCCTTGAGACCCATCAGGCAATGCCATGACGTGGACTTCAGTAGCTGCTTGGGCACCGTGGGCGGCATGTGCGGCGAGTCAGGATTCGTGACCATGTACACGATGTCCTCGCTACGACGGAACCCCCAGTGCTCGAGGGCGCGACGGCCATCATCTAAACGTGAAGTAGGTACCCAAAGGAAAATTAAGCTGGGGCGAGGTGTGATCGCCCCAATGGGGAGTTCGCACAGCGCATTGAGAGCGGGCAAGCCTGGCACACAGCCGTGGACCATGACCACATCAAACTGCGTGGCCTGACTGGCCATACTCGACAGAGAGTGGGCTATCGATAAAGGCTCACACTGGCGACCCATGGGCTTAACAGCGTTTGCGAGATTATGTTCGCGCTTGAGCTGATGAAGTAGCTGCAGTTTGGGGTACCCCACGAAGGGGTCGGCGATATTCTGCACATGGGTCTGAGGAAACTTGCCAGTATGCAGATAATAGAGATTATAGTCGTTGCCAAAGTTCGGGGCAGCCATCAACCGGCGATATTCGCTGGCGGAAACAGCGGTCACTTTGGGGGCGGTAGAGTGCATATGCAGACGCAGCGGGCCCTGCAGGGGATCTTAAGCGGACCCGCACAATGGGTAACGTCAGTAGTTGCTCCTGTTTACACTCAGACAGATAAAGGAGTTGCAAGAGACTGTTCGGAGTGTTGTAGAGTTGTATATAAAGATATGAAATGCTCTAGCTCTGACATCTGACGAAATGTTGCGCAGTCCCTGAAATGTGACACGTCGTATTCGCTGGGTCGAGGAGAGCCGCAGCTGTGATATTAATAGAAACTCGTTTAGCCCTTTCGTTTGTTAAAAATGTCTCGACAACAATTAATCAATTAGATCACTATTTACAACACGAAGAGAAGACATGCGTGAACTTACGTGAGTTCAGTACTGCCTATGGGTAAATGTACACTTGAAGGAACTATCCTGACCGCCAAGTGCAATAATCGGGCAGTTCCATTGAGACTGTTCAAGGCCATCGTCCTTTCTAAGAGGCCTATATAATATAGATTTAGAAGTTAAATATATCCACCATCTGATATACTCTCTTACTCAGAATCTTTCAACCAACGCTCTGGAACACAATCTTGGACACGGAAATTAAACCTCGCAAGTGACTAATGTGGCAGCCACGAGGAAGTACGCTCCCTATCACTGACAACGATAACGCGCACGTAAAACAGCAGCGAAAAATGTCCAACGTCCTCAGCATTCGCAGCGGCCGGCTGGTCGGTGCCGTTGTTCTGTGCCTGCTTCTTTTAGTGTTTTTCGCAAGCTCCAGCGGCAAGTTGAACCTTAATTTGCCTAGTCACGCGAGCCACCCCCTCGACAAGACCAGCGCTGCTTCGGCTGGTTCTGGCAGTGCGAGCTCGTCGTTCGAGTGCTCTAAGTCGTTCGACGGCAAAAAACCTGTCACACAATATGTGGTGATGATCGATGCCGGCTCGTCAGGCTCGCGCGTGCACGTGTACGAATTCAACAACTGCCAACAAATGCCTCGGCTGGTGAAAGAGGAGTTTAAAATGATTGATGGTGGTCTTTCCAAGTATGCTGCTGACCCCGCTCAGGCGGCTGCGTCTCTTGACGTGCTTCTGCAGGTCGCCTTGGACACCGTCCCTGCCGACCTGCAGAAATGCACCCCTATTGCCGTCAAGGCCACTGCTGGTCTGCGCAAGCTGGGCGAGGAGAAGTCCAAAATCATTCTGGATGCTGTCACCGAACACCTCACCAAAGACTACCCGTTCCCCATTGTCGAGAACGGTGTGACCATCATGCCGGGCGAGGAAGAAGGTGTGTACGCCTGGGTGACCGCTAACTACCTGCTGGGTAATATTGGCACACCAGAAGACACTCCCACTGTTGCTGTTTTCGACCTTGGTGGTGGTTCCACGCAGATTGTGTTTGAGCCCAAATGGAAGGACACCAACCGTCAATTGACGGACGGCGACCACAAGTTTAAGCTGAGCTTTGGCGGCCGTGACTTTACTCTATACCAGCACTCTTACCTGGGATACGGTCTAAATGAGGCGCGATCCAAGATCAACTCGCTTGCCGCGAATGCGCAGCTGTCCAGCGGCACCAAAACGCCTGCCAAGCTCATGCACCCGTGCCTGCCTCCGGGCACTAACCAGACATTCGAAGTCGAGGCTCCGGATGGAACTACCACTCAGGCAGGACCTGGCCAGACCAAGAAGGATCTGCTGTTCTATGGGCCCGAGCAGGCTTCGGGACTGCAGTGCCGTTCGCTGGCCGAAAAGATTCTTGCCAAGGATGCAGTCTGCGCCAACCCTCCCTGTGCGTTCAATGGCGTGCACCAGCCGCCGTTGTTTGAGGCATTCCCCAGGGACTCGGACATGTACGTGTTTTCGTTCTTTTACGACCGTACCTTCCCTCTCGGTATGCCCTCTACCTTTTCGCTTGACGATCTCAAGGATCTCACTAACAAGGTCTGTGCTGGCCCTGAAGCTTATGGCTCGTTCGAGGCCATCCCTGGAGCCATCGACGCCCTCAAGGAGAATCCCGATTGGTGTCTTGATTTAAGTTATATGTTGACCCTGCTGCGGACTGGCTATGATATCCGTGGTGCACGTGAGGTCCGTATCGCCAAGAAGATCAACAACAACGAGCTCGGCTGGTGTCTGGGTGCCTCACTGCCGTTGTTGGACGGCTCCGACTGGACCTGTCGTCAAGTTTAACTGTGAACCTCTTTGGGAGCCTCTTTGTGGCGTCCGATCGAGCGGCTCCACTTGACGCGGCGTGTAACAGTGCTTAAGGCTCTAGTACAGTGCTTGACGGGGTGACCCAGTACTAACCACAGTGATTGACACGATTTGGAAAATACTTATAGACAAAATATTTCTTGAAAGTTAACTTTATTCTGCTAGTTGCGAGCAGCCTTCGCGTTGGTGCGTTTAGTCAGGGCGCCACTATATAACTAAGCCGGAAAATTTTCAATGCTTTCAAACTCTTCATCATGACCGAACTTTCGTCGGATATGCAAAAGCTGTCTGTGGGCGGCGACGCGCCCGTTGCGCCCCCCAAGGCTAAGGCCGCCTATGTGCCTCCCCACCGGACCGGTAAAGGCGAGCCACGGGTGGCGCCGCCGCCCGTGCGCGGCTCGGTGCACCGTAATTACGGCTACTCGTCGTACGACAACGACTCGCGTCGTGGCGGTGGCCGAGACTTTGGCCGCGGTGGCTACGGTCGCGACCGTGATTTTGGTGGCCGTAGTGGTGGCCGTGGCGGCCGCGACCCTCATGGCAATGCCGCTGGCCGCTTCTCCAACGGCGAGCACATTCCTGGCCAGGCGAACGAGCGCCTGGAGCTGGAGCTGTTTGGCACTGCCGACAATGCTGCGTTCCAGTCTACGGGTATCAACTTTGATAATTATGACGAGATCCCCGTCAAGGCTAGCGGTGATGACGTGCCCGACCCCGTTACTACTTTTGAGGCCCCTCCTCTTGAAAAGCACCTGCTCACCAACATCTCTCTCGCCCGCTACAACAAGCCTACGCCCGTGCAAAAGTACTCGATCCCCATCGTTGCTGCCAAGCGTGATTTGATGGCCTGCGCCCAGACCGGTTCGGGTAAGACCGGTGGCTTTTTGTTCCCCATTCTGTCCGAGATGTTCTTGGCCGGCCCTTCGCAGCCCGCCAATGGCCCTGCCCCCGGTTCGTCGCAAAAGGCGTACCCTCAGGCGCTTGTGCTGGCCCCTACTCGTGAGCTTGTGTCTCAGATCCACGACGAGGCCAAGAAGTTCTCGTACCGCTCGTGGGTTCACCCTTGCGTTGTTTACGGTGGTGCCGATATCCGCACCCAGCTGCAGCAGATCTCGCGTGGATGTGACCTGTTGATGGCCACTCCTGGCCGTCTGGTTGATTTGCTGGAGCGCGGCCGCATCTCGCTGTCCAACGTCAAGTACCTGGTGCTGGACGAGGCTGACCGGATGCTGGACATGGGTTTCGAGCCTCAAATCCGCCGTATTGTGGACGGCGAGGATATGCCCAGTGTGCAGGACCGTCAGACTCTGATGTTCTCGGCCACCTTCCCCCGGGAGATCCAGATGTTGGCTGGTGACTTTTTGAAGTCCTACATCTTTTTGTCGGTGGGTCGTGTCGGCTCCACTTCTGAGAATATCACCCAGCGGATCGAGTACGTTGAGGATGAGGACAAGAAGAGCTACTTGCTTGACTTGTTGCCCTCGGCCTCGCAGGGCTTGGTGCTGGTGTTTGTTGAGACCAAGCGTATGGCCGACAACCTGTGCGACTTTTTGCTCAAGCAGCAGATTGCCGCCACGTCCATCCACGGCGACCGCACCCAGTTTGAGCGTGAGCGTGCGCTTGACTGGTTCCGCTCGGGCCGCACCCCTATCATGGTGGCCACTGCGGTTGCTGCCCGTGGTTTGGATATCCCCAACGTTACGCATGTGATCAACTACGATCTGCCTTCGGAGATTGACGATTACGTGCACCGTATTGGCCGTACCGGTCGTGCTGGTAACGTTGGTATTGCCACTGCGTTCTTCAACCGTGGCAACCGTTCTATTGCCCGCGACCTGATCGACATTCTCAAGGAGGCCAACCAGGAGGTGCCTGCCTTTTTGGAGTCGGTTTCCCGTGAGGGCTCTGGCCGTGGCGGTGGTCGCGGTGGCCGCAGCCGTGGCGGCTCTAGCCGTGACTGGCGTCGTGGCGGCGGTGGCGGCCATGGTGGCTCCAGCGGTGGCTACGGTGAGTCGAGCGGTGGCTACGGTGGTGGCTACGGTGGTGGCTACAGCAGTGGTGGTTACGGCGGCGGCTACGGCGGCGGCAACGGCGGCTGGTAAGTTGTCTTGCTTTGCTGGAGTTGCGCCTGGAGTTACCTTGCCTAGGGCTGCCTAGGACTTGCTCTTACTAGGGTCGCCTAGGACTTGCCAGAGGTCAAGGAATTGCCTTGGAGCTTCCTATGGATAGCTCGATGGTTTGCCGTATGTTGGTGAATTCGTATGGAATTCTTTATGATTGCCGTGTTGATGAAATTGATCCTGGGGTGGGTTTGCCTAGGAAAGCCCCCTCTAAAATGAAAGGACCCGCTTAGCGGCTGATAGGAGACGTCCCACGTGCCTTTGAGCCTTTGAAGGCTCCGAAAAAGCGTTTTACGCTAATAAAACTCTCCGGAGACTTATTTATTATTTTTCGGTCACTGCATGTGGACGTACATAGATGAATCGGTAATAGCCGTATGCACTTTATCATATCCTGTAAACAGACGCACGATCGATGCTAGTTTGGGGCATCCTTAGGTTTGCTGGAGTAAGAGATGATGCATATATGACTGGAGGAGATAGATTTATAGATAGACATGATACATTTATTGAGATTGTATTCTAGATGAAGACAATGGATTGATGATTCAAGATGATAGATGTTCGAACGTGTATGATCTATTTAGAGAAGACTATGTAGAGGCCCTCTTAGGTGATATCATGGTAATACCTAGATGTGGTGAGGCCTTTGTGTGGTCATATACTGGCATGGTGAGACCTGAGTTCATCCTGTTATTGTACCACATGGACGAACATTCTATGTCGTATCTATCACGTGCCGTGGTTCGGATGTACGGACAACTCGTGACTAACGTCAATGAAGATCTCGGAACCAGATGCTGCTTGGCACCGGAGCTAATTTAAACGATGCAAGCAGGGTTTCATCACTATCTAAAAATCATCTGAGATACGCGTCTTTGGAATTGCCAAAGTGAAACAGCTACTTGAGCCACATATTGCCACTCGATACAAGGCATATGCTCCCCACGCGCCGCGCTGCCCCGCGCAATTTGTGCTGCAGTTGCTGCACCAATTGGGAAAGTTGAGTTTTAGGTGTTGGAGGTATATCGATAAGAAGAACCTTGAAAAAATGATCATCGGAAAAAATATATACATGAAACACTTTAATCAACAACGTTTAGCGATGCCGAAGCGCAAATGAAGCTGATTTCCAGTGAGGCCGCCCCGACTCTTCCGGAATACCCCAACCCTCCGTATAGTCAACATGCGGTTTGATGAAAATTTGTCCGTCACGTGGGCCATTAAATTTTTTCCTGACCAATGATTGCGTGATTAGACCTTCCGAGGCGGGAAAACTGACTGCAGCAAGGAGGCGAAGCGCTTACTCATCTGCATATGGCCGAGGATATCGCCTGATGAATCTTACCGAAATTGTAAGGAGCGGCGGCAAAAAAACATCAAAGCGCGTCATTTCATTAGCAGAGTGGTAAGGAATAATACACAAGCCATATTTATATCATCGCAAGCATCTTGGTGCTATTTTGAGCGAGCAAGGAACGCGAGATATCGTTTTAGGCCTGCATATGCAGTATGCAGCAATAACCGCACGCAGGAGCCCGTGTAATGACTAACTCCCGAATATAAAAGTCTCGGGTTCGCCCCTTCGATTTTCTTCATCCAAATGCAGTTCTCCATTGTTGCCCTGACTCTTGTCTCCGCTGTCTCTGCCGCCGTCTCTAACAGCACTGGTGCTGGTGCCGCCAACGGCACCGCTGCCGGTGCTTCCAACGGCACTGGCGCTGCCGGCCACAACGGCACCGCCGCCGGTGGCTCTAACGGCACTGGCGCCGCTGGCCACAACGGCACCTCCACTGGTGGTGCCGGCAACGGTGTCCAGGCCGTCTCTGTCGGTGCTGCCGCTGCCGTCATTGCTGGCGCTGCTCTTCTGCTTTAAGTGTGTTAAAAACAAGCAATACTAATTTTATCACACCTTGTAAGTTATGAGCCGCCGCTTGGGCGTGTATACAATACTATAATTTAAATAGTCCAAGATTTCGGTAAACCAAACTTCACAGCTAGTAGACTATGATATTGTCGAGGCATGAAATTAAGCTCCTTAATTTAATAGCTGCCAGGGGTTTCCCCACAGTCCGAGCTGTTGTGGCCCAGCTATTGTGGCAAACGATTTTTGGGGACTGGTTTTGCTAGCGGCCCCGAGGAGCCTGGAAGTATGACTAATTAGTCGCTGCGAAAGGTAAGGCAGCAACCCTACAACTCCTGCAGGTGCCGATCCGCAATTGATCCGACGCGTTGCTGAGGAGTTGACATCTTATCTTTCTAGATAATGGTAGCTGTAGGGAGGTAAATATCTATGCGGCGGGGTTTCTAGATTTTCTACTTGTTTTAGACGTCCACACTCATGGAAGATGAGGCCAAACCTGATCAAAGGGCTTGCACCTCGTTGCGAAGGTTGCTGTGACAATGCGCGGCTTGATGCATGGGGTATTGACTTTCGTCCCGATTCGGACAAATCTGACTAAGAAAAGGGGCTGATAGCAAGCAAAGCCCCTATCGCCTGCAAGGCAACTCACGTGAATTGCGGGTATAAATTATCGGCATTTTTCCATTATTGCCTCTCTATCCAAATGAAGACCACCTCCTCCATCATTGCTCTGTCTCTCGCTGCCTCTGTCCTTGCTCAGAGCAGCAACAGCTCCGGCGCTGGCGCCAACTCTACCTCTTCCGGCGGTAGCGGTAACGGTGCCTCTGCTGCCAACGTTGGCTTCGCTGCTGTTGCCATCGCCGGCGGTGCTGCCATCCTGCTGTAAGGTATCACACACTCTTACGATGCCTCGCTAATGTGCTCAGACTTCTGAGCGTAGTTTTGTAGAATTATAATTTTTTCTTCTGCCATTTTGAATATGCGCATTGATTCCCCACCCATGCTTTACTTGGTTTGAGTTCAAACACCATCCTGCAATTCAGGTATTGATCTGCAATTCAGGCTTCTGAAGTTCAGTGTGGGATTGATGAGAACTAAGTTTTACACTATTTACTTGTGACACTATTTACTTGTGAATTGGCTTTGCTAGTATTTCGAGCAGTGGTAGTTACATTCGAGTCTGCTGCTGATACTAACAGTAGCGCAGCCCGGTCGGTCTACTCTTAGGTCAGCGGCTCCGCAAGCCGCACAATCAGTAGCATGGTTCAAGGTAATCCTCAGCTTCGTCGGCCGATGCTCGGCCGAAAATTAGTCATCAGAGAGATAGTCAGCAGAAATTTGGTCAGCGAAATGTCGGTCACAGGCACATGTCAGCAGGTATATTGTCAGCAGGTCGGTGGGGTCAGCTGAGCGGTGACCGCAAAAGTCCCAGCACCCCCTTGAGTTTGTTTGCAGTGTCGGAGCTTTAGCGCCTTCTTCCGCTTGCTGACAATGGGCCAGGTGAGTTCAACGGTCCAGCCCTTTGGGCTGTACCAAACGGGCCCCCAAAGGTTCCATATAAAACAAATACAAGCATATCCAAATGAAGGAGACGAAACCGCAGTAGCTCCATCCCTTGACCCCATCTCTCCGTCCCCAATTCTGTCTGTAGGACTGGAGCCGCCTAGCTCGCCTCAGCAAACAGTAGCTATTTCGAGGCCTAGCGGGCGGCCGCTGGAGTTTGTGCAGGATCCTACGTCGCAGCAGATGATTCTCAAAGTACCGTTTGTTGCCTCTATCACTTTTCGTTTCCGTGTATCCATGCTGGCTACCACCAACCAGGGCGTGGCCAACCTCACGTTTGTGACGGCAGAAAAACGCCGCCAGCTGGATGCGTTTGTGGATAGCGAGCTGCTACGCAACCCCAATATCCAGGACGAGGAGAATGTCGTGCTGCTGGGCGATTTTGTGGCCAAGTCTGATGCCCCTCATATTTATCAACGAGACTTTCTGTGGACCTGGCGGCCGCCGCCTGCAGAATTGGACCGGCCGGGCGGTTGGCCCGTATTCTTCTGTTTTGCAGAGTACGACAAAAATAATCACAGACTGTCTCCACTGGCTGGCGGCGAGTTCTGGGTTGGCGAACGGCCCGCGGCTGAGGCCGCTCTAGCAGCATCGTTTGATGCCTTGCGTGTCTCGTCTCCGCAGCAAGACCTTACTTCGCCATTAGACCTTCCGGCGTATCTGGCGTCGTTAGATGTTTTGAGCCCGGACACCTCATTGCAAATCATTTCGCGCGACCGTGACCGTGACATATTTGGCAGCCCGCAGGTCTTGAGCCCCATTGGAGAGGGCCTGGGTCCTTCAATTCTCCCTGTCCCTACCACTTCCACATCCACTGCCCCAACCACAGCCTCAGCAACCAACTCGGCTGTGTCCTCGGCTCTCACTACCTCTACTCCGGCAACCAGCACCAATAGTGGGGCGACTGGCCTAGGTCCGGGAGTGTCGATTGGGCCCGTCCCCGCTTCAGCCGCAGCCACTGCTGGTCCAGTGACTACGACAACCAGCGGCGGCTCGGCGGCGCGTCCTCATGCCGAGTCAATATCCCAGCCAGAGGATGGACCGCTGTTCCGCAGCACGATCCAGGCCATGGAGCGCAAGTCAACGGCCCTCAAGGCGCAAATCAAGAAGCTTCTGAAACGCGCGATTTTACTGCACGAGCGCCTAGCAGCCGCCAACGAGGCTCAGCAATGGTTTTTCATGGCGCTGCAACAGGCCAGTCAGACCGATATTCCCAGCCTTAAACCCGTGTCGCAATACCATCAGCGTAGCGACGGCCACGGGCTAGGGGCATTAGTGACGTCCAACACTCACGTGCTCAACAACCTTGTACGCAACGTGATCGAGCCGCTGCGGGATCTATACGAATGCGAAATCAAAACGTTTGAGCAGCGCAAGCGCGAGTTTGAGGACGAGTCGTCACAGTATTACTCGTGGATGTCACGATATCTTTCGAATCGCAAACGTACCGAGTATGACGCCAAGTTCGCCGAAAAGCGGCGAGTCTTTGAATTGAGCCGCTTTGACTACTATACTTACTTGGTGGATTTACATGGTGGACGCAAGCAGCAGGGATTGGTGCACAAGCTCGCAAAGTACTCTCAGCGGTTGACGGATGAGGTAGTCAACCTGGGCTCTATGCTGGCCACCAATGCCAAGCCTGGGCTGGACTCAGTTGTTCAGGATTTGCATGAGGCATCCATGGAGTGGTCGCGGCAACGCACAGATCGCGAGGTTCGGCGTCGCCAGCTGGAGCGGTCCAACGGCGAATCAGATGTGCCGCCGGCTAATGTTTCACGCGAGCCTCAGAGCCACCCTGCCAATGTGGCTGCTTCGGCGCCCACTGCTGGGCCTACGCCAAGTGGTGCGGTTCAAAGCGCTTCGGCGGGCCTATCTGCGCTTGATGCCAAGGCTGCAGTGTCTGATAGTGCTCCGGCGCCGCAGCCCTCGACGCCGCCTGAATCTAGCCGCAAAGAGGGTCTATTGTGGGCCCTAAGTCGGCCCGGCGGCGTGCAAGAACAGAATCTTCAGAAACAGGTTGGTCTGAAATGGCACAAGTACTGGGTTGTTCAGGACAAGGGCAAGATCTGCGAGTACACTAACTGGAAACAGGGTCTCGATCTGCATAATGAGCCTATTGACTTGATGGTCGCGAACGTGAGGGAGGCTCGCAATGCCGAACGCCGCTTCTGTTTCGAGGTCGTGACCCCGCAGTATAAGCGGGTATATCAAGCCACCTCTGACGAGGACATGCGGCAGTGGATCAGAGCCATTGACCGAGGAATTTCCAAGTCGCTCGAAGGCCCTCCATCGGGAACACTACCCTTGCCGGGCCCTGGATTGACGGCCATTGGTGGGGGCGCTGGTCCAGGCGGTGTTGGCAGTGGTGGTGGGGAGCTGCAAATGTCCAAGCAGCGGGAGACTAAGGAAAAGCTCGAGAAATTGGGCCGCAAGCTCTCGCTTAAGGCTGACCGCCCTCGGATTAACGCCAATGTGGAGCCTGTTCAGCCGCCCATCATGTCTGCCAGTAGCGAGCAGACCATTCCAATCTCGCGTGACCTCGGCCCCAACTCACCGCTCGTCCAGGTCCATCATTCCACCAGTAATTTGTGGTGTGCTGATTGTGGGTCGACAAAGTCGGTGGAGTGGGTGTCTATTAATTTGATGATGGTGCTGTGCATCGACTGTTCGGGCGCTCATCGGTCCCTTGGCTCGCATATATCAAAAGTCCGCTCGTTGACGTTGGATACCGTTTCATTTACGCCCGACATGGTGGCCGCGTTGGCGTCCGTCTCCAACCAGACAATGAATCGCATTTGGGAGGCTCGGCTCGTCTCTCGGCCCACTGTTACCGACAAGAATCGGCTTACATTTATATCGGAGAAGTACGTCGAGAAGCTTTACGTTGCCGAGTTGGAAAAGCCCAATGCTGCGCTGCGCAAAGCGGTGGTTGACCAAGACGTGGTCAAGGCTGCCGCGGCTCTGGCGTCGCGGGCCAATCCCAACGGTATGAGCGACTCGGACGAGCCGATTTTAATTTCTGCATTACGTTCGGCGCAGCCCGGCGTTAAGGCCTTTCCGATTGCTGAGCTGTTGGTGGTTAATGGCGCATCTGTGCCAGTTCCTCCACCAGCCGACCTCAGCATCGAAGCAAAGGCGTTTTTGAGTTTACGAGCACGATCGTAATTTTAGTCTTCTGAGAATAATGCTAGTTAGCTTAATCTGTCTCAGAACTGTTTTTTTGTGATCATTTTTGGGTGTAGATAGATTATTAGCAGTGGCTGGCTATTAAGGCAGCGGACATAATGGGCGGTAGAGTAATGAGCCGACTCAAGGGAGGCTCAGAGTAAGCTCGGATAAATAGCTGATTGAGGCTAATGAATCATTGATTTAGTTCACGCAGGTCCTTTGATGAGAAGCCGTGATATCCGCAGGGACCGTTATGGCGTGCAGCAGGGTGCATAAATCACGCGGGTTCAGGATGGCTAGACTCGAAAAAGACTCAAGGACACGGTGTTCTAAATATAGCGGATGAGCTTGGATGTACATTCTATTTAATTATGCTGGTTTTTAAGTTGTTTTCTTGCGGTCGCCGACACGCTGGTCTGGAATGTAGATCCCATCATGTTTAAGGACTTTGCCCCTGCGGGAATGCTCAGCCGGCAGTGAAACAAGCAGGAGTACTGTCCGTGCCAGAGAATGTAAGCAGAATCTTTGACTTCAGGGACTGTGTTTCGGATAAACTAATAGATACGGAGTACTCCCGTGGATAATACTGAGAGGCTTTATGATCCCTGACTTAGACGGTCATACCAACCCTCTTAAAAATGCTGTACTTTTGTAACTTGGCCTGCCGTGCCAAGATCGGTACGGGCAGTTTGTCCCAATCAGCACAGCCACGATTGTTCCAAAGAGGTGACCTAACCCGCAAATAGCATACCTTTGACTAACCCCGGTGTCTGAAAAGGGTAATATATAAACAAAGCCCAAGCTGAAAAGAGGACCAAAACACACATCAAGTACAGAAAATATGATAGACATAGCATTACTCCTATTAATTCTGCGTAGGAGTAACAACTACCATGTTATTTTCGGTTTGAAGGTCTTGAATGGTACATTCCAAAGTCACATAGCAAGCTGGTTGTCTGGGAGGCTGGTCCCTCGCATCATGCGGCTTCATGCACCTGACTGGCTGGCGTCGGCCAGGTGACCAGTTGCATGCCACAACAACGTTAACAAAACATGGCACTGTTGGGCTACCAC
This sequence comes from Wickerhamiella brachini, assembly GCA_030565285.1. Taxonomy (NCBI): domain Eukaryota; kingdom Fungi; phylum Ascomycota; class Dipodascomycetes; order Dipodascales; family Trichomonascaceae; genus Wickerhamiella; species Wickerhamiella brachini. Next base: position 250,865 of record JAJMBL010000008.1, on the reverse strand, counting down.
CATGCATCTAAGTTAACCAGCTATAAACAGCTGATTTTTACTTTAAGCTAGTCTGAGAAGCTTCTGGTTACCATAATGCATGCGGCCCTGACTGACCCGGTCAAGTCTCAGCTGTCATGCATGGGCACCAAAATAATCTGCAGGCATAATGTAGGGAATGCAGCGATTACATATTTGGCGGTCCCCCCGGCCTTCTCTCTTCTTCTCTTACCCACCACACATCCTCTTGGTAACAACAATGTTGACTCGCTCGCTGTTTGTTGCTGGTGCATTCGTTTCCACCGCCCTGGCTCAGTGCAACTCCACTGCCAACATCACTTCCCAGGCCGACCTGGACAAGCTGTCGAGCTGTGAAAAATTTGAGGGTGATCTGAACATCAACGGTGATGTCTCCACTCTGGTCCTCAACGGTGTCCAGGAGATTACTGGCTCGCTGACTGCCAAGAATGTCTCGATCTCGTCGCTGTCTGCTCCGGATCTGGAGACCATCGGCGATCAGCTGAGTCTCTCGATGCTCACCAACCTCAACACCCTGAGCATCCCCAAGCTCAACAAGGTTGGATCCATCAACTTTGTGACCCTGCCTGCTCTGCGTGAGATGCAGTTCAATAACGGTGTGCAGGAGGCCAACAACGTTCTGATTGCCGACACCCAGCTGCAGTCCCTCGATGGTCTGAACCTGTCTCAGGTCGACAACTTCAACGTCAACAACAACCGCTACATCAGCGACATCACTGTTGCCGTTACCTCCGTCACCCAGCTGCTTGATATCTCGTTCAACTCGCAGAATGTCAACGTCTCTTTGCCTGACCTCAAGTGGGCCAACAATGCCACCTTCCAGTTCTGCGCCTCGGTCTCCATGCCCAGCCTGCAGAGCGTCAACCAGTCGCTTGGTTTCATTAACAACACCATCTACTCGCTCAAGTTCGGCAACCTGTCCAAGATCGGCCAGTCGCTGTCCATTGTGTCCAACTCTAAGCTCTCGAACCTGTCGTTTTCCGAGCTTGAGTCTATCGGCGGTGGTTTCCAGATCGCTAACAACACCAACCTCCGTGCCGTCACTGGCTTCAACAGCCTGGAGCGCGTTGGCGGTGCCATTGACTTTGTTGGTAACTTCTCGCAGGCCTCGCTCCCCAGCCTTAACGATGTTGAGGGCGGTGTGACTGTCGAGTCCTCGGGCGACCTGGACTGCGACACCTTCGACTCGGCTCACTCGAGCGGCGACTTCCACGGTGACCACTACCTGTGCAAGGGTGCCACCACCACCGCCTCGTACACCATGTCTGGTGGCAGCTCCACCTCTGCTGGCGGCTCTTCCAGCGGCTCGGCTGCTTCGGCCACCTCGTCGGGCTCGTCGGGCTCGGACTCCTCGTCCTCGAGCCACAAGAACAACGCTGTTGCTGCCATCCCTGGCACCGGCGTGTTCGGCGGTCTCTCGCTGGTCCTCCTGTCCCTGCTGTAAAGTATGTAATTGGCTTCACGCCCTGATTTATCATTTAATAGCTAATACACATTGCTTCAGAAGAAGGGTGGTTTCACTAGCAGCTGATGGAAGAACTCTCAGTTTCATTGTTTGTGGTTCCACATGGCTCTCCCCACAAGGCTCCGCATGGTCGTGTCGTCTAGAAGTCACAAACCACAGGACTACAGCATCCTTGGCCAGGCAACGGCAGAGTCGCATAAGCTCCCAAAACTCCTGCGACTACAAACATGGAGATAGAGATCAGCGCAGCGGCTAGGGTAGGACTCATGGCGACAATTTAACTCGTGCGGGATACTAGTTTCTGTGGAAGAATACTATTTGAAGCTAGTAGTGCAAGAATAAGATATAAATGAGCTGGCTATTTAGGTGCCTAATGGATACCCCAATGCCCAGCATTTGTTTGTACTATCTTTTGTCCTGATTCTCGGATACGTTCACAGTTCTACGCCGTAAAAAATCAAGCTACCCTTGGACACTGTAGAAACAGAAATGAAGTACCAGCATCACGAGCTTCATTAGGTCTAGTGCAGAATGGCGCTTTGCCATATATTCGGGCAACCCTAGTCGAAGCGCCCTTGAAATTGCCCCAGATTCTGGCCTGCAATTGTCGATCAGCGCCCCGCAGATAACTGTAAGGATCCAGGTTGTGAGAGCCTAGTACAAATCCCGAGCATATTCCACAATCGACTCGGGGCAGCACAGCTTGAGACCCTCGATGGACTTCCTTGCTCGCGTAGACGAGATGTCATCGGTCTCCTCTGTAGAAAGCACAATATGGCATTTGGCGGCGTGCTTGCCCACCAAGGACTCTGCACTGGATGCCTGGTCACTCAATTCGGCGACTCCACCTGGAGTTGAGCCTGATCTTGTCAATGCCATGATCTCTGCAGCAGCAAAGTAGTTATCCAAGACCTCCGAGACGGGCCTTGTGTAATACTTTTGATCCACAAACCGCACAAGTGTGTCGTAGCCCACCAAGAAGACTAGCCGATTAGTACCCAAAGTGCGTAAGGATGCGGCCTTGTCTATGAAAAAAGGTGCAGATACTAGCGCCAACCGAACTCTCTCACCAGTGGGATCAATCTCTTTTGCAAGCAGCTCCATCATTGCAATTCGCTGGGCCAATTGGCCAGGGCTCGCAGCGGGCTTGTCGGCATTGCCAGTCGCCAGCATCAGCACGACGATACTGCCCGGGAACTCGGCGAGTCCCAGTTTTGCCAGTCGCAAATGGGCTAAATTTGGAGGATTGAAAGATGAATCCACAATACATAACGGCTCATCCCCTATTTCGCGGCTGAGTTGAATGGCCCTGCCACTCTCCAGAAACTGATCAATGTCCATTGACTAAGTCCTCAAGCCGTGGACATCAAGCACTAGACATAATCCAAGCTAAACTACTTACAGCTCCTTTTCGGGCTCCTCCAGTTCAGGCTCCTCCAGCTCCTCGTCAATTTCGGATTCAAGGTACTTGCCGTTCAAGCCCACCAATTCGGTTTCGAAGATCAATGTAGCGCCAGCAGGAATGGGTCCAGTGGCCCGGTCGCCATAGCCAAGGTGAGGAGGAATAGTCAACTTGCGCTTCTCACCAAGGCACATGCCAAGAATTCCCTTATCCCAGCCCTCAATCACCTGGTGAGAGCCGAGGCCAAACTCAATGGGCTGACCGCGTTTGAGCGAGTTATCGAACTCCTTGCCGTCCTCAAGACGACCCACGTAGTGCACCGATACAAAATCGCCTGCCCGGGCTTTACGGTCGCAGTTAGGAACCTTCTTCAGGACGCCAATCTGCAGCTTATCGGCAGCCTCGACGGAAGCCAGCAGTGTCAACAACAAGGCGGTGAACTTCATGACAAAGAGCACTCACCCGAACTCAAGCTAGAAAGTAGGCTAGAAAGCAGGTCAAGCCAGAGCAAGACGTAATGAGCACACTAGAAAGTAAACTAGACACATATCGAACGAGTGGATAATATTAAGCCCCAATGACTGCCGAACATTAGCCAAAAGTCATGATATGAACTATGGTACAGAAGTTTACAAATGTTTTCATTTTCCAAGACAGAGCTAGTGTTCATCGCGACTGCGAAACCATATCTTCATAAATACCATCCAGAGCATACTCAATGGCTGTGCGGGCCCAAATAATCGCACTCATGGGCCACACACTTCGTTCGCCAATGCGGATCCAATGAGCCACTTTCCCTTTGATGTTATGTGAGTCGAGAATCAGGGCACAGTTGTGGAGAAGCGATGTGTCTTCGGGAACAATATTCACCTGGAACCCACCAGGAACTTTCTCGTCCACAAAGACGGTCTGCATGATGCGCGGCATCAGCCCCAGCTCCGACAGCTGGGCCATGCGGTACTGGATGGACGTCCGCGCCAAGCGGATCGCCCGCTGCGACCAGCGCCGCTCTCCGCGGTGCTGGAAGTCTGACAGCAGCAGCGGTGCAAAGTACGGTCGCGTGATAGATACAACAAAGTTGTTGACATTGAACAACTCCGATAGCCGGTTGTATGGCGAGTCGCGGGCGTTCAAGTAAGTCGCCGAGTTGGCGGGCCGGAACTCATAAGGTTTGGGATACAAAGGAATAACTCTTCCCTTATAATCTTTTGCCAGAATCTCTACTGGAGTGGATCGGGGCAACACATTGGTGCCAATACTGGCTCGGACAGCAGAAGCAATAACGACATTGGGAGTCACCAAGTAGTTGAGCAACCGTGTTGGTTTTTCACGATGGTACGGCTCCTCTACCACAGGAAGAACCGTGATGTTCAGAACCTTGCCGGAAATCATATATGCCTCTTCAAATGTCATGGTGCCCAGCCGGGCAGTGACGTACCGCTCAAACAAAAGGATCTCTGGAGGATATAGAGAGCGAATAACTCCTTCTACGACCGAGTAAGAGCCTTCATACTCAGCATCGAATGTGGGGATTGCATCAGGAATGCCATTGAGTACGCTCTCCAACTCTCCGGGCGCAACACTGCAGACTAAGGCCGCCACAATGGCTCCTACTGTTGCTCCGGTGATGACGCTAGGTAGCAGCCCAGCTACCAGCAAGGCCTTGACAGCACCCACATGGCACAGACCAAATAGCGAACCACCATGGAGAACCAAGGCTGTTCTACCAAATGACTGCCGCGTATCGTGAAAAAAATCGAGCCGCCGCTGCCGTTCTGAGGCGGACTCTTTGGGGGCATCTTCGGGTCGGGTGGCCAGAAACTCCAGGCTTTGAATGACTTCGGAGATATAGTCTTCAATCAGATATTTAGTACCCCCATAGGCTCTGTTGTACAGGTTTGGGACGCAAATGCCTCCCAGATTGCGTAGAGAGCCCGCTCGCACTAGCTCAGCCAGTTGGTAGCGCTTGTCTTCCTTGCGAGCAGAGATCAGCAGTCTAAAGCGGCTGGCAATCAATTTATAGTCAAAGTCATTGCTCATGGGCGTCTGTCTCCAGAGATCGTTGCCAGTGAGAGCGTCGAGGGCCTCAGCAGCGTCTTGCCATTCTGAGTAGGATTTGGCGGTGGTTAACTTGTCCAGCAGAGCAGTCCGTGGGTCACTGCCGCCGCCAATGAACGAGAGTAGCTGTCTTATCATCCGCTTTACCACTTCCCAAACTGCATGGGCGATCGAAATGAAGGTGATGGTCACAAACGTTACTACTTGCCTGGACATGCAGTCAGCAGCATGTGATCGGGGGCAGCTGTCGATGCAGTTGTGGGGGATGATTCGGAACGATTATGGCCTACTAGGCCGGCCGTCCAAATCGGGCCGATTCGCTAATTTGCTGAATCGCCAAATGGGGTTTCAATGAGAGCCCTAAAAAGTCTAACAAATATGCGAATAAAAGGTATTAAGATTAACGAGAGTCGAAGAGTTCGTAGATCTGCTCACACAGGGACAGGAACTGGTTACGCCGGTCGTCGCTGAGGCCCGCGGCCGCGGCAGGAAGACCGGCAGCAAGACCGGCGGGGAATGCCGGCTTGAGCTGGGGCTGCCCCTCATCATTGTGAACAATGACCGGCGACGAGCCCGCCGTCGCTGTGGGCGAAGCATCGCTGGTGGCCACGGCCGCCGAGGCAAGACCTGCGGCGCGCGAATGATCCAGCTTGTGATCCGTCTTGCGACGCTTGCGGTCCGCATAAACATTGCCACTCTCATACCGCCGACGCCCATCGCTGCCGCTGTCGGGGGATGCGGACTGCGAGGATGTTTCGAACTCGGCTGACAGCGGAGCCGAAGCGGAGGGCGGGTTAAGTGCCGTGACGTTCAGGGTCATAACACGGCCGCCGCGCCGGGCTGCCAGCGTGGTCCGTCGAGGATCGTTCTCGGGTGCATCCTGGATGGGCTGCGGCTCGGGGGCTTCCGGAAGAGGTCCTCCGGCGGAGGTCGGTACCTGCAACCGGGGCGAAGGAATGATGGTGGCATGCCGAAGCTCTTCAGCGGCCGTGCGACGTCCCTTGGCACGTTCGCCCGCAGCAGTCTGCAGTCGGTAGTGGATGTCAAGCGCACGATCCTCGTCCACAGCATCCGAAGCCTCTGACGGCCCAGTAGCAGCAGCCACTGCATGCGCGTCGCTGCTTTGGCCACCACCCACTAGGTAGTCGAGCTGTGATTGCAACCGCGGCGCCAACTGTGCCAGTTGCGCAGCTGCGGCCTCGGCAAGTTGCTGTAGCGGGGCAGCCTCACCATGCGCGGGCATCTTACTGCCTGCTCTGGTGCCAGCAGCGGTGCCTGCGATACCAGCAGCAGCCGCGGTACCGGCGCTCATGATCTGGTACTGTTGCAAGACTGCCTCGAGAACGGTCCGCTGCATGTATTGGAGATCGTCAAGCTGCCGTTGCACGCCATGCAACTGCCATTGCACGCCCGATGGCGGCGGATAGTTACTGTAGCGGTAACCAGGGTGGTTTTGCTGTAGGCCGCGCTGGCGGTGATGACTTGGATAAGTCTGATTGATGGAGTTGCCATAGTGCTGAGACGCGTACGCTTGGTGCTGTGCGTGACGGGCATGCTGCTGGGTACGCGACTGCTGATGCTGGTGGTGCTGGTGGTGTTGCTGCTTCAGCCGCGCCTGCGCATGCGCAGAATGCAAATCCTGATGACCGCCATGCTGCGCTGGCGGCTGGCGCACCTGGCCCTGCGAGTGCGAGTGCGAATGGTAAGACATCCCTCGCGACTGCGAGTACTGGCCATACCCACTCGGGTACTGCTGCTGGTAAGGATTCGAAGTCTGAGAATTGTAACCGCTGCTGCGACGAGTTTGATCTTGACTGGGATAGATCGACGGCAGTCGCTGCGACTGAAAGGGGGCCTGCTGCGGTACGGGATAAGGAGGGGCAGAGTGCGGAGCCTGTTGTAATGGCCGCTGGTGGCCCTCTGAGAGTGCGGCCGTAGGCGACCCAGGCGCCGACGACGGCTTTTCCGGAGGAAGCGCAGGCACTACAATGGGCCGTGGAACATGGATGTTTTTCGTGGGCAGTCGCTCTGCTGCCACCTCTGGCTGTACTGACTCGTCGGATTTCGAGTCGGAAGAGGCCGTCAGCGAGGGGGCCGCCGACGCGTCAGTCTGTGCAAGGTCCTTGTCGGCCACGTTATCATCTCTGTCATCGCCAGTTCTATCGGGGCAATTGCCGTTGCCGCTGCCGTTGCCGTCAAGGTTGGAAGTATCTGTTGTAGCGGTGGGATTGGCAGTCTCATCGTCGTCTTCGTCGTCGCCGCCATCGTCTTCATCATCTTCATCGTCTTCGTCGTCGTCATCATCTTCATCGTTCCCGTCGTTCACGCTCTTGTTGATCACGGCTTGGCTATTCTCTTTGCTGCTGTCGCGAATGGTGTTGGCTTTGCCACGGCCAGTAGGAGCATCGGGATCGGCCTTGGGTTTCGGTCGGTGGCCCTCGCTTGCACTCAGGGGCGCCTCGTAGTCGTCACCAAAGTGGGCGCGACGCGGCGTGTGGTAAACAATCTGGTGTGGCTTTACATCGGCGGCCCGTTGGGTCTCTTCAGTGGGCTGGCCCTTCAGACCAGCCTGGTGCCGGTCAGCAATGATACGCCGCTGATCGGCCTCAAGCTCGCGCGTACGCTGCAACAGGTCTGGCGGCAAGTCTCGAGGCAATGTGGGCGATAGACATTGAACCGCGATATTTTGAGCCAACGTGAATGGCTCAGCGTTAGGCGCCCGCAGGTGCAACGGGCGTGGGCGATGTCTGTCTCCGGTAGCCATTATGTTCGGAAGGGATTAAGAAGGTGGAGGGGAACGCCAAACAATAAAAAGCGCGAATAAAGGTTGAGCTTTCAAAAGAACCAGGATCTGAAAACACCAGGAACAAGTGTGGGGCCGTTAAAACAAAGAGTCTTTGCGGTGATGCAATCGCCAATAATTGGGTCACCTGGGTAAGAGAGATTAATAGGGGCCCCAGTAGGTTTGCTCAAATATCTAGGAAAGAGCCGACGGGGAGAAAGAGACCAGTAGCCTGAGCAGTTCAATAAAGCTGAATTACAGGATTCGGCACGGAGAAGTCGCGTCAGCGGAAGAAAATCAGCTAGAGGGTCAAAGGTGCAAGTACTATTTTGCCGATGGTCTACCACAAACGGTCGCGGAGATTGTGTTAGTTAGGTGGCTGATGTGGATGCCGGGTGTTCTGGGGAGGCTGCAGGGTTATGAGGGGGGGGATAAAATGCCAACTATGGGTTAGGGGAATTGAATTTCTAGACGCACGTTTGAAGCATCAGCCAATCGGAATCAAATCGGCCGAGAACCCAGTGTTTGTCCAGAATCAGTATCTACTTCTTACGATGAGTTACCCTGGTGCTCATTCGAATGCAACAAGGTGAGCTCAACCAACATTGACTCTGCAGAAGCACGGAATGCTGGTGACGTCAGCTCAATCTGAAACAGGACAGGTTCTCTGAATTAAGAGGCCTCAATTCTTGGGTTCAGGGTCTGCAGGTACAGAAATGCCGGTGTTCGATACAGTTCCCATCTGATACAGCAATATTGTGTTCAGCAGACTATGAAATGTTGTGATCTTTTCTAGGGGTAGGCCAAATTTATTTTTGCCTCGGAGCGAGGCCAAGTATATTATGCAGTGCAGCCTGCATCCTGTTGATATTTTCAGGCAGCTGCAGGTTAATTACAACTAGGTTGGTTTCAGATCAACCCTACCCTCTCCCTGTAATCACTTTCCTTCGATGATCGCTGGCCGAAACGCTGGCATTTGCCGCAAAGCTACGGGGAATAAGTGTACACGTTAAAATTTGTACCCAAATATCTTACGCGCGGAATTTTCCGATCAAGCCCGATATCGTAAAACGCGACCAGCCAGTCCCGAAGCCTACAGGATATCGTGACCTTACATTAAGCTTAGGGAGCCTGCAGCAGCTTACGTACTCGGCATCCCCGTAGTACGAAAGCTCCCAATTATGAGCGAGTTGTTTTATGTGGACTTTGAGGCTAATCAACTCGCCTTGTTCTGTCAAACGAGACGGGGCTAGGTCCAGGGTAGTGTCGCATGGCAGTATATCTCTGAGTCAGAAAGTTAGTATTTTTACGGCTGCATACTAACTCGTGTGAGATTCGTACCTGCATCCTTCCTTCATGTTCAAAGTAGTAGGATAGACAAGTCTAGAAAGCTATTACCAGTCTCGACCCATTTCTACGCTGTTAGCTAAGCTGGAGCCTCGGTAGATGTCCACCGAGATCAGGTGAGGATGTTCGAGACCCCGCATCCTGCAACACTGAGTCATCCATGCGACCTCAGGTCATATCTTCCGTCCCATCAAGGACAAACCCCTCACCTAGTGAAACCCTCACCCGGTCGGCATGGTCCTAACACCCTCTTCACTCCCGCCCAGCTATTCTCACAATTTGCCCCAACCCTCGACACAACACCCCTTTGGGAGTTAGGACCCCTAGCGAGCCCTCGTGCCTAATCAATACTATCACCAGTCCACCACTACTTGGGTTTACCTAATGGACTTCATTGGCAACCTGTATCTGGACGAAATCAGGGCCACAATCCGCGCCCGCAAGGTCCCTTGGGAGGGCTACGTGCGTGCGGAGGAGTTCACTGCCGATATGGCTGCGTATTTCAAGAATTTGGAGAAGCAGCCAGTAGAGCAGTGGCCGCAGACGGTGGAAGCGGCCGCCAATGAGTATGCAGCAGCCACGTTTGCGTTAATTGATCCCCCCACTCGGGATGATGCTGTGCGACATATTCTTTTGTTGGTGGGCGATCTGATTCCTGAGGTTCCAGAGTTTACTTCCGCTCTCCTGGCCAATGGCCGGTGCTGGAACGCCTTCACCGCGTTACTGGCCAATCGTGACGAGCAGATCGCCCTGCTGGCCAGTCGGGTGCTTGCGGAGCTTGCGGAGCGTGAAATTGCGCCGTTGGAGATCCTCAACAAGCTGCTGCAGTTTCTGGCTTCCAATTATATCGTCTCGCCAAACACAAACTTGCAGGAGATTGCCGTTCAGGAGCTGGCGTTGCTTCTGCAAACAAAGGAGTACAGACCAGTTATTTGGGAGAATGCATCCGAACTGATTCCACGGGTTCTGGAGATTGCGCAGAGCTCACAGGCTGGCTTGCAGGTTCAATATTCTGGCTTGTTGGTGCTGTGGCTGTCGTCGTTTGATAAGGCTATCGCCAAGCGGCTCGTGGTCGAGTATCCAGCCATTGGCCCGCTTTTGGAGACCGCCAAGGTATCTATCAAGGAGAAGATCGTCCGTGTTGCCGTGGCCACGCTTGCGAACCTGGCAAGATTGGCCGGCTCATCAGCGGTGCCGGCCATGATTGCTCAGCGCGGATTGCCAATTATTGCTTCGCTAAGTGACCGCAAATGGGCTGACGAGGAACTGCGGGCCGATATCGATTATCTTAAAACCACATTGGAGGATGCGTACGCGAAAATGACCACCTTCGATGAGTACGAAGCCGAGTTGCAGACCAAGCGGCTGCTGTGGAGCCCGCCTCACAAAAGTGTGGCCTTTTGGAAGGGTAATATTGATGCATTCCGCGCCCATGACTGGAAGGTTTTGAAGCAGGTAGTGGCGTTGCTCAAGGTGGACGATCCTGTGACTCGCGCGGTGGCCTGCAACGACATTGCGTCGGTCATTGAGACCGCGCCTGAGGCCGTTCCTGTTCTTGACAAGGCCGGGGCCAAGATTCCCATTATGGAGCTGATGAACTCATCGGACTCGGAGGTGCGCTACGAGGCTCTAAAGGCCACCCAGGCGCTGATTGGCCACATGTTTGCGTAGGTACCAGTATAGATAATTAGGGCTATGTTTGGAGCTCGTTATGAGCACACAAAAGAAATAATTATTTAAGAAGTCTATAACAGACTAGCGTACTTGTCCTGGGAGGGCGGTGCCGGGGCCGGAGCCGAAGCTGTTGCCTTACTGGTCGTAGCCCCGCTCGCAGCACCGCTGAAGTCTCCCCAATCAGACTGGGTCTCCTTTGACGGCATCAGCGGCTCAAACGAGAATGCCTGAGATGCGGCGGCTGGTGCGGCCTGTGCGACTGGTGTGGCTGGTTTCGACTGCGCATACAATGACGATAGGTTCAGCGAAGGCGGTTGGCTAGACTTGGGACTTGGTAACGACGACATGGGCTGCGGGCTCTGCGGCTGCATTGCGGGGAACGCAGTTGCTGGCTTGACAGTAGATGCAGTGTTTGGCTGCGTTTTTGCCATAGAGAACGTGCCTCGTGGAGCTACGAAGGCACTGTTGGTGGACGGGGCTGGAGGAACGGTAGGCTTCGACTGACCTCCAGCAGGCACAACCGAGTCAAAAATATCCGAAACCTCATTCTGTTTAGTAGTATCGGAGATACTCGCATCATCTATAGCCTCCTTGTTGCCACGGATGCTGTCGATGTGGAGCGACTCGAGATGGTCAAGCTGGCTGCGCACGGTACCAAACAGTTTCTGGAACTGAGCGACCGTTAGCTGCTGGCTCATGGCCAGGTCCAGTAAGAATGGCAGCTCCTTTTCGACTATGACAGCCTTGGGCAGCTTGGGTGCCAGGTCGCTCAGAAAGTCGGCAACCGCTACCACAATGGCCGGGTCGCGCGTCTTCATGGCCAATAAAGTGGGAATGACGCGGTCCTGGATGACGGTCTTGGACAGCCCTTGCTTTACCACGGCAGAAAAGGCGATCGTACAGGCGATTTTTACCGACTTGGCCGGGGTGGCTGCAAACAGATCAGCCACCGCCGGCACTAGCTTCTGCTCGAGGCCCGATACGGTGACGTGACCCACGAACAACGAGCTTTCAGTGAGCAGCTTGCGTTGTGTGGTGGCGTGTGCCGCGTCGCTGGCCTTGATAATTTGAAGTAGCACGGGTAGCGCCTCTTTGGTAAAGTCTTTGTCGGTAGTAGACTTAACAGTAACTTCGATGTTGGACACCAGCGCCTCGTGGAACGGCGTATAGTCTGCTAATGTAGCAAAAAGAGGAAGTATTTGCTCAGTGAACGTGAGTCTACTCATGCCACGCTCTGCAATGGCAAATACTAGCTCCGATAGAAGCTCGCCCGTGGAAGCGTCACGCGGGCCCTTGAGTTCAGTGATGGCAAACTTGAGAACTTTGCGATGCAGAATGGACTTGGGAAACTGAGGAATGACGGTATTGAAATGCTTGAGAAATGACACCTTTTCCGAAGTTTGCTTAGTATCAAAATCATCAAGAAAAGCCAGGGCCTTGATGAGCGAGTTGTTGAAGTAGCTCGAATCTGCAAATGACGCCAAGGGCATTCTCTCGAACGGCTGCCGGTCAAACAACTGAGATATTAATGGCGATAGCTGATCAGGGAAGTTGGCCTGCATCAGTTTACGACTGAGCCGGGCATACTCTTCCTTGTAATTGGAATGGTTACCACGGCAATCTAGCGGAGGCTTCCCTTGATAGACAGCGTACAACAAGCATGCAAGCGAGAACGTATCACTTGCGGGACTTAAGCGATGATCAAGCATAACCTCGGGGGCCGAGAAGTCTGGATTTGGGTGGAGGTAGCTGGGTAGGCGAGGGTCTGATTGCGGGAAAAAGAAGTCACCGGTGTGCTCTGCAAACTGCTCGAGAAACTCGAGGCCCGAGAGTTTCCAGTCTCCATTAGAGTCAACCAAAACACTGGTTGGTGAAAGATTCAAGTGCACATAGCCCAGTTGCTCGTGCAGAAAACGCAACCCATCAACAAGCTGGCCCGCACCACGCACAATCACAAGCTCATTGAGGTCGCCTTCAAGCTCGGAGTCAGTGGCCCGCAGCTTGATCAAGCGGTGCAGGCTATCGGTGACCCGCTCGGTCACAAACATGAGAGCTCCCCTGGCTGATTCCATGGGCTCGACGAGACGGAGTATGCAAGGATGGCGCAGTTTTGCGAGGTTGGCAACTCCCTTTTGCGCAAACTCGTAGATTTCGGCAGTCGACGTCTTGGAGCGAATGCCTGATGCTGCTAGTCTCTCTTTTAGAGCACTCTTATCAAGAACAAAAACCGACACAGGTTCCTTTGTTTGGCGAGATTTTGCATCGTACACTGCCCACGGACCCACCTTGAACGACTCTTTGTTATTCACAGAGTACTGGGAGTGGATCTGGGACGTAAAAGACTTGAGAAATGAGAGCATTTCCGAGGTGCAGCCGTTTCCTCTATCTAGGTTTTAACAATGCCAGCGATGAACCTGGTTTGGGTTGTTTGGCTCGATCCCTTTTACCTAATTTCCACGAAACTTGGCCAAACTCTGGATTAGTTGGTGTCTGAGCGAGCTGGGAGCGAGCGTCTGGGGAATGCAGACCGGCCGCTTAGGAAATGTTATACCTCTATTACAGCTACTCAACAGCTAATTGATGCTGGCCACCAAAGCAATAAGAACCGCTGGTTTCAAAACGATTTTACTACAAAATCAAAATGGACCGTGCCCTTTGATTGCGATAGCAAACACATTGGTTATCAAAGACTCTCCATTAGCGGCCTTTCTCAACGGGAAGAAGACTGTGTCAATCGATGATCTTGGTACTCACCTCGCTAGTTTGGTCGATCCGATGGATGTAGATAATTTGGTGAAATTTTTTCCTATGTTATCTACCGGATTGGATATTGATCCTCGCTTCAATGGCCAGTTCTCGCCTTCTCCAGAGTTCAGAGTATTTGAAGCATTTGGACTACCACTAGTGCATGGATGGGTTCTTTCCATCTTGGAAAGCGATGCTGATGCACATCTGGTTGAAACAGCGGCCGAATTGAGCTATGATGAGTACTCTTTGGCCCATTTTGAGCCAACACCTCAAACAAAGCTGTTGGACGAGTTCACGGCCAGGTACCCGGGCCAATTGTCAAATGCAGGCTTATTCCATCTTCAAAATATTCTCAAAGAGGATGAGCCGGCCGTGCTCTTTCGAAACAACCACTTCGCAACTATCATACTACATGAAGGAGGGTTGTACACTTTGGTGACAGATACCGGCTTTGCCGATGGTCCCACGTGGGAAGCCTTGGCCGGCATATCCGGTACTGGTGAGCTATGTGATGGAGGATTTCGACCGATCGGCCCTATAGATACGACTCATGATGAGGAAATTGCTCGCCGGTTAGCTGCAGAAGAGGAGACAGCCGCAAAGCCAACCACGCGGGCTACCCAAGCAACGGCCAATCTAGCAGCTACAGAGCCCGGTTACCAAGAAACCAAGGGAAGCTCGCAACCAAGAGAACTACGCAGCCATAGATAACGTCTACATCGCGGCGGCCCACCCAAAGAAAATAATCCAAGGCAATCAAAGAGAGATGTATTAAAGAAACCAAAGCTTATGAATTAGGTTAAATATCAAGTCAATTTATATCCTCATGTGAGGGCTGCGCTAGACCATTCGAGTTCTCTTGAGAGCCGGCTCCTCGACCTTGATCTCGGGCTGCAACGCCTCATGCTGCTCCATCTGATGCTTGAGTGATACCTTGTCTTCGACACGGTCTAGATCTGAGTCTGGAGACTGAGTGAATGGCTCGGGATCGCCGAGCGGTACGTCGGGATCGACCAAAAAGTCATCGACGTTGAAGTCAGACATATCCATGTCCGGCGTCAGTCGCTGGAGCATATCGTGGACATTTTGCAGCGATGAATCTTGTAGCTGTATCTGCTGGCTCAACGCATCTAGCTGCTCAGGAGTCATGCTCGGCTGGCGAGAACGGGGCTCGTTGTTGCCCATGCTGGTCAGCTCGCTGAAAGGATCAAACTCGGGCGCAAAGTTGCCGTGGCTGACGTTTGACGAGTTGGACAGAGCTTGCGGGGTCACTCCACCGGCAGCAGCGTTAGCGGCAGCATTAAAAGAAGGCGTGCCCGAAGCACCAACACCGTTGATGCCAGGGAGATTGCGGGACCCGGCCTGCGGATGGTTTTGGCTAAGAATGAGCGCAGACTTATCACGGCCAATAGAGCCGGATCGATCACTTTGGGCTAGATCAGTTGGAGGGGCCGAGTAGGCGCGGGCAGTAGCCGTGTTGCGGCGGCCAGGAACAAGGGCATTATGAGGAGTGGCCTTGGGCGACGTGGAAAGATTGGCGTGCGATGACGATGTGCTCAAGGGGCTGGTAGGAGTGGTGGCGGAAGATGCTGAAGAAACGGAAGCGGTAGGTGCGATCGAATCGGGAGTACCAGCCGACTCTTTAATACGAGACTGCATGTTCTGCAACTCCTGTAACTCTTGGATCTGCGCCGGCGTAGTTCCATAGTCCATGCGAGGAGGAGCACCCGACGCCTGCGTCGGGTCGAGCGAGCTCATGAGGCGCCGCTGATTGACTGGGGAATTGGAGCCCATCATGTCCAAAAACTTGCCACCCTGGCCGTAGACCGAGGCCAAGAAACGGAGAATGCGGTCCAGCATCTGTGTGTGTTTTTCATGGCGGTCGCGGCTGGCGTAATATTCGCTCCAAAGCAGCTCATTGTCTTTGCGGATGCGAAATAGGTCCTCGCCTATGATGATTTGCTTGCTCTTGATAGTCTCGAGCTCGTTGTATAGCTTGTTGATATCGGCAGGGCTTTCCTCGTCATCCTCGCCCTGTTTGCCACCCTTGTTACGAACAATGTTGTCCAGCAATTCCTCATGGCCTCTCACAAAGTATGGCGATTGGAATTGCCAAAATTCTTCATTGTTGTGCATGGATCCAGAGTTGAGGTCCTGCACCTTGTGCCACCCATACATGTTCAATTGGCGCACAAAACTACTAAAGTTGTTGTGCTTGAAATAGCGCGGCAGTAGGTTCTTTTCAAACGCTTCACGATGGACCACCTGAATGGATTT
Organism: Wickerhamiella brachini; assembly: GCA_030565285.1. Taxonomy (NCBI): domain Eukaryota; kingdom Fungi; phylum Ascomycota; class Dipodascomycetes; order Dipodascales; family Trichomonascaceae; genus Wickerhamiella; species Wickerhamiella brachini. The sequence continues at coordinate 235,094 of JAJMBL010000008.1, read as the reverse complement.
GCCGTCCGGCATCCAGCGAATAAACTCGGTGTTGGCGGGATCGTTGACCATCTGCCATAATTTGCCCACAAAGGCCGGTAGAGCCTTGTGGCTGCTTCCAGAACTAGTTCGTTTCTTGGTACCAACGACTTTCTTGTCTTTGCTGTCACTGGTCATTTTGTTGTTAAAACGACGTGCAGCAAAGTTTATTCAGCCCTTGTGACTTGTAGCGGGATTTTATATTTCCTGCACGGATGTTGACGGCCCGAGAGGAAAGCGGCCAAACTCGGTAAAATATCATTTGAAATATGAATTCAACTGATACTTTAACTGTTTTTACTGCCACTTGGGCTGTCTAGACGAGCCAGGTTTGACTCTGTGAAAAATTTTCAGTAAGTTGTGGTGATGATACCTATTTTAACTTGGCGAAAAAGCGTGAGCCTTAAGTTATACCATCTTTCGGGACTGAGCATCTAACCAGATTTTCGTTTTGTTGTTTTTTATGTGCTTGTAGTTTTAATCTTTTGTCGTCAACTCAACGGGGCCTTCTAGGAGTTGCTCGCAGATCCTCGATTCCGCCGCTACCCTAACGCTCCACGTGCATATACCATGCTCGGGCCGTGACATACCGTCGGCTAGCGTCCCAAGCCAATGAGTCTGAGGTAAGGGTTGGTGCGGTATTTGAAGTTCCATACTTGGAGTGGTGCTGTTGAGTGGCCATAACAGCACTCGGCATTGATGATTTTGCTAATAATAAATCGAATGGCTGATGTATGGATATAGATCTCTCTAATTGAGTTTGGTTCATCTCTCCATCACCTCGCATCGTCTACACGGCTGCCCGAGCCACCCGACTCTATGCACGCGGGTGACGTGGTTGTGGTACGGCCGCTGATTGCTATGGCAGTACATCAATGCGGCCCTTTCAATACACCGCAGCAATGCAGCGATGTAGCAATCAGTTGAGACTATTTTCAGGCTCCAGCAAGATCGTCTTTTTTCATCTACCAATTAATTGGCCCCCACGCTATCGAAAATGCGCAGTTGTGGTCTCATGACTATTTGAACCATCGTCGCTGCTCACGAATGTAGAACTAAGACCCCTCTTTGTTTGGACGTGGTCTCAGGTTTGATTGGGTCATGCATCATCGTATCATCCCTTGCATAGCTGAGATCAGTTGCGCTGGTAATTTTTTATACCTAACCGTAAATTACTCTTGATGTGTAGAATTAAGTTTTGCGCTAACCCTTGATCTGCGGTCCTGAAACGGTAGACCGGCGGTCAAACTGAGATCGATATTGCCAAGAGTTTGATTTCTTTTCCATTTTCGATTTTTAATTTTTGGTTTGTATTGTTATTCTCCCTTCGTGCTGGCTTCACTTTGTTCCTTGATTAATTAATCGCTTGTCGGAGATGTCTTGGCTCACTCCTGGGCGCTAGCATAAGATGGCTTCCCTGCTGGTCCCTTACCCTTCCCCGCATGATCTACAAGTCGAGTCTCCCGGAGATCCACATTCCAAATGGAAACGTAGTAGCTCATTGGCTTGAGTCTTCATTAGTTCGAGACAATTTGAACAGGCCTATGCTTGTGGATAGTGCAAGTGGCGAAACTTTGCTTGCAAAAGATGTTGTCGACGGCTCACTGCGGCTGGCTGCGCTCCTGCAGGACCGTTACAACATCACCAAGAACGACGTTGTTTGTTTATTTGCCTTCAATTCCATTTTCCACCAGCCTTTCCACTATGCAGTACTTGCACTAGGGGCAATCATGAGCCCTGCAAACGTTATGTATACTGCCGAAGAGTTGGCTCACCAAGTTCGGGTCGGTGACCCGAAACTGATTGTCGCTTCACCAGAAAATCTGAACACTGCTAAGGAAGCAGTGAGGCTTACTGGGAAAGACGTTCTGATTGTTGACTATTCTGCTATTAGTGAAGAGATTCGAGTACTGATTGGCAATCCGTCTGCGGAGTCCATCAGGCCAGTAGACGTGGATGGAGAAAACCAGCACGCCTACTATTGCTTTTCTTCAGGAACCACTGGTCTTCCTAAAGCGGTGATCACTACTCATCGGAATATCACTTCGCAGATTTATCAGGTCGTGGCTGCCGATAACCTGTTTTTCCGACCGAAGTCCACCACTGCGGCGGTCCTTCCGTTCAGCCACATTTATGGCCTAACGGCATTCTTATGGGGTATGACGTACCAGTCTCAGACCCTCGTGGTATTCCCCAAGTTTGAGTTCACTGCTCTGTTGGAGGGAATCTGCAAGTATGATATCGCCTACTGTCCTCTGGTGCCTCCTATTGCTGTGCTTTTGGGCAAGTCTTCAGAGACGACCAAATACCCTCTTTCCAAGCATCTCAAGGCTATTCTTAGTGCTGCTGCTCCCCTTGCAGAGAGTACAGCCAAGCTTTGTTGTGAAAAGATAGACGGGTTGCAGGTTCTGCAGACATACGGCCTCACGGAGTCGTCGCCGTTCACGCACGCTGTTCCAGGTTCGCTGGAGTCCAAGTATGAGAATTCGATCGGATGGTTATTGCCTAATGTCGAAGCCCGTTTGGTTGATGCGGAAACCGGTAAGGACTCCACTCGAGGCGAGCTCTGGGTCCGGGGCCCCAATGTCATGAAGGGTTATCTACATAACAAGGAAGCCACAGAGTCCACCATCAATTCTGAGGGCTGGCTCATGACGGGTGATGTGGCTGTCATTGATGAGGTGGGCCAGTTCCATATTGTGGACCGAATCAAGGAGCTCATCAAGTCCAAGGGCCATCAAGTAGCTCCGGCCGAGCTTGAGGCCATGTTGCTCTGCCATCCTAGCGTCAATGACGTTGCTGTGATTGGTATCAAGGACGATGAGGCTGGGACTGAACTGCCACGTGCGTATGTGGTTCTGTCTGAAGGAGGTAATGAGGCTGTAAAGACTCTGGAGGTTCTTAGCTGGTTCAACAATAAGGTTGCCAAACATAAACGGCTCTGGGGTGGGATAGTGGTGCTTGACCAAGTCCCAAAGAGCCCTTCTGGAAAGATTCTTCGTCGCATTCTACGCGACCGCAAAGATGATAACGTCTACCTAGAGGTTATCGACACCAAAGCCCGCTTGTGAGGCCTGCATTTAACCCTAGCGTCTGGTGCATGTTTTCGATACAAATGTGTATAAGATATGCTAGAATAAGTATAGTACAAATGAGCTCGTCGCACAAACATTCACTCAGCCGTGGAACACGTTAGGTTCCAATCACCTCCTTTTCAAGTTCGGCCAGGGCCTGGCGGTATCTATCGTCGGCCTCCGTATTGATGATCTCCACATTAATCTTTCCGGTTCGCGTAACACTGTTTTGCATCTCCCAGTAGTGTTTTCGTTCTGTACTAGAGACCGTAAGGGTCCAGGCATCACCTTTGGCGCCCGCTCTTGCAGTCCGGCCGACGCGATGCACATACTCACGGGCTCCGAGCGGAAGATCGTAATTAACAACGGTCGTTATGCCAGGAACGTCAATACCACGAGCAATCAGGTCGGTACATACAAGGACGCCAATTTCGCCGTTGGCAAACGCCCGCAGGGTCCGCCGGCGCTCGGCAACTGGCAGCTCTCCCGAACAGCGGGCGGTTGTGACATCTTGTTTAAACACCGTTTTCGCGACCAGCGCAATCAAACGAGCCAGGCGGGCTGCAGCTTCATTGCTACGAACAAACACAATCGTATTGGAAGTGCGGTGGTTCGTAACCAACTGCTGGACCAGGGCCAACGGCTTGTCTTGCAAGGTCGGCACACGAAGAACGGTCTCCGAAAGATTAGGTGGTAAAACAAGGTCTCTTGCAGTATCCACATCCTCACTATTCAAGGCACCGACCAAGAAAATCTCAGGAGCCAGGGGAATACCAACTTGGAGCTCTCGCAGCTTGCCGGGATCTCTAGTTAGCGTTGCAGAGAAAACCAGCCGCTGCGGGGGGCGCCTCCAAGCCGCCCTTGAGCCAACAGGTGCAGTTGCCGGTGGACATGCTTCTGAAAGTACACTGGCCCATTCCTGGAAGCTTTGGCCTAGCAAGCGGTCAGCCTCATCTACAACCAGAAAGCTGAGCGAGCGCAGAAGAGTTGGTAGTGCCTTGAGATGGTCGACCAAACGGCCGGGAGTGGCCACCATGATGTCTGGTGGATCCGACTGCAAAAGTTCGCGCTCTCTCGCAAGCGGCCGGTCAGCTCTCAGAGCCTGGATCCGCAGGTTTGTGCCCTTTGTCAAGTCTTCGAACACTTTTAAAACCTGCACTAGCAGCGGGCGAGTAGGCACAAGCACTAATGCTCGCGGGATAGCATTTTTTCGGGTTTGTAAACACTCTACAATAGGCACAGAATAGGCGAGGGTCTTACCACTACCTGTGAACGAGTTAACCAAAATGTTTTTCAGTGGGTCCGGGCTAATTTGTTTTTGGGCTTTAAGGACTGCTGGAATCACAGCAGTTTGAACAGCAAACGCCTCTTTATATCCAAGCGATTCCAAGCGGCAGCAAAGACCATCACTGACTCCAAGATCCTTGAACGAAGCTGTGGCAGCTTGATCCACATGAATAGGAAGCGACGGCCATTGCAATTCCACTCGCTGCGACTTTTGCCGAACCAGTTCAGGCTGGGGAAGGGCTTCCAAGCCATCAGCAGTAACTGCCGGTAAGTTGTGGGATCGCAATGCAGCACTTGAATCCTGTGATGCATCTGCAGCCCCATTCTCCACCTGATTTACGGGAGCAGTTTTCGGCTCTACTTTGTCGATAGTAGCAGTTTCGTTGGCCTCAGGCGAATCATCAGTCCGACTCCGTTTTAGGCCCGTCCCTATCCTGTCTCTGGTCTCGCGGAACCGCTTCAAAATGCCCGCATATCGAGGCTCGTCCATCGTCAGGCTGACAAAATTTAGACTCCTGAGCAGGGAAATCTCGAAGACCAGGTTCCGAAGGGTTGGGAGATTTTTCATCAAAATGCGTGCATCACTGGCGGTGCTCAAGCGGTCGTCGTGGAAGGTGCCATTTATTGTGCCACTACCGATCAAGGAAGCTAGAGAAAAGAAGCAGCCCGTGCGCACAAATGCCCGAGCCTGCACGATCCTGCCGTCGTTCGTAGGCATCAAGTTCCAGGTGCACAACGGCCGCACTTATAACGAGTTCACCGTAGTGGAGGATATGGTTGGCTGCAAGCTCGGCGACTTTGCGCCCACGCGGATCCGTCACGTTTACAATAAGAAGTAGTGGGGGAAGTGCTCGTTGGACCGCCGGGGTGTCTACCGCTCGCCGCTGATCAGGCTCCCGGTTGTGTCAACCTCTGAGCCGTTGGCTCTCTGTAATGTATATATTAACTGACGTTTATTGCTCCGCCGTTTGCTGTTTACTCGATGATTCACTTTCGCTGGTTTCTTGCTGCAGTGACCAATTGGCTGGATTCGAGCCTTGTTGATCCAACAGGGTTTGTGGATAATATATACAATAAATACTTATAGGCGACGAGCCGGCCCCTCTCGGAGGCGCTCTTCTCTTAATTTACCAGTGGAGTTGGCCCACTTATCCCATTTTCCCCAGCCGCCTAGGCGGATCACCATGGCCGTGGAGTTGTCTTCAGTGCCAAGCATCTCGACGTACTTTACAATCTCCTCGGCGGCGGCCTGAGGAGTACCTCGTTGCGAGCCTCCCGACTGGGCGGCCTGAATAACAATGTCCACCAGCTCCTGGTCGCTAGCTTTATCGGTAACGCCATCAGAGACCAATATCATGAATGCCTCACGACCCGGTAACCGCTTGTGTTCGCCATTGATCACATAGGACGTGATGTCGGGCTCCGCGGAGATGCCGCGCGATTTTCCCTGGCGATCGCCAAACGCACGAGTGTTGGCAAATTGCATAAACCGCTGCTGTCCATCCGAGGTGAGAAATATGGCGCCGGAGTACTGTTTTAGCCGCTCACTTTCGTGAGGGTTCGACGGATGATGCACGGTAGTCAAAGCAAACGCATGGCCCATATCATCGCCCAAGATGGCCCGCGTGTCACCTACTTGAGCCACGGTGATATTGGAAACCACCCCCGGCTCCCAAAAGTCTCGGCCTGGCTCCACAGCGTAGATAAATGCCGAGGTGGCCGTGGAGCCTGTAAGTTGGTCCTTGGCAATAAAATCAAGATCTGCTTGAAGAAACGCCAAGGGGAGCCGTAGAACCAAATCATCAAAGTGAGAGTTTTGCAATTGACGGCTATAACGCATGACCGTGGACCTCCAGGCGCGCCAATAGCCGCCAATGTCTTTTGCGTAGTGGTTGGCCAGAGACTTGCCCGACTCCAAGTCGATGCCCTCCACATATTTTGCCAGGTCGGACTTGAGGAATTCCGAACATGCAGTTCCGCCATGGCCGTCAAATATACTAAAGTTGTAGACCGGCAGCTTATTCCCTTGAAGGTCCGGCAGGTCCAGGACGCCGGCGAAGTAGCGGTCCTCGTTGTAATATCGCATCATTCGGTCCGTGCAGTGGCCATAAAAGGTCGGCACTTTATCCAAGGGGACCCTCGCTTTGCCTTTCACCGAATCTACCGTGTAGTATTGAGAAAACCTTCTCCGTCCTACATGGCATTTCAACAGGGCACGAGCCCTTGACATTGATTACTGATAGTGCGGCTGCTATTCGATTGATAACTACCCGGGACTAACTTCCCGACTACCAGCCCCAAGCCAAAGGCAGGGGGAATCGAGAGCCTTGTCTAATATATTGAAGTGCACTACATGGGCACCTACGAGCCCTGCAATCCCTACAAGCCATAAAGTACATAAATGAATGCCATTCGTACACCAAAGTGAATTGATTCTACACTATTTGATACGTATTCCGTTCAACAGTGAACAGAAAGCTGTATCGAGGCAAAGGGCCTGCCGAGACGTCTATCCGAAAGAGTCGGCAAGAGCTCTGGAAGAAGCTCGGGCTGGTCCAATTTCAAAGGTCTCTAAGCCGATAGCCGCTTGGGGTTGCTTAGGAGCAGGTGACATCCAAAGTGGCACGGGTGTTGAGCAGCAAAGCAACAATCAGACCGTAAAGACCCAGCACCTCAGCGAAAATCAGAATCAGAATCATACCCACAAACAGACGAGGCTGCTGGGCGGTACCACGCACACCGGCATCACCCACAATACCAATGGCAAAGCCAGCGGCCAGACCAGCAAGGCCGACCGAAAGACCCGCACCAAGCTGGATAAAACCAGTGTACAAAGGCTGGACCTGCTTGAGCGAACCAGACACCAGCACAGACACGACCAGGCCGTAAATGGCAATGATACCAGCCATAATGACGGGAACGGTGTTCTTGATCAGCAGATCAGGACGGAGCACGGTCGTGGCGCAGATACCGACACCCGACTTGGCAGTGCCGTATGATGCACCAAAGCATGTGAAGACAATGGCTGCGGTGCAGCCGAGGACACCAAAGAAAGGAGCATAAACTGGGCACAGATCCGTCATTTAGGAACACGAGGAGGGTGGGAAGGGAGTGCTTTTGATGACAACCATTGGGAGCTGATTGCAGGGTTACCCGGTCCGTCATGCTTACGTCCGCTTGGGGAGCGTGGCCACCTACGTTTGGGATAAGCCTTGAAGGTCCAGGGCCGCTGACGAAATAATTTCTCCAGGGCAGGGACATTTTTTTTCACCATCTAACTATGAGCTCCAACGTCGATTCTCGTGCTTTCCCTCTGGCCGACGCCGCCACCACCCAGCAGCTTCTGGACATTGTTCAGCAGGCCACTCATCTTCGCCAGCTCAAGAAGGGTGCCAACGAGACCACCAAGACTCTGAACCGGGGTATCTCCGAGTTCATTGTCATGGCTGCCGATGCCGAACCCATCGAGATTGTGCTCCACCTGCCTTTGCTGTGTGAGGATAAGAACGTTCCTTACGTTTTTGTGCCCTCCAAGGTTGCTCTTGGCCGTGCTTGCGGTGTCACTCGCCCCGTGGTGGCTGCCAGCGTTACTTCTAATGACGCTTCGCCCATGAAGGAGCAGATCTACCAGCTCAAGGACAAGATCGAGCGCATGCTCATTTAATTTATAGTATAGTTGCACGGCAATGACTGCAATGACGCTGGTCCGAGCCCGAGTTGTGCTGTAAATTTAGACTTTATCTGTTATCTACGTGCTTTCTGGGAATTGGTCTGGGCTTGGCTCATGCTTCAGTACCATGCTCAAGTTTGCGTATCCTGCGCAGGTTCATGGCGATGGCGGAACAATTTACGGACACCGCGGCGAAAGCCCATCAGCTCGCGCTTGCCCGTTTCCGAGTCCGTTCTGCCGACAAGATCATATAATGATCGGTGCCGCTTTAGCTTGGGTGCCGGGACTTCGCTACTGTAGTCACTGCTGCCGGTCGACTGGCTAGTGTCTCGGGCGGAGCTGCCTCCCATAGTGCTAGGCGCTGCCGGAGGAGCCAGCCGCGGCAGCCTTGCCGATCCTCGGGCCACCATTATCGCCAACCCAGTGTCGTCCGCGCCAGTATCGTCCTCAGCGTTGAGAATGGCAGAAAACCGCGGCCGGTTCTGCTCATACTCAGCACTATTGTAGGGACTGAATGCATAGGTCCGCCGCTGCAGGTGACCGGGCTGGTCGGTATAGCCGTGACGCATAGCGGCCATACATTCATCCTCCTCACTGCTACCCACGGAAACAATAGAGGCGTCGTCGGCAGTAGGGATAAAGGTATTGTCAAATAGCATTGGGGGGGGATGGGAGAATTGAATATCTAGCGTTTTTATATGGTGCAAATCACCATAATCCAATTAACCCACCATAACTCCCCACAATTCATGGCGACTCGACTACGACCACAACCCTGGCCTAATCCTTGTGTCCAGCCGTTCCGATCGAACAACCACACCCAAGTAACGCAGACTTCAAGAAAGTTTGAGAGAGCGACACCAAGAGACCAGCATATACTCAGGTCAAACTCCACCGAAACCGAGGATCCGTTAAGGCGCGCCTCACTAGGTCCCGGCCCTCCGCCTCGGTAGAGAGCCGATGGTCATTATCGTCAAAAACGTCAATGCCGAATCCAAGGTAGCTCTTGAGCCGATCGTAGAACCCAAAGTATGTCAGTAGCATAGGAACAACAATGAACCGGGGAAGCAAGCTGTTAAAGTATTTGCCCAGCGGCGTCAGGTTGATATACTGTCCCAAAAACTCTTGAAATACTGTGGCCTGAGCGGTGTTGAGCACCAAGAAATTGTAGCTCAGGGGGACTGCTAAGCGGCATGCATACATTGCGTAGAAAATCAGCGACGACGGGTCGGAGTCGCGGGGCACCAGTGCATATAAATTGAACACCCGGACTGTGGCCAGAGCACTGAAAGTCGCCACACACATATAGCCAAGAATTCCTGCTCCCAACACCAGTTGCCAGAATCCAACGGCTCCACGAACGACAATGTCTACCAGCGACCAGGACGTTCCAGCGACGATTTCCGACCATGCCAGGGCCGCCGAGCCAATTGCTAGCGTCACTGCCAGCCCTCGTACGAGGTACGGCCGCACTTTCACAAACACCAAATAGGCAATAGTGGGGCTGAGAGTTATGGCCGGTACGTAGAAGCGAAACTCAAGGGTTCCCGACTCCTGTGCCTGTTGGAGATCCTCGTAATAGGCGCAATCCTGGACCAGCGATGCCCAGTCGGCGCGGGCGCGAACAGCCCTATGCTGGTCGCGGTAAAACCGACGTGCAAGATTGGCAATATAGTCCTCGGTTACATCTGATTCAGGAGGTGAAGGAGCTGTAGTCCTGGAAAGAGGCAGGTTGTGTTTGCGGATATCATCGGTGAGCTCGTCAATCCATTCCGAGTAGGCGGCAGGCTTGACGGGTCCCAAAGCCATGATTTTGGCAACCACATCTTCATATGCAGTGTGGGACTCGGCATAGGCGTCACAGACACCGTTAGCATGCGCGTAATAATATGCGAGGCGCTGGCCGATAGTTGCGTTCCAGGCATTGCGCGGTAGATTGACTAGGCCGTGGCCCAACAGCCAAATAGTGAGCACCAAGCTATAACAATAGGACAGCGCCACCGCCAGAGCAGCCAGGTTCTTGGGGTTTAGCCCACTGGACACACCCATATAGATCAGGCCTACTACACCGGCTGCCAGCAGCGTGAGTTGATAGCGGAGTGTCGATCTGAGGGCATCCTTGAGACGCTGGAGAGGTACGAAGTAGCCACTTTCCATATAATACTGCAGAATTGGCAACACTGCCCACGTCAATACAAACGAGGACCAGTAAATCACTCTCCACATGATGAGCCGACCCTTATTGTCGAGCCCACCATGGTTGGCGAGATCTATGGGGACAAGCACCACAATGGACAAAGGAATGTACACACTGATAACCAGTGGAAGCGCCAGATACATTGGTAGCTGATTGAGCCGCGCATATAGTGACAGAATGGCCACGGCGACCACTGCCAGCACGGCGAATGCCAATAACAGCAGGATGAGCATGAGGGTTTGTCATGGCACCGGCGGGCGTTTTGGTCGCGGAGGGCGACAAGGTGGTGCGGCTCGAGGGCTGTGCCAAAGAAACCGATAGCGGCTTGTTTCGAACTGTAATGGGCGATCGCACTAGTGGTGGCATTGACCTTGGCGAGCACCGGGTTCTTGTCAAGATTGACGGTGAGCTTTTGGTGGCAGTCTACAAGGCCACCTAGCTGGCTATGTGAGCGAGTTATCGGGTTCTAATACGATTGAATGGCCTAATTGCGACTCAATCGCGACTCAATCGCGACTGTTTTGCAGTTCGATCTCCAGCCAATACTGAATCAGGCAAGAGTCTAGCAGCACTCCGTGAAAGGCTGCTCAGACTCCTTCACAATGGGACATGAGACATGAGACCTGAGGCACGCGGCAATAGCTGGACAGAAACATAAATAACTATAACGAAAAGCAACATACTAACAACACCGCGGCTCCAACAACAACCGTCATCACGGTTTGCCGGTCCGCAACGTTCACATAGTCACCAGCTTGGGGCCAGCTTGAGTACTTTTGCGGTAGGTACACGCCGAAAATGTATGTCATGGGCGACAACTTGCCGGCTGCTCCGGCCGAGTTATAGGTCGAGTTCGAGTCGTAGATATACAGGGTGTACTGGGCGGTCATCAAGCCCACGTCGGCGGTCTCCGAGACGTCACTGGTATTCCACACCAGCTTTGTATCATTGATTGGTTTGTTGGATGCAAGAGTGTAGGTTTGCTGGTTCTCTGAACAATGTGCCTCGACGTTGACGGCCGAAGGCGACACCAAAACGTTCGTGAACGACCACTGAAAAGTCGCATAGTCACCGGCCTTGACGTACGTGCTGGCTGTACTAGTGGGGGTCACCAGTACCACCTGGCCCGCAGGCAGGTTGGCATTGATGCTCGTGGTGGAAGAGCTGGTAGTTTTCGTGTTCGAGTCGTCTGTGCTGCTGGAGTCGTTGGACTCACTAGAATCGTTGGACTCGGAGCTCGAGCTATCGCCGTTCGACTCACTCGAGTCGCTGGAGTCTTCCCGACGCAGCAGATAGTCCACCGGCTTGTATCGTACAGTAAAGTCCGGCTTGTACTCGGAGACAGCCGCCGCCATCACTTGGCTCAGCCACAGCCAGGCCACGAGAGTGGGCCAGTACATGGAATATAAATAAACATCCCAGCTGCATCATCATCATCTAAGTATGGACCCTAATCCGAGCGTGCCCCTGCTGGATATGGACGATATGGCCATTCCGGAGCAAACGTTGTCGCCGCCGGAGATCGCGTTAGTATTAGAGACCCATTCCCTTATGCACCGCTATGGGGACAAGCGGCTGCAACGACCGCTACATGTGCTAGCAATCTCCGCCGAGACTCTGCAAGAATATATTGCCATGATCGCCGGCACGCTGCGCAAGGTTCAGGACCCTGCGGCATTGCTCGACGCGCAGAGCGTCCTTATGTGTATTGACGCCGTCTATTTCGGCGCTAATGTGGGTGACTGGGTCCGTCAGGCCGACCCCGGCTGGGAGGCCGACAAGATAAAAACCCTTGTCAACTACAGCAGGCCCACCGACCATGCGCTATTCTGGCGCTTCTTGAGCGAGGCTATTGTTTCGAGCCGCCGGGAAGCCGCTGCCAACGCTCTTGAGAGAGGCATGGATAAGGTGTGGGATGGCTTGCCTTGGGAACTTCAGACATGCCTAGAGGATCTCCTGAACCTGCTCAGAGCCTACCCTTCTCTTTCTAGTGCACCGGCGGCTGGCCCTTGTGCCGAGTCATTTGTGACTACGAAGGAATCACTGGCTGTGTGGCGTCAATGGCGCAACAAGGTGATCAATCTGCGCACACAATGTGAGAACATCACCGACCGCGCCTGGCGCGTGCCACTAGTCCAGTTGACGAGCCTATTGCATGGAAATAAAGACGCCATTCTCTCTGCCGCCCCAACTTGGTACACGGCCGTGGGGGCATTGTTTGCGTATACTGATCCCCGTCGCGAGGAGCTGTTCGGCTACTACACTCTGGCCACCACCGTTCACAGTGTTGATTGGACACTCGAATGGGAGGCGGCATGTGCGGCGGCATTCCAGCGCCAGCTGCAGCGGGCATTTGCATCGTTGGCCCGTCTTGACCCGGGTCAGGCCCTCGTGGCCGCCGAGCTTTGCTACCGCTCCGACTTGGTCAAGGATTACCCGTTGGCTAGCAACGCGCCGTCTCTACGGGAAATTCTGGCCCTCCGCCATATTCTCCAATGTCTAGCTTATCCCCAGCTGGTAGACGCCGGCCTGGAGCTCCTCCAAGACATGTCCAACGAGTCAGCGAAGAACCTGGCCGGACACGTGCTGCCCCAGCTGGCATCCCAGACTCCAAGCATGGCTCCTGCGGCTCTACAGGCCGCGCAGGCTCTGGAGCTGACTGCTACCGTGCGCACCTTGCGTCAGGACGCTGCCAAGCGTGCTGTCGCTGCAGGAGACCTTGCCACGGCAATCGTTGACTATGTTGAGGCGGATGATCTGCTCACTGCCCGCAACACGGGCTGGGCCCTGTTCGAGTCGTCGCTAGTGGCCGGCAAAATTACCACCCAAAATAGCTTCACTGTCTCCATTCTCGAAAACCCACGCGCAGCCCCTAGCCTGCCCAAAGAGGCAGCCCAGTGTCTGTCTCCTCCCGCTGTATTGGCAGCGATCTTTGCAGCCATTACTTCTGCAAACGTCCCCGTGTTGGCGAAAAATCTGAATGCGCTACTGGCCTTGGAGGCTCTGCCAGCTGCCTACGGGCCATTACTGGTGGCCATTACCACGCAGATTCCGCTGGACAAACTAGGTCCAAGGGGAGTAGGAGCTTTGATTGCCGCGCTTGACCGCTGGGACTCGAGCCCGGACAAGCAGCGAGGGCTCGATCTGCTTGCTTCCGCAAGAGCAAGCAAATGGGCAGCCGACGTGCAAGACTACGAGCCCGAGGATATTGTGTGGATGCTGCGGCGCCGTCTGGCAAAAGAGGTGTTTGCTTAGGTGCTAAGCATAGTGTATATTATTGTCTATCTTATCTAGAGAAACCAGAACATAAACCAGAGCCTAGAAATAGATGCCATAATGAAACTAAGGTGTTTATAAGAACTGGAGCAGCACTACAGCTCCTTTTTCCGAATCAGGCCCCGCAGCATGTCAAAAGAGTTGCCATCGGGCTGAACTTCGTAAGTCTGCTCGGTAGGGCGCCCATTCTGGTCGACGCCCGAAACAAGAAGCATGCCCGTGTCGTGAGTGATGCCTCGGATCTTGACCCGCACGTTCCCTTGCGTCTCCAGAATGACTTCCTTGCCGCTGTGGAGCCAGTAGCGGTAGTAGCGTTCCTCAAACGGCTGGAAGCCATGGACGAGGAAGACGCTAAACATCTCGTCCAGGTTGGTGCACAGTTTGGCCAAAAACGCCTCGATCGAAATCGGCGCAAGGCTCGAGCCCGTGCGCGCATTGAGGTCAGCGATGCTCGAGTTGATAGATGTGGTCGGGAGGGGGTTGTTGATATTGGTGCCGGCACCAAACACGAGCACAAAGTCCTTATTCAGGACGTTGCACGACGTGATCACGCCGCCAATCTTCGTGTACCCGCCGTCCTTGGCAATGTACGTATCATTCGGCCACTTGAGGCGTACATCCAATGCCTCATATTCCTTGCCAAAGCTGTGAATTGACTCAACAACCGCCATAGATACGAGGTATTGGACAAACACCAGCGACTGGCGCACATCGGACACAGGTACCCGCAGCACGCCCGACACAGGCAGTCCTCCTACGGGACTGACCCAGGCATTCTTGCCGCGACCCCTACCGGCAGTCTGAATGGTCGCGGTGGTAATGGTACCATGAGCCAGTCTTCGCAGAAACTGAGGATTACGGTCCATGGTGGAGCTGGTGGAGCCGATAATCTCGCCATACATCATGAGCCGTCCCAACCCACGGGGATGGTGGTGCTTGGCCTCTTCTTCGGCAAGATGCTTATAATACAGCCGATGATTCAAATAAGGAGTGAGTCGGCCCTCCGGCAGGCCCTCTTTATAGGCGACAATGGCGGTCTCACCCGAGTGCGACGCCGGGACAACGTCCGTAGAGGAGTAGAACCTGAATGTGTTTTCACGGTCCTCGAATGTACCATTTTGTACATTGTCCTGCAAATTATCTAACAGACCCTCAACGTTAGGCCCCAGCTTGGGGTCCAGACAAGTGGTGATGAGCGGCGTAGCCAGCGGCAGAGCACCCTCACTAGTATCATTGACTTTAAGACCGAGCTTCTCTAGTAGCAATTTTGTAAATTTCAGTCGCTCCTCCGTGTACTGAGAGACTTCCTCGATGATCTTAGGGTCCAGGTCGTCGCTGTCCATTCTAGAGACATCGTACTCGAAATGCGGGCCTGTAAGAACGACTTTTCCAGAACCAAAGCTCTTGAAAATCACAGCAGCAGCCTCCACGTCGTCACTTTGGCATTCGGGCGTATCAAGATAGCTTGCCAGCACCTCAATGTTGGGGTCTGATCCGGCAAACAAGCAGCCACCGTTATAGTAGCACTTAAAGTCTCCGACCGCTGTTTTCAGACTTGCGGCTCGGGCTCCGGCGTGCGATCCATACTGAAAGCCTTTAAAGACAGTCCCTCTGGCCGTGCCGTTGTAAAAAGCTAACTCGCGAGGACCCGACACTTCCATGTTAGTGCCTCTTTCGAACTCACAGTAAGACGCGCCAAAATATCCACCGGCGCAGATTCCAAGATATCTGCCACCACTACGCACATAGCGGCGGATTTTCTCCGTGCCAGCTCCATTAAGGGCCTTGCAGTAAGGCAGATCGGCTCCTCCGGGGAACACCAGCAAGGCCGTGAATGGCTGCCAAGGCTCGGAAAGAAGCTGTGTATCCGAAACCTCAGAGACGGCATAATTTGGAGATAACAACGCTCTCAGGCATTCTTTGGTCTGCCGAGTGGACTCAACAGAGGTCCCTTCCCCGGCATAGATCAAGACGTTCATGGAGCTTACAGATCGATCAGCTGGACCATCTCGAGATCAGCCAACCAGAGACCTGAGGTAAATTCACTCTATACCAAAGCTGCTCTCCAGTCTAAGAGAGTCGGTCGATCTACACCGAGTCATTTGATCTGCGCCGATAAAAATGGAAGACCCCTGGGACCAGCGGATCGAGAAAACAGGATGTTATGAAGAAAACGAGGCTCTGCAGCTGTGCCACGCAGATAGCGGCGACTGGCGGCAGTGCCTAAAGGAAATGCAGGCTTTCCGGAGTTGTTGGGCCAAATTCAAGAATGACGAGCGTACCAGCACCGTGCAGGCATCGCCGAGCAAGTCAATTGATCACAATTTGAAGGGCTAGTGATGGCCAGGTGAGCCCGTAACTCTTGTACATAAATTTTCCACCATATAAAAGGGCCTGGATTCCGAATCAGAGGAACAAAGATTGTTACGGATTGTTACTACAATCTGGCTTCTGTTCTCGGTGGTTCCATGCAGCGCGAATATGTAGACCCAAGATGCATAAATACCTGCAGGTGCGCCTTCCAGTGAGTAATGGAACATCCTGCGTTTACTTTGGGTGCTCTCTTGGCCACCGGTGGCATCTTCGGCTATACCCATAAAGGCTCTGTGGCCAGTCTGGTTGCTGGCGTTGCTGTAGGAGGTCTCTACGGCACTGCAGGCTACCTACTGAAGGAAAACAAAAACTACGGTCTTGAGACTGCCATTGCCGCCTCTGCCCTTCTTCTTGCCGGCGTTGTTCCCCGTGCTATCAAGACCAAACTGCCATTGCCCATTTCATTGAGTGCAGTGGGACTCACCAGTCTCGCCTACTACGGCTATAAGTGGAAGGAGTTCAACCTCTAGCTTTCTTTTGCGACCGTTTCTATTCTATAGTCTTAGCGGTTAGACTCCCGTCAGGTTAGCGCTTATCTAGTCTATACCTATTCCCATTTAGCCTCTTCATTCTAATTAACAACCAGAATGTCCAACGTTTAGAATCATGAGTCGCATCGGTGCAACTTCACTAACTGCTTAATGTTCCTAAAAGCTCGTCTGTTAATTAGACTACATACCGACCAACCTTGTGTCAATTGGCAACCGCGTAACCCCAAAAAATACAATGGAGGCCACATTTTAATTGCATGGGCTGGCCAAAATACAAATTGTGGCAAATCTCTACAAGTTGTGTGACCACACGTGCGCTAGCAGCCAAACTACGGCCGCACAGCAGTGCCGAAAGAGTCCCTTACCCAGACCAGACTAGAATCCCTACCCCAGGAATCCCTGTCTGAGCATTGGGCAACCGCGTCGCAACCCTAGCCCATAGACTAGTTACCATCACCGCGCTGACGCAAGCCTGCCAAGTGGCATGAAGGTCAAAGAAATTCAGCGCACGGCCACTTTTGCATGGTCGCCCACTCCGGGAGCCCCTGTAATGGTGACCGGTAGTGCTGCAGGCGCCATAGATCCCGACTTTTCGTCTGCCACGCGTCTTGAGCTTTGGAAATTGGACTTGACCGACCGCACATCCAACTCTTTTGCTCTCAGCAAGCCCTTCAAGTCGTTGGAGACTGATGCGCGTTTCTACGATATTGCGTTTAACGGTGACGGCGCTTACATTGCCGGTGCTCTTGAGAACGGTAACGTGGACGTGTGGAAGGCCGCGGAGCTGACGTCGAAACCTTTTGCATCTGGCGAGTCTGCCGCCGGCCCGGCCCTATCGGTACAATTTAACCCTCTGCAACACAACCGGATTGCGTCTGGTGGCGTCGGTGGCCAGGTGCTGATCCGTGACTTGGAGACGTTCGATCAGCCGTTTGCTCCGTCGGCCCAGACTAGCCGTACTGACGATGTGACGGCAGTTGCGTGGAACAAAAAGGTCGCCCATATTCTCGCATCCTCGGGAAAAACCGGTTTTACTTCAATCTGGGATTTGAAAAAGCGAAGAGAGGTCATTCATTTGCAGTACGCATCGCAGACCGGCTCTCGCGTGCCCATCTCGAGTATTGCATGGCACCCGACCAACTCTACCAAGCTTGCGACTGCTTCGGTGGACGACAAAGAGCCGGTTATTCTTACTTGGGATCTACGTAATGCCAATGTGCCCGAAAAGGTCCTGCGTGGCCATCAAAGCGGTGTGCTGTCGCTTGACTGGTGCGACTACGACAGCGAGCTGCTGCTGTCGTCAGGCCGCGATAACCGAACCCTGTTGTGGAACCCCACTGCTGGAGAGCTCCTTGGGGAGTATCCTGTTTCTGTTGGTTGGGTCTTCAAGACTCGTTTCCACCCGCGCATGCCGGATTTGTTCGCTTCGGCATCATTGGATGACAAGATCAGCATCCAGACCTTACAGGATACTGGCGATTCCGGCGCAGAGAAGACTGCTCCGATCGCCAATGCTGCAGGTGCTGGAGGCGACGACTTCTGGGAATCTGATGCAGTAATGGACACTGTGCACCCGAAATTCACGCTGCAGCATGCCCCCGCTTGGTTGCAGCGGCCTGTGAGCGCCAAATTTGGCTTTGGTGGCAAGCTTGCTATTGCAGCAGGCAACACGGCCAAAGTCGTGCAGGTGACGGACAGTGATCTGCAGCAGGAGACGCAAGCGTTCAGCAGCTCTCTCAAGGACGGCGACATGGCCAAGATTGCCGCCAACCGCGAAGGCTTCGATTGGGAGCTACTGGCAGGGCTCCTCAAGGACCGCAGTGCGATTCTCGACAAGTATGCCCCGCAAGAAAAGTCAGATGGCGACAGCAAGGAGCCCAAAGACGAGGAGGACGATTTCTTGGGTCCCGAAAAATACACGCCCTCGGGCGAGTTCAAGCTGCTGGATGGCAGTAACGATAAGGTCACGAAGCAGGTGCTTTCCAACAAACTCAGTGACGCGGTAGACTCGCTGCTGACAGCCGGAGAGCACGGTGATGCTCTGCTGCTTGCATCATTTGGTGGACCCGAGCTGGTGGAGCAGGCACAGAACGCATACCTTTCTGCCCAGGCTGAAAAGAAGGCGTACCTTCGTGTGGCCTGGGCTGTTGCCGGCGGCCATGTTGGTGCGCTGGCTGAGCAGGCCGAGCTCGATACTTGGCCACTGATTCTGCGATCGCTCGTGGCAGCCAACAAAGACGTGAGCGAGCCGGCGCGTGCCCTGGGTGACCGTCTGGCCGCTGCCGGCCAGCGCGACGACGCTGTGGTGGCGTATCTGCTGGGCAAGAACCTTGGACCTGTTGCTAAGGTGTGGCTCGGAGAGCTACCAGCGCAGGAAAAGAAGCTGGCCAAGGGCAACACTGCCCATTCAGCGCACGTCAAGGCCCTACAACAGCTAATTGAAAAGCTCACGGTTGCACGTGCTACGGGTGCCAGCGACACCCAGGCTGCGGACACTGCAGACAAGGACAGCGACGCCGCCCTGTACCAGGCTTACCGCGATTATGCGAATATTGCCGCGTCGCAGGGAGATCTCGAGCTCGCTAAAGTCTATATTGATCTGCTGCCTGCCGAGTTCCAGCAGGACAAGGAGCGTGTTGCCACGGCTACCAAGCCCGCGGTCTCGCAGGGGACACAATCGAAATCTGGTGCCAAGTTCGGCGCCAACGGCACCAACGGTACTCCTACGGTCGCCTCTGGTAAGCCTAAGGGTCGCCGGCCAGTCTCGACCTTGTACGGTCCGTTAGCCACCGGTCCTTCGGCGGCGCCAGCTTTCCCCGGAGCACCTGGGGCAGCTGGAGTACCAACCCCTGGTCCTGCCGCAGCCTCGGCCCCCGCGCCTACTTTGCGCACCCCTGCTGCCGCGGCTCCGGCTCCGGCTCCTACCTCGGCACCCAACTCGACAGCAAACTCTGGTCGCCAGTACGTGCCCAACCCGTACACGCCCCAGGCTCCTGCCGCCGCCTCAAATTACAGTAACCCATACAGCCAGGCTCCTGCGCCGACGCCTTATGGCGGCTATGCGGCCCCCGGCGCCCCTGGCGTGCCCAATCCGGCCGGTGCTCCCGGCGCTCCCTCTGCTGGCGGTGCGTCGGTGCCTCCTCCTCCGATGGCCAATAGCGGCCCTGCTGGTCCGCAGAGCGCTGCGTCGCGCCCCCCTCAGCATGGCTGGAATGACCTGCCTGAAGGTGCTATCAAGAACGTGCGTACGCGCACGCCTGTGGCTCCGCAGATCATTGCTCCCAGCTATGCCAGTCGCACGCAGACGCCAGCACCCGCTCCTGGAGCGCCGCCCGGTGCCCCTGCCGCGAGCGTGGCACCGCCGCCGAAACTTGGTGAGTCGCGCACGCCATCGGTGTCGTCCACTACTACTATCCCTGCGTCAAACCAGCGGCCAGCCAACCCTTACGCGGCTGCAGCTGCGGCTACGGCATCGGCTGCGCCTTCCCCGGGCGTGCCTGCCCCGCCTCCTGTGGGCTCACAGCCTGTGCCGGGTCCCGCCGCGGCTCCTCGCGCGTCGTCGACTCCTAAGCCTAATCCCTACGCACCCCCGCCGGGCCAGACATCGACCCCGCTAGGTCGTATGGCGCCTCCTCCGGCCGGGTTTGGCGTTCCGCCACCCACCGCAGCAGCACCCAGTGGGCCCCAATACGGCGCCCAATATGGTGCTCAATACGGTGCCCCGGCTGCCGGACCTGCTGTGCCTGCTCCGCCAGCGGCCATTCCGCCGCCCCCCATGGCCTCTACACCGTTGGCCCCTCCTAGGAGCTCTGGTCCTGCGGCACCCCCATCAGCATCGACGACGGCACCAACGACTGCCCCCACTACGGCCCCCGCGTCGCCGGCGCCTGCCAAGTACCCCAAGGGTGACCGTAGCCATATTCCTGCCGCCGCAGCCCCTGTGTACGAGAAGCTCAATGCTGAGTTCCTGCGGATAAAGCCGGTGGTGTCTGTGCAGTTCCCGCGGCCCTGCAGTGACACGCAGCGGCGGTTGGACTTCTTGTACGACCATCTCAATAACCAGGACCTGTTGGACGACGAGACGGTCGGGCAACTAGTGCAGCTTGCCGAAGCATTGTCGAAGTACGAGTTCGACGCCGCGCGCGAGCTGCAGGTGCAAATCCAGACCCAAAAGACCGACCAGTGCGGCCAATGGATGGTGGGTGTGAAACGACTCATCGACATGGGTAGCGCAGTTCCTCTGTAATGGATCCCAAAACATTATTAGTATATTCTAGTCTAATTTTTATTGCTACGCCTGCGTACACTCTCTCGCTTATCTTGGCTGGGCGTGAAAAGCGCGGGATCCCAATCTATGAGTAATGGAGCCCCATCAGGACACCAACCAGGACCCCAAGGTCTTTTATGGTCCTCGCCGGTCGCGCTCGCCTCCCGAGCAGCGACGACGCGGCTCGGGCTCGGGCTCGGAGGCAGAAACCGAGATCGAGGAGCCACGTCGATTCAAGCGGCTGCATCGCCGCCTGGCAAGCGAAGCTACGCAGGCCAACCCCGCCGCCGACACCCGCAAGCGTGCCAAAGTGGGACGCCCGCTTGGCCGCCCGCTTCGCCGCGACATGTATGGGCGAGCCCCACTGCAGCGGGCGTGTGAGCGCAGCAACTTGGAACAGGTTCTGGAGCTTGTTGCAGAGGATGTGGATGTCAACGATAGGGACTTTGGGGGTACGACGGCGCTACACGCGGCGGCCTTGCAAGGTGATCCGCAAATCGTCAAACACTTGCTCGATCATGGCGCGATTGTAGATGTGCGGTCGGGCCAAGACGAGCTCGATACGCCGCTGATGGATGCGGCCAGCGGCGGTCATATCGAGGTGGTGGAGCTGCTGTTGGAAAGGGGAGCGGACCCGCGTATTGCTAACCGCATAGGCAAGACGGCTATTGATTTTTCAAACGACAACGAAGATGATACAGATAGTGAGCGCGTGGTGGAGGTGCTCCAGGCCGCCATTAAGACGAAAACAGAACCTATCCAGAACGAGGAAACGTCGGTTGCCGGCACTTTTCCGCCCAAAAAAGAGATACCTGTCGCTGAAACGACTGCTTCGCCCGACGACACTTCGTACGATTATAGCCGCCGCTACACACGTGCCGAGTACGTGCAGCGCGCAGCGCGCGGTGATATTGTTTTTGTGGGTACGGCCATTGAACACGGCTGGCGGCCCAATGCCGAGTCGCTGATCCAGGCGGCCAAATTCGGTCACGCCGACGTGGTTGGACTAATGCTGGCATTCGGCAGCTCGGCCGACGAGAAGCACGACGGCGTCACTGCCCTCCACGAAACATTGGGACGAGGCCATCCGGGTGTGGTAGAGCTGCTACTTGAAAACGGTGCCAATCTACATTGGTGTGACACCGCGGGTCGCAGCTACCTCGACCTAGCCAACGACTTGCCTCCAGGCAACAAAGAGCGGACACTCATAGAAACTGCATTCAAGAACCAGCCTATCAAAAAACAAAGAACAAAGTCTCGTTCCGAGTCAAGGAGGCGGGAGGTCGAGCCCAAACTGGAAAGGGACCGCGACAGAGACCGCCATGAAAAGCATGACAAGGAGCGACATGAAAAGCATGATCGACACGACAAGCAGGAGCGGGACGAGAAGAAACGGCTTTCCGGCGAGCGCACCAAGGATGACAAGAAAAAAGTGAAGTTTGAGCCATCACCCACCCCTCCACCACCGAAGACCGCTGAGGAACTGGCGGCGGAGTCTGCCGAGTTGGAGACCCAACGGGCCGAGCTTGCGGAGCTGGCTGCTCGCCGCGAGCGGGAGCGCAAGGAGCGTGAGGCCCAGGTGCTTGCTGCCATCGACGAGGCTGCCCGGAAGGCCGCCGAGCGCAAGGAGCGCGCCCAGAGCATGTCCGAGCATGGCGTGTCTGAGGCGCGGACAGTCGCGCCAGTTACTGATAGCTCCCCGACGACACCAAGCACACTCGATGCAATTGTCGGTGAAGGTGCAGTTGCTGGCGGGGATGGAATTGTGGCCGCGGCTGCAGCAGGTAGCTCAGGCCCTGGCTCAGCTGCTGCTGGTTCGCCTTCCACGGCTGATGGCAGCCCGGCACCGGTGACGCCTGAGCCAGTGGCCAGCGTGACGCCTGAGACAATTGCCTCGCTGCCCATGGCTCTGCGGGAGCTAGCCCAGACTGGCCTGCCGCAGCCCACCGCCAGGCCGCTGATGGTGCTCCGAAAGGCGACCGGCGATCAGGTCCTTGATGTCCAAGTAGCTTTGGCACTGGGTGTTCCTCGCCTGCACAGAGAACACCCGGACCTTTCCAAGCAGCCCGCCACATCGGCCGAGCTGGCTGCTATCTGGAGTATGGCGGCGGTGTGGGTTGCGCCCGGCGCGAGCCACGGCGACACCGATGATGAGCGGGCCAAGTTCGAGCAGCTGCGGCCGAACTGGTTGCTGCTCAGTGAGGTGCGCAAGATTCCCGGCGCTGCCAGTCTGCCGGCTGTACCAGTGTCTCTCAAGCCAGTCGTGCCGCGCGTGGAGCTGGCATGGAACCGCCTACAGGACATTCCGCTGCGTCTGGCCGTCAAGCTTTCTGAGCGCGCGGCCGAGTCCCAGTGGGGGCGGTTTCTTTGAAGTCTCCGTGGCCATGCGATTTCTCAGATAGGGCCCGTTATTTATTACATCAATATAGTTAATTTTCTAGAGATGGCAGAAGCAGATGCAAAAGTCGCGAGAGATGGCAAAGGCAAAAGCAGGGGCGCCGACGAAAAGTGGCAGTCAAATGACTAGAGATGGCATCCCCGTTCAAACCAGTAACGGATGCCAATGTCGGCCAAACTGAGGTCGAGATTCACAACCATATTGTCTATCTGCTGCTTCAGCCAGCCCCGCTCCCGGGCGACCAACGAGTTGTACGCACTCGGAATCATGGCATCTATGCGACGCAACCACTCTGCAAACTCGATTGGCCCACACAGCGGCGGCACAGCGGCAAGAAGGGCTCCGACTCGAGCTGCCCGCAGAGTAGGCGGGCCCTCGTCATCCACCTCGGGAAGCTCTTGCCCAGGCATGGTTGTCTTTGCCGCTTCGTAGAGCTGCATCAGCACCGCCTGGCGCAAAGCTACCGGCGAAATGTTGGGCGGAGCCATGGCCGTCACAATCGAGTCCAGAGCCGTCTTGAGTTGTGTGTAGCTCAGTACCCCAGGGTACAACCGGTTGGCCTCCGAAAGGTATCGCACAGTTGCTGCCGTGGCTGCCTGTGGATCGCGCGCACGGGCCAGAGGACTGGCCTCATGTGCAAGGTAGCGCAGCATGAACGAGTGGGCTGTTTCCAGCAGCGGGCGAGTCAGGTCCACGGGGGGCAACGGCGACAGATAGCGCTCTGCTAGCGCAACTACTAGCTGCACAGAATCCACATGCAGGATTGGCAGAAGCTGCTCAGCCACCTCGAGTGTGTAAATCAAGCGGCCCCGACCTGGCTCGGTTGAGGGGTCAACCTGGGGCCAGTCGTACGCAAGCTCGGCCATCAGCTCGCCCACCAGTGGGGCCCTGGATTCCAATAGTGCATCCAGCGAAACACCTCTGACAAACTCGTAGACAGTAAAGCCGCCGCCAACGGCCTCGATCACGAATGCAAGTGGCTGGAACAACAGGATCATTAGCCGAGCAGCCACTGCAGCGGGCAACCGCCGGCTGTGTAGCAGCTGCGAGCACAGGCCCTCCATTTGTAGTGACACGCCAAATAGAAGTGACTTGTACTGGTCCAGCAACGCAGGTGCGAATCGAGCTACCGCAGTACGGACAAATGAGTCGACGGTCTCGAGTCCATGCAACAGCTGTGGCCAGGGAGCGTACCTGAAACATGTAGCTAGAAGGCGAGAGTAGGCACCAAAGTCGTTAAAAATGGGACCCCGCAGCGGTGGAGTCTCGACCACAAGTGATGGGTGGTACACTAGCCTTAGTGTGGGCAGAAACAATTTCGGCAAAGGTAGTGCAGATTGGGCAGCCGGCGACAGTGCCCATTGTGCCTTTGCCAGCGGCACCACGGCCAGCTCAGACTCGGACAGCGTCCAGTTGACATCGTTAGCTCGAGATACGAGCACATTTTCGGCAAAATGAGCAGGTTTGCTGGTACCGAGCTGGCCCATGTGCAGAGCCGCCAACAGAGCCGAGGCTAGACACATTGCAGGAAGCGGCTCCAGCTCTGACGTGGTTTTAAGAATTCGCAGAAGCCATTCGTCATAAGGAACAGTTGGGTTTGTGATTTCTTGCTTGCGACGAGCGGCAGTGATCATGGCGTCAATAAAGAACGCCGTCTCCGAAGCCGAGGAAGTCAGATTAGCCTGGGCGGCTTCATTCACGAGCAGATCCAGGTTTAAAGGATTCTTCACAAGAGGAAGCAAATACGAAAGATACTTGACCGCTTTTTCCTTGTCCAACTCCTTGTGGTGGAGGATTTGGACCAGCCCGGCCAGCGTGCTTGTGAGATCCATGCTTATGTGGGGAAGCTCGGGTGCAATATAGAGCAGTCCTAAAAGTGTAGAGCTACCGTGCGGGACGTAATGTGCCCAAAAAGATATAGAAAGTGTTGTTTTAAGATCTAATAAATAAATGTCAACTAGCTTCATCGTGCAGTCGTTTAAGCAGGCAGGCGAACCAGTACACTGAAATTTGGAGCGAGCAGAGTTCATGGTCAGGACTGGACGCCGTAAAATCCAGCGGTCCACCAGCACGAGAACTTACTGCGGCCGTCGCTTGATTTTGGGCTGTCTCTCGTAGGCATTGGGCCGGCTAGGCTTGTGTTTGTGGTTACATTGATGGGGCTTGTTGTGATGGCCGTTGGAGGGTCCTGCGGCATTGTCTGAGTCTGAGTCCGAGTCTGAACTCGAGTCTGTATCGTCCGAAGTCTCAGAAGCAGAGCTATACTGACCAAACTCGTCAGGAGGATGATAGATGCAACAGATTTTTGATTTCTTTCGATTCAAGTTCTCGTTGTCAACCACGTCGTCGGTCCATGTGACTCTACGGTTGTTTTCTCGTCGCTCTTCGCCAATCAAAACCAGTCGAGGGAGCGGCGGAGGCGTTGCTTCAGCTGAGCTCGCCTCCTCAGTGTGAGTACCTCTCGGAGGGCGGCTGCGGGATTGCATTACAAAGAGACTTTTGGTCGGGGATTTTCTGGGTCATGGCATTGGGAATGGGGAGCAGCATGTCACGGCATGGCAGCATTGCTACTAGGAGATGTCACTAGACTAGAAATACAAAAGACATGAATCATTATGCTAATTGAGCTTTGTCACTTCTATCAAAAATTCCTCGAATCCCATAGTCACAAACCCGTCCCGATCCGCGTCATATTTCTTGAAGGTGTCGGTGATGCTTTTGATGTTGATGCAGCTTTGCACAAACATGTCGAAGGACATCTCCTTGCCACCACCACCCTTGGTAGAGCGGGCTCCGTTCTCAAAAACAAATTGAACACAGTCCGGCGTTAAATTGTAGCCAAATGCTGCAAGGGCTGCGCTGAACTCTTTCGCAGAGATAGTCTCACTGGCATTAGTGTCGAAACGGTCGAAGATGTTACGCCATTCGTGGAGATATTTCCAGAGCTGCCCGAACTCGGCAAAGTATAAGGCGCCATCATTATCACGGTCAAACATCCTGATCATCAAGCGGACAGTATTGGGATCAAACTTGGAATAGTCGCCGTTCACTAGCGCATTGGATAGCTCCGCCTCGGTCAAAAAACCGTTCCTATTACGGTCAACATCATCAAATAATGATCGTAGATCCCTCCGCTCGGCGGGACGTTGCTGCTGCTGCTGCTGCTGCTGCTGCTGCGGTGGCTCGCTGAGCAGTGTGGACGAGCTACCGTTACCGTCGTAGCTGTAATCCTGCTGTTGGTAGGGAGACGGCTCGCTGCCGGGAACCGGCCGACGAGGAGCCGCAGCACGGGGAGCCGAGCCGGGGCGGCTTGTGGCGCTATCGAATGAAGATTTGCGAGGACCAGGCGCCGTTTGGTAGTGCGGAGACGAGCCGTAAGAGTTCTGATATTGGCTAGGTTGTGGGGGAGGGGGTTGGTACCGTTGCTGTGCCTGGGAAACTGACTGAGGGATTGTCTGGGGAATTGTTTGAGGGCCGGCCTGAGGCGGCAGGGCCGACTGAGGGTTGTGTCCGTGCTGAGGCGCAGGCTGCCGCCGAGGTGCATATTGTTGCTGCTGTTGTTGCTGCTGGTACATTTGCTGGGAAACCTGGGGCCTTTGCTGCTGCGGAATCTGCTGCGGAACTTGCTGTGGTATCTGCTGTGGTATCTGCTGAACCTGCGAATGCTGCTGCGTCGTCTGCTGCCGCGGATGTGGGGCGTATCCTTGGGGCTGCTGATAGTTCTGATATTGCTGCTGCTGTGGGGGCAGCTGCGGTGATGGCCGGTAATCTTGACGGTAGTCTTGACGGGAACTTACTTGCTCGTAGCCCTGCTTGGGCACCGAGGTTCTTCTCGGTGGAGACACGCGAGCATTAGTCCGGCGGTCGTCGTGGGTTTGGGAGTGTGCAGGCGAACCATAGCGCTGGATCGGCGGCCGTGGAACGTCGCCCAAGTCTCCATATGCCGGCGACGAGTTTTTCTGTTTCCGCTGCACCCCAAATGCCTCGGACGGGGTGGGGAATTTGGCCAAATCATCCCGCATGGTTACTAACTTGGCCACCGCTGAGGTATAACAAGAGGCAGTGTCCCAAGCAAGGTGATAAGGTCTAGGATAACTAAGGCGCGAAGTTCGCGGGCCTTACGCAATCACCTGCAGACAGGACATAAAAGTCAGCGATGGAGGTGAAAATGTGTACTCAAACACGACAAATCAACTATAATGATAAACATGTCTAGTATATGACAATTAGACTAACTTTTAAGCCAACATAAACTGCTTAGGCGCTGGCCTGGGCAGTACGCAGCGACGATGCGCGGCGCTTTTTGATCTCAGCCTTCTCGGCCTTCTTTTCGCTGACACGCTTGGCGAGCAGCTGCGCGTACTCAGCAGCCTCATCCTTAGAGTTCTGGACAGATGCAAGCTTCTTGACCTGGACGCGGCGCTTGTGCTGCAGGCGGCGAGGAGTGATCAGACGCTGGATCTTGGGAGCCTTGGTGTAAGTGCGGCCGTTCTTGCCAGTGACCTCACGGCGGATAACAAACTGACGCACATCGTCCTCCTTGGTGAGACCAAAGAACTTGCGGATGTTGTTGGCACGCTTGGGACCGAGACGCTTGGGCACGCTGTCGTCAGTCAGACCAGCAATGGGAGCATCACCCTCCTTGAGGACAACAAGAGACAGGACAGCCATGTCGGGGCCAACAATGCAGCCACG
The DNA here is from genome assembly GCA_030565285.1 of Wickerhamiella brachini. Lineage (NCBI taxonomy): Eukaryota > Fungi > Ascomycota > Dipodascomycetes > Dipodascales > Trichomonascaceae > Wickerhamiella > Wickerhamiella brachini. Next base: position 207,348 of record JAJMBL010000008.1, on the reverse strand, counting down.
GACGGACTTCCGCTTGCGCTCACCGACGCGGCGGGGACGGTAGCACGAGTGGCCCTTGGCCAGCAGGAGGCGAACACGGGTGGGGTGCAGAACACCCTGCTTCATGGGGAAACCCTGCTTGTCGTTACCGCCGGTAATCTTAAAGACGTAGCCCTTGAACTCGTCGCCGATAGCATCGCCCTCAACTTCCTGGCCCATGCGCTTCTCGTAGAAGACACGGACGCGGTGGTCATCGTCAATCTCAATCAGCTTCTGGGTGCCGTTAGCCGGGTAGGCAATGTTGAGCTTCATTGTGGATACGAAAAATGGGGGCCGGCCGGGAGTATGTATCGCTAGACGGCGAGTGTGAGTTGGGTATAAATAGCCCTAAAGCCCTAGGGTTACAAAGGCCTACTCACATCACAAATTAGTCATGTTCAAGTATTGAGCATTGATAGAACCCCTACCCTGTCACATGCCTGGCAAGACACAGCTTGGATATCAGGCTATCTTATCCAAAATTACTATTCATGAACAGATACATTGATATTTTATTATTACAATAAGTGCGACACTATCGCGAGAGTCGGCCACGCTTAGTCGTATGGTCAACACCTCCCGTCGACTTGCGTTTGTTATTGTCCACGGTATTGGCGCCTTCCGTTGCATTGGTCCCGGCGTCTCGGGCAGCTTGCGCAGCTTGGGCTGCCTGAAGTGCTCGAGCAGCAGGCGGATAATTAAGAGGAGATGGTAATTCACCTCTCGCACCTAGCAATGAACCCGGAGGAAGCCCGGGCAGGGCGCTTGGTAACCCCATGGCACTATTGAAACCGCTGCTGGAAGGCGGACCACTTGGGTTGGGCAATGGGCCACCCCCTGCCATAACACCTGCACCAGTGGCAGAGGATTCAGCCGAATGCACAATATTAGCTTGGCCTTGGACATTAGCAATACCCGGCACGCCTCCAACGTTCATAGCCGACGTACCTGGGGGCAACGGGCCCATATTGGCGGGTAAAACCATACCAGGGGGGAACCCCTGCGGTATCATCGACTGGCGCCTAGCCCCTCCAGCCGATTCCGGAGCGGCTGACCACGGAACACCCCATTCACCTGCAAAATAGTTGGAGGGGGAGGGAAGCATATCATTCATATATCGAGACGGTAACGTCGCAGATATAGGGGTCTTTTCGCCATTGATCAACGACATACGGCCAGCAGCAGCCACATCTGCAGATGGAGCAGCTTGGCTCGACATGAGATAGCCGGTGGGGGACATCTGGGAGTCCCAGTCGCCGGCCTGAGAGCCTTGGTTCGAGCCGCCATGTGTATTCATCTGATTCTGAGGATTTCCATCTTTGCCAGCAGCAAGGGCATCGTTGCTTTCATCTGTATTTTCTCTGGATGTCCCAGGGACTTCGGTGGGGATTTCCACCTTTAGCTTAGGCCGGCCGGACTTGGCCTCTTCCTCATAGACAGGCACGCCTCCGTAACCCATATGGTATGGGGCCGGCTGGTCTCGAGGGGATGGGCGCATCCCACCTCTTGCCATAGCAGCGTGTTTCACGGGCGAGTGCTGGACACGAGCAGAAGGCTGAGTGTGCAATTGCTGGTGCATCTGCTGCTGGTGCTGCATCATTTGCTGTTGGTACTGCAGTTGCTGTTGGTACTGCTGCTGCTGATATTGTTGTTGCTGTTGTTGTTGCTGCTGTTGTTGCTGCTGCTGTTGTTGTTGCTGCTGCTGCTGCTGCTGCTGCTGTTGTTGTTGATGTTGTTGTTGTTGCTGTTGCTGCTGCTGCTGCTGGAACAAGTACCGGCGCTGGTTCTCAGACAATTGCATCGGTTCACCCACTCTCGAGTAGAAAGAATTCATTGTGGTGGGTCCCTGGGCATTCAGCATGTCCGGCCCACCCTGGAGAGAGCCCTCGTGGACAGCATTATCTGCAGCGCGCATGTTCGGCGATTCTCGCTTTTGGTCGTCATCATCATCGTCTTCATCCTCGTCTTCCTCGGGCAGAGAATCACTTTCGTCTGATACCGACGTTCGGGGCATAGCAACTGCCCTGCTATTGATCCGTCGACTTCCCCGGGGTTTACGGGCTTTTTCGACAAAGTCCTCTGGATATCTGGACTCGACAACGGCATCCTGATTGTTAGTATGTAGTTCGGAAAAAGCGTGCTAAACAGGCAAGCTGCGCTCGTTTAGCTCGTGAGAATTTGGTTTGGATTTCAGGTGTAGTAGCGTCCCCAACCTCATTCTGGGTTTGGAGCACCGGGTCAAGAGAAGCAAAGGCCTCGCATCTGAACGCATGCGCATGGCTGGCCAGCACGCAGGAGGGCCCGCAACCAGCGAGAGTGTTTCGAGAATTTAGGCACAAATAGTGCATAAAATACGAACACGGTGCTTGCCGTTATGTCGGAACCCTCCTGCTGGGCAGTATACGCAGGGCGTGCAAACAGTGAGCGCACACAGGAAATGCACACTCAGACCCCGTGCCCCTACCCTTAACCTAAATGAGGGATTAACCTCGCCAAGGAAGGATATTGGGTGGAATGAGCAATTTAAGCAATCGAGATCTACGCTTCTGAAGTGAGTCGCACCAGCGTTGTTGGGTTCAGGCTTAGCTTGCCGACGTATCATATCAGTGCAGAGTACCTGCAGGCCAACCGCTCTAAAAATAGATCCCGGCATGCATTATGCAATGTACGGCGGTTCGCATCGTGCATGAATCCTCAGATACTCACAGTCCCAAGCGGTGGCTGCAAACTTTCTCCAAAAGGTTGAGGCACTGATAATTGCACCTAGTAGACCACTCTCCATCAAGAAAGTAACACTTGAATCCCAAACCATAAATAAGCCGCGAGGGCGGAGGAAAAACACTTACCTTTGAATAAGATGACATGACAGATTCGACCTCACTGGACGAAAATTGATAGAACTTGTTGTTTTGGCCACGAATTACCAGGGCCATATCGACTTGGCATAACACGGCAAGCTCATGGGCTTTTTTGAAAAGACCCGCTTTACGTTTGAGAAACGTTCTGGAGTTAGTGGCATGAACCAATAAGAGGCTTACGGGGTCTCAGTGGGTGGGGGTATTCGCCCCTTGAGACCACAGACATGGTCTTTTCTGGGGAAAAATGTACTTACACTGAACGATTTCTTTCGTCGTCGATGGGTTCGATGGCGATTTTCCGACGTCCCATGGGTCAAAACTCTAAATGGTGCAAATTGGATTGGGCTGGAATCGGTAGGAGAGGGTTTAATGGGAATCCAATGCCCTCGAAAAATCAAATAGAAAGCGCAAAAGGTGTTAATAAAAGTCAAGTTGGACTATCGATTCAGGTCGACTGGAAAAAGCCGAACTTGGAAATTAATACCGGGTTACTTGCAAAGGAAGGTCAGTGTCGTCAGGACAAAAGGGGCGGGGCAGAAAAAAATTGGCTCTAATTCGAGCGAATTTACAGACGCTTCCGCGAGAGGAGGGGAGAGGCACTCGAGATAAACCCCACTGGTGATTTGAACTTTTCGGGGTGCTTCCACGTGTATAGAAGCAGGTTAGAGCAGTGGTGATAGAGTTCTTGATGCCTGATGCTCAAGATTCAATCCGACCTAGAAGAAACCAATGTGCGGACGAGGCGGTAGAAGCGCGCGGTAAGTCAATAACGAATAAGCAAGCCTGCATCGCCCCACCGATGCCAGTCGGGTTGGGGTACATGCACTGGGTGTTGCCAACTGCTTGGGCATGAAAGAAGCCTTGTTACTAAAAATAGTCCCACAGTTGCTACCTACTACAGTCATCGCACCATACGAGTCCACAACATTGACCACACGGGTTGCTTCGTGAAAAGAGCCCAATCGCAACTTCAAGATGTTAACCCGTGCCACCAATAACGGCCCATGTAGTCTGGAACCGGCTCAGGGTTGAGCACACTGCAGTTATGACCTAATAGTGCAGATAGGGCTGGTTTGTAGGGTCAGGGTTTGAGTTAACTAGCCCAGATGCTCACAAGCTCGGGGAACCGACTTAGATCCTCCGAGACCTTAGTCGGGCCAAAATGAACTCTAAAATCGGAATATAATATCATTTTTTTGGAGTCTTACAACCGAGTATTGCTTCGGTAATGTCGATCGGCACCCCGCTTAAGTGCTAGGTCCGCCTAACCTGTAACTCTGTCCCTTGGGCAAGGAAGGCTCAGGCCGTGCTGCTATTTTGCATAATGCAAGGCAGGATGGTGGACAAGGGTCACAGTCTAGCAATATACCGACCGGCCCAATGTCCGAAAAACGGTTTTTTTGGTAACGGTTATCAGATTTTGTGAGCGGTTCTGGTTATCATAAGCCTGTCGGTAGGTATTGTCTTTTAAATAGACCCTTAATTTCCACCTTAGCTCAAGAAATATACGGGCCTTGTCTTCTTGCAAAGGCGATTCTAGCCCCAAAACTGGCCTCGGCAATTATCCTATAATCAGCTATGCAGGATAGCTGAACCTAGTACCGAGAGGGATATGATGTGCTATTTTCGTCCTAAAACTCCCATAATAAGACTAACGGCGCCTAGCCATACCGATCGATGTAGTCCTTATGCGAGTAACCATGGCTCTGGCGTGGTGTCGATGCTCGATCAACGCCAGGTGGGGTGGATACCCTAACCCATATGATCATTGTTTCTGCGTCTTAGCATTATCTTTGTGCGGTACGCATAAGGACATTTGGTGCCGCAGCATGGAGATGCATTGATCGGAGGGCCGTTGCGGGATTAACTCCTTGTTAAATGCATCAGGTGATTCTTGCATCTGCCGGAATCTACCGTCTTCCCTCGGCTACCTTACTTGACTCAAGTTTTAAGAAGCATAGCTGTGCACGTATGTGTTGAAATGGCGCTACAGAAAAGGGAAGCCATATCGGAACCAGCCTAGAAATTCATACCAGTTATTTTTAGCTATGAGATACCTCCTTCTTCATCAATGAGGCGGCTGCAGATGCTTCCAGAGGATCTCCGAGGCATGTGAATGAGGTGCCCCCAACCTGCCAGATTGAGCTGCAAGCTATTTTAAGAACTGTTCAGTAGCCACCGTGGCCGTAGTGGTATTTATGGAACAGAAAAGAAATTATGGGCAGCGCTGCTTCCACTGTTACCACCAGCCGGCCCGCTGATTTAGTCCGCATTGATGCTCCTGGCACCTACCTGTACATGATCAGATTCACGGGCTTGATATCGCGAACCGCCGCATGTCGGCCATCTCGACGCGTAATTCTGTATTCTAATCAACGTATTATGCCACTCAAAGGGTTAAAGCTCGGCCCCCAGTCACTCTACCTAACGTTATTGGCAAGCTTCTTAAGGATGTGATCGATCAATTTGTAAAGCTAAATCAATTTGTTAAAGCTTGACCAATTCGTTAAAGCTTGATCAATTCGTTAAAGCTTGATCATTTAGTTAAAGCTTGATCAAAGGGTTGTGCAATATGAGTTAAGCCAGATTTTGAAAGACTTAATAGTGGATCCAAAAAGCAAGCAAAAAGCATTTATATATGCAGCTCAAACCAGCTTCAGGTGCTACATTATGTTAAATGGTCGTCTACGACCGTAATTTTTCGTTTAGTTAAACTGGGGCTTGGCACCGTCAGTCGACTTGGCGCTGGGGGCATCGCCGCGACGGCGGGGAGCGGCAGACTCCTCGCGGGTGCTCTTGTGAGTGGCGGGAACAATGTTCTCGGGAAGGTAGAGCTGCTCGCGCAGGAACTCAACACCCTCGTCAGTAAGGGTGTAGTAGTAGTACTGCCACGAGAACTGGGTCTTGACGAAGCCCTTAGAGGTCAGCGACTGCAGGGCCTTGATCACGTAGAGGTTCTTGACATCGATGTCCTCGTGCTTGGGCTGGTTAAAGTCCTTCTTGGCAACCACAACGCCCTCCTGGAACAGGTACTGGTGGATCTTGCGACGGTCCTCGGTCGGAATGAACATTGTGAATAAGGCTAGTGTCCTGACGGCTTCGGCCGTCATGGATTGAATGGGTGCTCACAACGGTGACTCTGAGTAAAGCCCTAGGCCCTATCTCTGTTTAGTCATATGAGGAAGCCGTAGTTGGGGTGCGTCTTGAGACGTTTGTCAAGCCGATAGTGGGACGAAGTGTGTCAGCGCAGAAGATAGCCGCCACTAAGACTAAGCTGCCTGGATCCAGATTCCAACAGTAAAGTGCCACAAAGGACTTCCTTGCACCACCGTCCCCACAGATTCAATGCCTTTTATACATGGCCCATTGGATGATGAATCCTCTTATATTCCAACCTGGAAACAACCCTGGATTTGGCTTGTAGATCTGGTGACCAGTTATCGTGTTTTTCGAGTGCCGCTACTGAATTGGGGCATCATTGTAATTTATTTGACCAATCTGCTGAAATTGAGTCTGAACTTCAGAGACCTCTATAACAAGCATGCACTTGGAACCACCATGCTCACGAATTTGCTTCTCTATGGACTTGCCGATACAATTGCCCAGACATTAAGAAGCTCCTTATCGTTTGCTCAACAAGGCATCGCGCTGGATCCGGCCCCTCAAAATAAGGGCCTTTTACGGTTCATTTTAGAGAAGGGCCGGCCTAGGCGAGTGATTCTTGATGAAGAGGATGATGATCTTGTGGAGCTGGGTCTGGGAATTCCGCAACCCCAAACGGCTACGAGCCAGCCATTGACGCACCCCGAGATCTTCAATTTCAAGAGGCTGGCTCTCTTTAGTTGCTGGGGCTTGATTATCTCGTTCTTCCAGTCGCCATGGTACGCCTTTTTGAACGCAACATTTGGGGAGGGGTTCAAGTTTGTGTCGGTGCTTCAACGGGTTCTGAGCGACCAATTGTTCTACTCACCCATTTCGCTGGCATGTTTCCTGTCGTATATGACTGTTGTGCTTGAAGGCGGAGACTCTGAGGCAGTGAAACAGAAACTCATGACCACCTACATCCCCACGCTTGGACTGAACTATACCATCTGGCCAGCCGCACAGTTTTTCAACTTTCTCGTCGTTCCTGCAGCCCTACAAATTCCGTTTTCCTCTATCATCTCTGTGTTTTGGAACGCATATTTATCGCTCGCAAACCCCAGCTAGAGCCTCCCGTTTACCATAATGCCCCATGCTGTGCTCCATAATGCAACCTCATAATTTACCATAATTACAATTCCCACCCATGAGCACTGCAGCTGTTGCGACAGCTGGCGTAATTGGAGTTAGCGTAGGTGCTGCCGGTGTTGTCACTTGCGGCATTCTATATTCTAAAGCATACAAACCAGCAAGAAAGTGGTGGAGGCATCACAAGGTCAGTGTCACAGTGGATATCCAGGACACCGAGACAACTGGTGAGGGTAGCTTGGCCGCAGTGGCCACCGCCGGGGCAGACGGAATTGAAACGAACGAAGCGGAATTAACGGAAGCAGATGCAGACCTGTGCGGAACCGAGGCCGACGGTGCAGAGTCGACCTCAATAGGGTCACATGAGGCCCTTCGCCGGACTGGATTCTACCACGTCCGCTTCGAACCAGACAGATCAAACCCTTTGCGAATCAAAGTAAAAGGCTTCCAGGATCAGTATTTTCTTGTCCAGGATTCCAAGAGCCCTACAGAATGGCGGTATTTCAAAGAAACAACCTTGGTGGCCAAGGTCAGTGCCAGCCGGTGGTCGCCCAGCATAACCCTCTACGACCCAGAAGAAGTTGCGGTCATGAAACGACAGAAGCGATTCGGGCTCGAAAGGCTAGAGCTGCCCCTCAGCAAAGGTCAGAGTCTTCGGTGGAATCGCAAAGACAAGTCCCTACATCTTGTATCCTATCCAAACGGTCAACGAAATCCCACCATACACATGCCTGCAGTCGGCATGATGCAAGAACGCGGTGCGCAAGTGGCTACCAACCGCGGACAAGTTACCACCATGGATCTAGAGCTAACTTTACGGACTGAGTGGGACTCATACCTGGCGGTACTCGGCACCTTTGTTGCCGCTCGGTTGTGGACCCGGCCAGATCATATTGCAATTCTGTGCGACAGCTTGACGGAGATGGGAGTACGATGGGCCGAAAGTTGTATGTTTTTCTACGACATGAATCCTATTAACTCTAATCCCTTTCAAGCTTGATATTAATGCTTCCGGGCTTGACAGGACGCCGTGTGTACCAACGGGCGCCAGTAAATAAACAAAAGTCAATAGCCGATAAAATGCCTGAGGCCACGAACCCGGTTTGCAGTCCAGGCCACGATGGGTCCAGCTTTGTGTAGGGGCCACCCGAGGACACCAACGTTTCTACTGATACAATCGGCAACAATGTCAAGCAGCACCGTTTCCATTTACGGCCCTCGATGGAAACGATTTCATTAGGGTCCGTAGCGCTTGTGAAATCAAATGCTTCCGTAAAAAAGTCGCCACTAATAGTGATCACGGTTTCGCTAGACTTGAAACGCAGATCGGGACTGACATACTGGCTCAGGGATAGCAGAACAGCTCGGTCGATGTCACTTAGATTAGTGTGGTTGTGGAACCTTCGCAGAACAAGAGTGGCCAACAGACTTCTAATTTCCAGAATATCGGCGAACCCGAAGTGCACGTTGAGCCTGAGTTGGTCTAGACCTTGCGTGGTAAAAACTTTGAATAACTCGTCTTCAAATCCTAGTGATGGGTAGCTCATCGTCAACTTGGCAAGGTCAACCTGGTAGTGCGTGGGTGCAAGGTTCCACCAGTTGGCCAACGACGACCCGCTTGTGACAGGATAGACAATATTTTCCGCCTTTTCGTGGGAAACCAGTCCTAAACGTGAGCTTTGCGCAGATAGAATCGGGAAGCGGTAACTGTCTGGTTGATAGATGCCATAGACAAAGGCAGCGGTGTCGGGGTGACAAGGATGAGCATCAGCTCCAAAGACCGCCAAGTCGACATTTGTTTTCACCTGTATTTTCGGAGTTGTATTTTTTGTGAGTGGATAAATGTTTCCTTTGGAGTCGCACACATCCCAGTAAGCGCCTCTTTCACTTTCGTAGGCGAGAATGCCTACGGTGGGGGTTTGAAACGGCAGCTCGATCTCCTCAACGGTACTTTCAGATACAAGACGAACAAGCCCGCACGAAGCCACTATCAAAAAGTCCCTGAGCGGTTGTATTGCAACTACCAAGAAGCGCGACGGCTTGCAGAGTCGTTGGATCTTGCCGCCGGACAACCTCAGATACACAGCGTTGTCGCTGGTGACAATCCACAGTCCCTTGACGGACCATGCCATCAGCACCGGCATCTTTTCGACTTGGAACGACTCATCAAGGGTTATCAACCCATTGCCGACCGTATAAATATGGACCTCGCCGCTTTCTGCACCCAGGCCCAGCTTTGCCAGGCCCCATCGCGACGTGGAGATAGGCGGAGACCACGCCATTGAATGAACCATTGCCCTGCGGCGAGAATCAGGACTGTTACCCAGGTCAGCCAGCAGGTTTTGGGTCAGATTGAAGCGCAGCGGCCACGTCCCCTTGGTGGGGTCACCCGGATTGTGAAACAGATACACGTCTGAGCTGCTTGTGAGGACGGCCAGAAAGCAGCCACGATTCTCGGTGATTCCGGTAGGCGACCAGGCAATGTCAGTAACGGTATTTAGCACCCCCGAGCCGCCAATGGCAAAACCAGAGTCGGTGACCGGCATGTCTTCCAAAGTGGACGGAAGACTTTCTACTGGCGTCGTAGCCAAACGGTCAAAGCGAATGCCTTCAGAAGTCCACACGGGTTGGAAGATAGCTACATTGAAGGCAGTGGCAATACCTATCTGGCCGTCGGCAGACCATTTCAAGGCATTGCCAAAGGAAACATCGATCCGAGGGATCTTGATCTCCATGACAAACACATGCGCGCGCTGGGTATCTAACCCCAGATATCAACATTGACCATATAGACTCTGGTGTCAGAGTTTATATCGATGCGTTTGCAGGCTCCTATGAGGCAACGCGTACAGATAGTTACAAGTAGTCTCATACCACTAAATACATGTTAAAGCTCCAGCTCCTCGAATTGACCAGAGAGATCATCACCAGCACATAACAGGTATGCTCTGCCACCCCATAAACTGAGGGCCACTGGCAGCAACGCCAGTGAATGCGTCGTGGCGCAGATAATCAAAGCCACCCACATTCGGAAGTAGTACACCTCAAAGATCTGCGAGCGCGTGAAGGCAAGAACGGCCACGCCAATCAGCTTGGTCACGGCAATGCCACCAAACACTGATCCGCCAGTGCCGGCCAGGGCATTGAACGCGCGATCCGTTTTTGTAGACCCGCGCACTCCCACGTGATTAACGCGAGGGACAAACGTGTAGGAGCGTGCAATGTGTATGCAGAACTCCACACCAATTCCTACACAGATCACAAGGTTGACCAGGCTGAGGGCGTTGAGACTGACACCAAACAGTACCATCAGCCCGGCAATGTTAGCCGTCATAATGGCCACCACGCCGGTGACCACCAACGCAGTGGTGAACGAGCCCAGAAACAGCGACGATATCAACCCCAGTAGCGCTAGCGCTGTGCCAATGACGCCCAGCGTATCGGAAACAATTGTCCGGTACTGGGCAAAATACACATAGAAAATCGAGTAAGGAAACGTGTAGATTCCCGTAGAACTAGTGATTTCATCGGAGATGCGTCGGGCCGCGGCATAAGCATCAATGTAGTTGCGCTGCGACCGCAGCGGCACATGCGAGGTTCGGAAGTTGGACGCGGTGATCTCGCCCTTGTTGTCACCCTTGTGAGCGCGGGCAATCGCCGACGAGTATGGAGCGCGGCCTGCCAAGGGGCAATTTTGAGAGGGGGCCTCGAGCCAGAGGCCGAGATAATGGGTAAAGTTTGAGCCCGCTGGAAACCCTTCCATGTCGTACTTGTAGGTCTTATCCTCGTAGCAGACATGACAGTTACGGCTAGCATGGCCGCAAAGATGGCCATCAGAGGTTTCCAAGCAGCATTGGTCGAGGTCGGGGTTGAGCCACTGGAAAAAGTCGTCAATCCACGATGCCACAGGCGCAGCAATAAACGATACTTCGGGTCGTTGACGTTCTTGCTCAACAATGTTGGTCAACGAGTACTCGTCACAGGTCGAAAAGCGTCCACATAGCTTTTGCTGGTTATCCCGGTATTCGGCCCCTTGGGTGGACACAAAGTACACAGGAGGGCCTGCTTCAAAATAGCGGTAAATATCGCTGAAGTACTGGACGAGAAACGACTCTCTGGGCACGGCTAGCCGCTGGTCCAGTCCCAATGTCATCTGGGGGATCAGCGTTAGCGAAATAGCCAGCCATGCCATGAACACCGCCACCACCAGTCGCTTGACACCACGCCGAAGTAACCACGGCGTGTAATCGGACACGATAAAGTTAGAGAATCGCCGTGGGTCTGCTTGCTGCTCAAAGAGGCGATGATCCACGGTTTCATCTGCTTCAAGCGACGGCGAAGGCGATTCGCTTCCCGACCGCCACCAGCTGCCATCGCTGCTGCTGCTGCGAAGACTGCGACGCTCATCAAGCGACATGGCAGCCACAAACATGGTGAGTTGCAGAATAGAGTTGACCAGCACTGCCACAGCAGAATAAATAGCAAAGTTATGCACGGCAGGCATGGCAACCGACGCACCGATAAGAAACGCTACCGTCTCGCATGACGTGCTCAGCACAATACTCGGACCTACCAGACCCAACGTGCGCGCTATGCGGTCTTCAACCGAGTAGTGGGGGAACAAGTCATTGATAAAATCGAGCTGATGCACAAGCAAAAAGATATTGTCGATGCCCACCGCTAACACCAAGAACGGAATCACCTCGGTGATAATCAGTGTAAGTGGGTAGCCAAGTAGCGAGCACAGGCCAATAGATGCCGATACCGACATGAGGACGCTGATAATACCAAACATACCCAGCCCAAACTTTGACTTAAAGTGCTTGCCGCGTGGCCGTGAACCCAATGCAAGCGACGCATACAGAAACATAAACAGGTATGACAGCACAATGATCTTGACGTCGGTGTTAGAGCTCTTGTTGAGCTCACGTTCCATTGAGCTCTCGGTATTGAAGCTGACCTCCAGCCCGCGCTGCGCCGCTTCTCTGGAGATCGTTGTGAGCAGCAAATGCTCCACCTCAGCCTCCCACGCCTCCACGCGGTTGGTGTAGTATATGTCGTTGCGGTTCTCAACAACCCACGTGGTGATAAGAGCCGGGGCCTCCAAAGCACTACCATTATAAGGTCCAAAGATTAGCGATGGAGGAATCGGCTGGCCAAATGGCGGCAAGCAGTTGACGGGGCTGCGTGCACAGCCATCCAATTGACGTTGCCAGTTGCGTTGCGGAATCCGGGCAAGATTACCCGAAAAGTACTGCGTAACGCTTTCCACTACACAAGCGCTGCCTGTCGGCTTCAGACAGAAGTCTTCGAGATCATCGAATGTCCAGTCGGTGGTCAGATCCGCAACGCGATCCTCCACACTGACGAGCCACTCCAAAGTCTCATACGTCTGTAGCACGGGGCCCGTCTTGTTGACCACGAAAAGCTGCTCGGTACGGTAAAAGGGTCCGAAATGGTCATCAAAGTACTTTTTCTCTCGAGCTTCCAAAGAGCTGGGCCCCACCCATAACTGGGCCGGCTCGGTGAGCAGCTCAATAAAAAACAGTCCCAACGATGAAACAAGAACCAACAGGGTACAAAGCCCCATCACCGTAAATGGGAACTTTGCACACAGATAGCCGACCTTTGTAAACCATGACTCGAGGAGCGAATTGAGCTTGTAGGGCTGCAGATCGGCGGTGCTTGCAAACGGCCGTAGCGGGTCCTCATCGTTATCCTCATCTTCGTCGTCAATTAGCCGTTGCATCTGCAGAGCAGACATCTTACGCCGGTGCCGCCGCCGCAGCTGCACGGCCATACCCAACGCCGAAAAGATACAAAACATATAGCCGGCCAGCAGCCCCAACGAGTAGCAATTGAAGCCCCATATGTGGCACGTATGTGGCGGCTTGAGCGGCTCGAGTTCTGGACACGATGCCGAGCAGTCCATACAGGCACATTTGTGGGAGCCACTGTCACAGCTATAAACTGAAGGGTTACTGGGGGTGTATACCGAGTTTGAGGTTTGATTCCAAGGAAAATTCATCTGAAAAGGAGATCCTCCGAGCATTGGTTTTTCATCGCCAAGGAATTTGAAAAATGACTTGTATTCGATTGCTCCACCGCCAATCAGGTCCATGGCCCGGCCGTTTGTTGCCGAGAACTTGACCTCGGCGCACGAGTCGTAGATTTTTGCTGCCGCAGTATCATTCAAATAATAATTGAGCTCGGCCACAGCCGTGCGGCCATCCAATGTGGTTTTGTTGGCCACAACCTCGACGAATTGGGCTTGAGAGGGCGAGCAAGTGAACTGGCAAAATACATCCACAAAGTTGGCATGGCAAGCTGGGCAGCTACCGATAATGGCCGAGGCTTTCTGCAAATGCTCCTCGAGAACCGCCACCTGGTCACCTGTACAACACACAGGACCATTGAACTCGGGGCCACATAGCCTTTGCAGCTGGTGTAGGGCCGCGGCGTCAAGCTCCTGGGGAGCCGAGTTGGCGGGGCAAGGGAGCTCGCCGCCGAACATAGACGTTTTACCGCAATTGCCGTACAGGGCGCAGTGGCCGGGGTTGGAAACTGTTGGTGGGCTCGGCGAGGTGTTGGCCGTCGCTATTGCCCCAAGTGCTAATCCCACCGCAATTGCTTTCATGGGAGGGTACACTCGGTGCTGATGCAAGGCCATGCAGCCTTGTAAGCGTCGCCTGCTCCCTACAACCAGAGCCGGCTGTGCCCACCTAAAGGTCCCAAGCTCGTAAACTCCCAGGGAACACAACACCAAAGGCCTGAGCTAAGCTGTCCAAAGCACACCATCATGTCAGACGAGGGATATCAAGCCGACTTGGACCAGGAATATGACGCCGCATTGGACCTGTTGCGCCGATTGGATCCCCGCAACGTCAGCCAGAACCTGAACTTGCTGTGCCAGCTCAACAAGGATCTGGCCGAGGAGCTCCTGTCAACTGTCGATAAGCCGCTGGAGGTCAGAACTTGTCCCCAATCTAAGAAGGAATTCCTCTGCTGCGACTATAACCGTGACGGCGACTCATATAAGAGCCCCTGGAGTGGCAAATATATCCCCGCCCTGGACGACGCGCCCGAACTCAGCTCCGAGCTGCGCAAGCTGGAAATTGCTGCTAATGATGCCTTTGACACTTATCGCGAGCTCTACTATGAGGGTGGTCTCTCGAGTGTATATTTATGGGAGCAGGATAATGGCTTTGCTGGCGTTGTCCTTCTCAAAAAGTCTGCCAAACGGTCTACCTGGGACTCCATTCATGTGTTTAGTGTAGACACCACCACTCGTCGCAGAGCTACCTACCAGGTTACCTCAACGGTGATTCTTGATGTCGGAGCCCAGGTCAAGCCTGATGGCAAGTTGAGCTTGGCGGGAAGTCTTACCCGTCAGACCGAAAAGACGCTTGCAGTGGAAACCGACGCGTCTCATATTGCTAACCTCGGCCAGACCATTGAGGAGGTCGAAGCAACGCTGCGCAGCCTGCTCAACGAGATCTACTTCAGCAAGACCCGTGACATTGTAGGTGACATACGCTCCATTGAGTCCCAGCAGACCATTAAGGAGGAGCGTGAACGCCTACGGTTGCCCGAGCAGTCCTAGACTTTGGTACCCTGCTCACCGTTCCGCTGCGGGGCCTTAGAGTAGAACTCTGGACTAGCTAGAGGTTCTCGTACAAGTCCAGACTAACTAGTCGGTATCTAGTCTAGTACAGCATTGCCTATTTACATGCAGATGGCCACCCCACCAGCCGAAAATACCGTCCCGAGAAAGTAACAGCCGCTAGCTGGTTATCCCCGCCTTCTGTAAATCTCCTTGAAGAGACCGAAACGGGCTGTCTATTGCGCTCTGCAACTCTTGCTGGTACTCGCTCGAGTTGGTTCGAGCTAGGCTCACCGATGGGCATTTTATTTCCGGCCCCTCTACTCCAGCAACCAGCGCAGGGAGATCGGCACTCGGAATTTCAGGTGTCCACTCTAATTTGGCTTTCATATCCGTCCACACCTTGCGGCCAGGATTCATCACTTTGAAACCCCTTTCGGATGCTCGTCGGTACGCCCGCCGTACCAAATACCCGGCTCGAGGCGTCAACGCCTTCGATTGGAAGGCTCCTAGAACCATGCCTACAAGCACATACTTTTCCTGACATTCGTACAGCTTAGTAGCCGCCTCAAGCAGGTATTCAAGCGACTGATTATCAGGGTAGATATTGTGGACGTTTTCATAATAGTTGAGGATTGCAATCTGCCAGTCCAGATGGGTACGGGAGCCAAAGTTTGCTAGGAACGTGTTCAACGTGCGCGTTGATAATGGCACTCCTAGCTTATCTTTCGCGTGCTCCGACAATTTGAACGCACGCTCCACGTTCCGGTTGTTGGGCTTCTTGTGCCTAAGAATCGTGCTCAGCAACAAATTTAAAGTTCCTGATGGCAATGACTCTCCTAGGCTCAGGGCATACTCCAGAGCCGGCTCTGTGCCCTGTTTTTCAATAATTGTGGCCATACAGACGCTTATTGATCGGTCCGACAGAGGAATATTACGGCGAGCCATCTCCTCTACCAGAAAGCTCTTGCCAAACCCCATGGGCATCGCCTGCAATGCCAAATTCCATGTTTCTTTAGACGCTTTCAAATTCCGCTGTCGCATTCGTGCCAGTGTAGCCAGCACCATCATTAGAGGGTGGCCCTTACCATTTGGATACGGATCCTTTTGGATTGGTTTGGCCAGTGTCCATAAAAAGTAGTTGAACGTTTGGTTGGTAGGCTCAATGAATGCATTCATCATGTTCCGATACAGTTGCTGCGCAGACGAGATGTCATCTATACCGGCAAAGTAGCTGATTCCAAGATTAAAGGCCTCAGCACTTAGGGCGTCGCTGGTGGAAGAGTTGGTGCTCCGCAACAAATCGAACACAATTCGCGAAACAAGCCCAATTTGGTCGCTATACCGTTTGCTGCCCACATAATGAGGGACCGTCAATTCTCTCAGATACTCAACCAAGCTCTCTTTGGTCCAGTTGCCAGGGTACCTTGGCAGCTGGCTCTCTCGCCGGTACTGCCGAATGTACCTTGTAGGGTATATGGTGAACTGTTCGGTAGTTAGTCCCTCCTTGCTCAACGCATCCAAAA
This sequence comes from Wickerhamiella brachini, assembly GCA_030565285.1. Taxonomy (NCBI): domain Eukaryota; kingdom Fungi; phylum Ascomycota; class Dipodascomycetes; order Dipodascales; family Trichomonascaceae; genus Wickerhamiella; species Wickerhamiella brachini. Next base: position 191,113 of record JAJMBL010000008.1, on the reverse strand, counting down.
GCCCCACTACATGGCGTATCAACTCCTTTGTTTGCTGAAGATAGGATATTCCGGTAGATGTGTCGGCTACATGGGTTTCGGCTGGCCCATCAGCTGCAACGACTGATTCTAAGGGTAGCGTGGAATTGGCAAATCCATAGATGGTCCACATTTTCATTTTCAGGTCTCTTGGTCGCATGATTTTAGACGATCCCGACGCCATTGCCGGCACCGAGGCCGCCTTCAAAGCCGCAGCCGGCTGTCGCATGGTCCGCCAAAACTGTATGGATAAAGCACGTCGCTTACCAACGGAATTTTTCATCTCCCATGAACAGAGATTCTTTCGTGCCGCCCAGTGCCACCAGTCTCAGTGCCGCGGCCAGTGGAACTAATGTGCACAAGTCGTATGGCGTGAGCTATATCTGCGCTCACTGTGCCTCTGTGGTCAACCTTTCCAAGGGTGAGGCTGTTCGGTGTAAAGAGTGCGGCCACCGGGTGTTGTACAAGGAGCGTGCCCGCCGTATGATCCAATTTGAGGCCCGTTAATAGGAAAATTCACGACAAATGCTTGCGATTCAATGGCCTCGAGTTCCGCTATAGAGCATAACCTTTGGCCGTCGGCCCAGCATCCAGCGAACTTGAAACACGATAAGTATAGAACAGCTAAGGCTGTACATGATAAATATATAATCTTATGAGCACTCCGCTTTTCTCATTGAGCTGCTCTGTTTAGGTGGGACTCTTTGCGAGAACTTTCTTGCCCAGGCTCTGGCGCCAAGCTCATTTGCACAAGCGAGCGGGGCTTCATTACGAGGCAGTACTTGGCTTGGCCACCACACCATCCTCGAGAAAGCGCTTGCAAGCGTCATTGCCATTGGCTAGTTGTTGGATTAAGGTGGTTCGACTTAAAGGGAACACAAGAGTATCGGCAATGCGGTGAGCGTTTTCGACCAATTCGTCAAACTCCGTGGGGTGCGTTGAAACATAGTCGACAATGGTGTCTTGCCGTTCTCGGTCATTGCGGCACTTTTCTAACCGCGCAAATAAATCCTGGACAGGATCCGACTTGGACATAGGCATCGCTGTGGGCTCGACGGAGGGCACTGGCTTTTTCCGCCGCAACCGCTTCCACTTGCGCTGCCGTACAAACGACCGCGCAAAGAGGTGATTGCTGTGCCAATGGCTTGATCCAAACCGCCACGAGTAAATCCATCCTTGATCATCCACATCGTCACTCATATCCACGTACCATCTCGGCCAGACCCACTCCCACGTGTTGTCGGGCACCTCTAGGTTGAAGATGTGACCGCCCAGTGGATAACCGTCGACCCGCGAGAACTGTCGTGGGTCTGTGGGCAGCAGTGTGTTGGCCGAAAAAAACGGGTATCCAAACAGGAACCAACCCCGCTGTGACTCGATCTGGTAGTCCGTGACGCCCGAGGTCGTCACGTCCCCATCACTTGGCATGATACATAATCCCGAAGGGACTTCAGAGTAGAAATGAGGTCTGCTCGCATACCAGTCGCCCAGGCTTGGCAGTTTTAATAGTCCGACCAAACCTCTACCTTCTAATGTAATAGTTTGATATATGCTACTGAAAATAAAGATCGGTCATTTTGTACTCTACAACACCGAAACTGCGACTGAATTGGGGCTGGGACTTAGACCGGGTAGAGGGCAGAAGTTGATGAAGCAAGGCCCCTACTCCAAAAGTGCTTTCTTGAAACTGGGTCCAACCACATTAGTACCTTGCTTTGCTTCGAGGGAGCAGTTTGACCACGAGAATATGCGAGCCGAGTCAAACGCCAACGCGAGCATAGAACTCACAGCTACAGAATATTGACCCGAGAGGAGCTTGCTGCAATTGCATCAACAACAGCCTCGCCACGTACCACCTTGCCAATAGTCTGAAAATCGGTTTCTTCAGTGGTTATAAACAGGCCCTTAGCCTCAATTCCAACCGAATACTTCGGGGTCTCTTGAGAACTATTGGTTCTGCGGGGATCACAGTCTACCGCAATAAAACCTTCCTTTACTTCGAACGGCCCCTTCACAACAGGAACAGTTCGCTCAAGCTCAAGCTCAATATCACCAAGAGTTGTGTGCAGTGTTTGCTTTGTGTGAATAAATCTAGAGTCAAGAGATGTTTCAGGGGGGTCGGCAAGATGCGTACACTCCTCTTGTTTCGGCTTCACCAACGAACTGCTATTTTTCGGACCAAAATAGGCGTCGCGTTCCTTCACAGAATGATTTCCGAACACATAGAGATCACCCTGAGCCAGCGCGAGCAACGCAGGATCGCCCTTCATTGTTGTTTTAATGAGCTCATTATTGGAGCCCGCAGCATCAAGACTGACATGCTGGCTCGAACCTGTCAACAGAGCGAGCTCATGGAATCGTACATTGTCTCCTGTCCCATAGACCCTGACGGCGGTGCTGGACTTGAGGGCTACCACTTTGATTCCTACCAGAGATGGGTAGATAATGAACTCACTAGACGCATCGAAAATAGGGACGTCGCCCTGCCTTGTCTCTTTGTCGACGCGGCTCTTGAAATCTTTTTCGTCAATAACCGTCCCTGAACCAAGCCGCTGCATATCACAGAGAGTGGGCAGAGTCTCGTCAATCTCCTTGATTCGCTTGCCGGTTAATACATCAAAAACCACCAGACTACCTTCGGTGTCCAAGGCAACAAACCGCTCTCCGTTAGCAGCAACGGAGATATGTCTAATCTGCCGCTTTTGTTTTCGGAAGAAAAATAAATCCGTCTCGCTCTTCAGTGCAAATAGTCCAGTCACATGCGGCATGTGCCCTGTGAGTGGATCCCAGTACTCAATTAGCCCGTCGTCCCACGATACAGCGAAGCCATACCGTGGAATATAAATAACACCTATGATAGGCCTTTTATGGACATTGACTTGCAATTGCTCTTCTCCATCCATATTATACAGCCGTACCCTCTCAGCAGCTGTCACGGCTAGCAGGTGAGATCCCATCCAGGCAACGGTGGAGGCTGCGGAATCCAACTCAATGACGGACGCTTGGTCCGCCGTTTCTACATCGTAGATGCATAGTCTTTCTTTAGATAACGATACCGCACTACGACCATCTTCGCTGAAAGACACCGTTATGACCGGGGATCGATGCACCCTTTCCAGTCGCCGTACTAATTCGAGCTCGCTTAGTCTGTGCTGACGAATCTCCACATGCCCAGCATGTGACCCAACAATCACTAGATAACCCAAGGGTTGCGCGGCGACCGCCGTGTATTCGGCTCCTTTGATAGCCTTGTCATAGTTTGTAGACTCAGGAAGCCGAGACAGATAGTAGTCTTGATGCTTCAGAACCCGTTTTTTCAAAGGTGCCCCAACGAGGTCGGAGTCCGAGTCCGAGTCCGAGTCCGAATCGCTTCGAGACATTTCAGTGCTCACTAATCTCTGCAAACGGCCGCCTTCCGCTTACACACATGTCAATAGATTATGCCTTGTCACCCTCCTCCAGTGGGAAATCTGAAAGTGCTCGTTAAACTGTAGTTGATTAATAGCAAAGATTTGCTCGAATTCCAGAAAAGGGCTAGTCAGTAGATATAACACCGCTTTTTCTCAAGTTTTAGCACAGTTATAGCGGTAGCCGCTTCACTGGCTGGATCCGGCTCACCACATAGCTATGGATTATGCAGCTACTGCATATTGGGGCATATGATGTTCCTCCGACATTGCGGGGGTGGTTCACAAAAATGTTTCGTTTCCGGCCTAGCAACAGCAAATATAGACAAGAGAATACCAAATTAGGTTTCCGCTGAAGACTACTAAAAATATCGTCCGAGTTTGAGTCTCCAGGGGCAAAATTGTAGATCGTCACATGGACAGGGTCACGTGACTATGAGGGGCTGCTTGTGCGGACCATAGTCACCCCGACCTGCAGGGTCAGCCTATATAAACATGCAAAATCCATCGAGAGTTTTAACCTATACAGGATCTTCGATTGAAACCTTGAATACGATATGACAATTGTTGATTCCTTGGTTAAGGCTGCTATCGGCGTGGGCGTTGTGCTCGTGTTCGCCATGGTGTATGAGTTGTGGTGCAATGTTTACTGGTACCCGCGCGCCGCGCGCAGCAGAGGCTGCGAGCCGCCCTACTTTTTGAATGTTCGTCCCCTTGGTATTTCGCTTCTCTATGGCGCAGTCAAGTCCTTTACAGGCCATAATGTCAACGAATTTGTTCGTAAGACCGTGCTCGATGGAAGACATACTCTGCGGACTAGTCTTGGTCCGGTCACCGGCTTTTTGACTGACGATCCCGAGAACATTAAGGCAATCCTTGCTACCTCGTTCAAGGATTACTCCTTGGGGTGGCGCTACAACATGTTTTATGTGTTGTTGGGCAATGGTATTTTCACCCTCTCGGGAGAGGGTTGGAAGCACTCTCGCGCCATGCTCCGACCTCAGTTTTCTCGTGAACAAGTTACACACCTTGACAGTATCAAGGAGCACGTCAATAAGCTGATTGACCGCATTGACCAAGGTGCCGAGTCGGGCGAGCTCGTTGATGTTCAGGAGCTGCTTCACTGCCTAACCATCGACACGGCCACCGAGTTCTTGTTTGGCGAGTCCACCGAGACTTTGACCAGCTCGACCCGGGTCATCAAGGGTCCCAATGTGTCCATCACCGGCCCTGGCTTTGCCAAATCTTTCGCCTACTGCCAGGAGATTCTTGCCTACCGGTTTATGTCCACGGTTTTGTTTCCTCTCATTGACGGACCCAAATTCCGCCGCGAGGTCCGAAAGTGCAAGGGCTTTATTGATTACTTTGTTCAGAAGTCGCTTCAGGCACCCATGGAAAAGGACCAGGTTGCCGACAAGTTTGTGTTTATCAATGAGTTGACCAAAGAGACTCGTGATCCTGTGGTGATCCGTGATCAGGCTTTCAACATTCTCCTCGCTGGACGAGATACCACCGCCAGTCTCATGTCGTTCATGACATGCCTACTGTCAAAGCATAAGGACAAGTACAAGAAGCTTCGTGAGGCCGTTCTTGCCGACTTTGGCACCGATGAAACCAGCATCTCGTTCGAGACACTCAAGAGATGCAAGTATCTTACTTATGTGCTCAACGAGACACTGCGTTTGCATCCCATTGTTGCATTCAACTTCCGTGAAGCTATTCGCGATACTAAGCTACCCAATGGTGGCGGCCCTAATGGTGACAAGCCTGTGTTTATCCCCAAGGGCGCTTCCATTGCGTATTCGCCCTACTCTATGCAGCGGTCAAAAGACTACTGGGGTGACCAGGCTGATGAATTTATTCCTGAGCGCTGGGAGAATGCGAAGGGTCATGGATGGGAGTTCCTTCCATTCAATGGCGGACCTCGCATTTGCCTGGGCCAGCAATTCGCTTTGACGGAAATGAGTGTCACTTGGGTCCGTCTCTGCCAAACCTATGATGATATCGAGACACAGCTGTCGTTCGACGATGTTACCCTACCGAAGATGCACCAGCGATTGACAATTTCGGTTAGTGGAGGTGTGCCTTCCCGTTGGCATCGTGCTTCGAACTAACCATCTCGGTATTCTATCTGTATTTAATATCCATTAAACTGAAATATTCCCGTATTCGACTAACCCTCGGTTACTTTTATCTTCTTTCAGTTTGTCTGCGACGAATTTGCTCCTAAATGTAAATCCAGTGACTTCTGAGTTTTTTGGCGAGCTTCGATTTATCACGAACATGTCCTATTGGTGTTTTCCTATTCCATCATTTATTCACGATGTTATTATTCGTGAGTGTGACTTTCTTGGACTGTGGGGTACTGACTCACCATGTCCAAAGACACTCCTTGCAAGCCGCAAACATGTGCCATTCAGGACTGTTTACGAGCCAATAACTACGAAGAGGCGAAGTGCTCAGACAAGATAGATGCCTTGTATGCATGTTGCTCACGGTTCTTCACAAAGATGGGCCGCGACGCACCCAACCCTTGCTGTCCGCAGTATGACGCCTTGCAAACAAAGAAACAACAAAGGCAGCTGGCGAAAAACGATGCAACCCTAGGACGCATTCGCAAGTGACGGAATCGTGCAGGCGGCATATTAGAATTGACCCCACTCTATTCAGGACGCGTGTCGATCTTTGTTGCGGGTCTGATATTGGAGGCGGTGTCCGACCGTTGTTACAAGAGGCTATTTCTTAAACTGCCTAAACATGTCGTTTACCCTGTTGCCCGCTCATTGGCGCAGCAACCTTCGTTGCGGTAGTGACAGACGCAGACCGCTCCAGATCAGCCAACCTGGCGAGACTGCTCACAGAATTCGTTTCATATGCACTTGGCGTGCGTGTCAAGGTAAGGGGGCTGCAAGGGCGCAACCGCAAAGTTCCAAGCCGTCTTTGATTTATTGTCACTGGAGAGCGAGCATTGTCTAATAAAACCCAAAGTATTTGCATATGGGAAATTCCGAAGTTTTGAATGCAATAGAGCATTTAAGGGTCCGCATATCGGCAAAGAGCTTTTCGTGGTGGGGCGTCGTTTTTGAAACGCCTGCGGTAGGGCACGGGTTATGGCCAGGACCCGCCGAACAAAAAGTGTACATATGATGTACACTTTGTCCCTCTTTGATACTGTTCTCTTTGTTTCCGGGATGAGCTCGCTACCAAGTCCTCCCGAAAGTCACTACAGTCCGCCAATTCTGAAGCATGCTGTGTGCACTGCTCCACGCGAGATTTTAAATGCTCAGCTCCCCGCTGTCACATGCACAGAACCAGCAGCAGCTCTCCAAACTCGCTTAGCAGGGCAGCCCGATTCGGGGCTTAGGTTGCTCCGGCCCTATCCGCATGGCTTCTCGCGTTGGCTGCTACTGTTTAATGATCAGTATAATAAAACGTTTGCGCGCGAATCGCGTTCTGTGCATCACCGGCTCCAAACAATGATGTTGTATCTACCCCCGGAAACCGTCCAGGAACTGCATCAAATTCTGCGCAGGCTCGAATCAGGAGCAGATCTTAGCTGGCAACAGGTAAGTTTCGAAGTCCGCAATATTTATTGTGCAAGGGGGCCCGGCACTGAGGTATTTGAGAAGCTTTGCGAAGAGTTCACGCATGGTCAGATCAACCTGTTGGAGTTTGTGAGCCGCGCTCGCTACGCGATTGATTCCGCCAACCTGGACTTTGCAGATACTGTCAACTGGTTCCTATGCATTCTACCTCGGAAACTGCAATTCTTCTTGCTAGTCAATGTTCCTACAGCAAGGACAAGCCATCAGCTATGGCACACGCGCCCCGACTTTGTCTGGGAAGACGTTCAGTCTTTCTTGATGGCCCATCATGGCCATCAATCTATCAGTACTAAGAATTGTACGCCACAACTACCCCCTATGCGAATGCCAACATTTGAGTATGCTAACGCGGGTGCCTGGCAGCCGTTTGCCGGGCCCTTTGATCGCTGGGATACTTGGGCCATCAAGATCGAGCGGAGCCATAGGGTGCTGCCGTTGGAGAAGGCCGTAACAAGACCCCCTTCCCCTCCTCTAAACGGAAGCTCCTCTTCTGGCCGGTTTGTCAACTCCGTCCACAGGCCAATTCGCCCTGCCCAACCACCCCGAAAGCCAGTCTTCCCTTATCGCCCACGAGCCTCCAAGCTGGCCCGCACGATCACCGGTAATCTTGATCTGGACTCGGTTCCAGGAAATTCTTGCCTCCCTGTGTCCCCTGATACTTCTCCTCAAGGTCCATCTCCTCAAAGCAGCTTGTTTCCCGGTCATATTCCTAATTTGGTCCAGTCTACTGGACAGCTTGCCGTGCAATCGGTTGGCAAATCTTCGGGCCAGCAGTCGGTACAATACTTGGGTCAACCTTTGAGCCAGTCTTCTTGCCAACCTTCGAGCCCGTCCCCTACCACCCCGTTGCGGGAGCCTGCTGATACGTCGGGTAAAGGCTATCCATGTGGGGTGGCCCCTGTATACGCAGTTATGCTCAACTGGATTGTTTGATGGGATTATTTAACTTTGTCGGCCAGGCTGTCGACCCATTAAGATCTCTGGATCGCAAATTCAATCCTAGTGTCTCGTATTTATATCATAAACTCATTGTGTTACATCGTATCTCGTCAAAAAATGGACACGGACTCAACCTACACCCATTCAACCGGTTTGCGGAGCACCTCAACCAAACGGGCCTCCTCAGAACCAGGTTCGGGCTCGTGGTTGTACTTCCATGACGCATTCAGAGGCATCGACACCAGGATGCTTTCGATGCGGGCCCCAGGGGTGTGGAGACCGAACGCAGTACCACGGTCGTGCACAAGATTGAACTCCACATAGCGGCCACGGCGGAGCTGCTGCCACTGCTTCTGTTCGTCGGTAAACGGCATATCCTTGCGGCGGTTGATGATGGGTACATAGCACTCAAGGAAGCTGTCCAGCGAGTCAACCACAAACGAGAAGATCTTGTCGGGGTCGGGTCCCACCAGATCATCAAAAAAGATACCACCAATGCCACGAGCCTCGCCACGATGAGTGTTCACAAAGTAACGATCGCACCAGGCCTTGAAACGGGTGTAGTACTCGGGATCGTGCTTGTCACAGGCTCGCTTGATGGCCTCGTGGAATTCCCGAGCATCCTGCTCAAACAAGTAAGACGGAGTCAAATCGGAGCCACCGCCAAACCACCACGCTTGGGGTGAGCCATCCTCGTTCTGGGTCTCAAAGTAGCGGTAGTTGAGGTGCACAGTGGGGGCCATGGGGTTGACAGGGTGCAGAATCAAAGACAGTCCACAGACCCAGTAGGGCAGCGAGGTGACCGAGGTAGCACGAAGAGCAGCATGGTTCTCCCGCATTTTGCGGATACCAGCCTCGGGCATGCGACCATGCACAATCGAAATGTTCACACCACCTCTCTCGAAAACATTTCCATCTTCGATGACGGCGGTGATACCCTCGCCAGTTCCATCAGGCCGAGACCAGCGATCGACCGTGAAGTTTTTGCCATCGATTTTCTCAACTGCCTCGATGATTTCCTGCTGCTTGGCCCGGATAAAGGCTTCCATTTTTTGACGCATGGTGGGTTCCAAAGGGGTTAGGCGCTCAAGGTAAGCAGGAGATGCCGACGACGAGGCGCTGCTTACGTCCTCAGCCAGACGCATTTTCACATACTTAGAAGGAGATGGTGCGTCAGAAAGCACTCGTTGTTGTTGTTGTTGGATCATCACCATTAGTTCAAAGCGCCAGAAGGAGGAGGACACAGTGGTCGAAAATCAAGATAGAAGAAAGTAAAATGTACAGATCAACGAAAAATCTTTGAAAAAAACCCAGAGAGAAGAGAGCGGTGCTGATGCTTCTGCGTTTTCTCGGCCTAGTTCGTCGTTGGATCGAGTGATGCGGGCCGAACTAACCTATTTAACTGACTTTGGGAGGAAGCTTTGGGCTCAGGGTATCATGTCACGTATAGCGTGACATTTGCATGCCATGCATATCGGTCCCCCACCATAGGCTAACCCTGGCCCCAGACGCAGCATTTTCTGTCCCATTTGACCTATGAGGTCATTTCGAGAGTAACGATCAGTTCGGACAAACTGCCGCATAAGATCTAGACTCTTGTGAAGATCTCGTGGTTTGGACCCGATTGAAAAGAATCAGAGGTCATAGATGATGAGAATTATAGAGGATTTTAAATGAACAAGTATATGAATAGAAAAGATAAAAATAAACCAGAGCCAGCTTGGCCGGGTTTGGCTGATTATGTTCTCCTTTTAACTTTGGAGCTCAGTCACTAGCCCTAATACTGCAAATAATGGGTAAAGCAAAAGGATCGTTGAAAGCCGCTCTACAAAACCATACACGAGCAACAAAACAGGCCGAAGAGCTTGCCCGCAAAGGCAAGCATCAGATGGAGCTCCAGCTGGCCCACAAGCAAAAGCTTAAACGCAAAGCTTCGGGTACTGCAAAACCGAGGGCTCCTTGGATTCCATTCAACCCGCATGATTGCGTGGTCCTGATCGGCGAAGGTGACTTCAGTTTTGCGGTGGCTTGCTTGGCAAACAACTACTCAGACCACCTTATATGTACGGGCCTCGATTCGCATGATGAGCTGTTGGCTAAGTACTCGACATCTGCAGCCAATTTACAGACGCTTGAGGATGACGAGCGGGCTCAGGTGATGCATCAGGTGGATGTCACCGCGCTAGCTAAATGCAAACCATTGATACAGTCGCTGTCTGCTGCTGAAAAGAACGCTGAGGAACCGAGTTATGACGATGAACCTCCGAAAAAGACCTTGTTTTTGTTCAACTTTCCGCATCTGGGCAACTCGGTTAAGGACCAAGATCGCAATATCCGTCAACACCAGGAGTTGTTGCTTGCCTACTTTAACCAGGTCAAAACAGTTGCGCCCAAGGCCTTGGTGGGGTTATCCATTTTCGACGGCGAGCCGTACCAATCGTGGGAAATCAAGCGGTTGGCCCGGTCGGAGGGCTATAAACTGGAACGCAGCGGTCGGTTTGAGTGGGACGCATTTGAGGGTTATACACATAAATTGACTGCGAAAGATGGCCGGACCAACAAAGACCAACGCAGCCGCGGTGCCCGTATATATTTATTTGCTCCAGAGCCTGTCTCGGAGCCCAGTACCTAGCTGGCTGGACCTTGAGACCTAGGGATATTCAGGGATATTGAGGTTACCAAATAATAGCATATTATAGATGAATAAATAAAGCGTTAGCGTTGAAGCATCTTAAAGAATACTGCTACTACTAAAAGAAGGCAAGTAAATCCCTCGAATTGGGACGAACCTAATAGCGGAATTATCGGTGCCTTGGTCAATTGGGCTATCTCGAGTTGATGCGGGAAAGCAGTAAGTTGTTCCGTCGGATGATCCCTCACCTCATAGATGGCTAGGTCGGCCAGAAACGGCAAATAGGGTGAAAGTGGCACCACTTCGACCGTTGGTTGAGTCCCTGCTGGCTGCAGCTGCGGTTTGGTAACCCCACGTTCTGACGACGCTGCTGCACTCAACTCACGAGAGGCCGAATCAGTGCATGATGCATGTTCTCCACTGTAAGCAAGCTCGCGGATGACCTGCATATGAGCCTCGTGATAGCAGACGAGATCAACCATCGTTATCGATACGCCTTGGCGAAGGTATCGGTAGAGACGAATAGCCTTCGCTATCTCAAACGGCCGCGCGCCTGGTGCTACGTGCGCACGGGAAAGATTGACCCGTGGACTGAGTGGTGTGAGCTGGTGCCGAAATACCGCGCCGGAAACAAACATGTAAGGAGCCTGTGGGGAATCATGCAAATGTCACGCCAGCCAAATAAAGACATGCATGATCATGCACGCATTATGCTTCTCCGAGTACGTAAGATGTTCCTCGTTCGGAGCAGCAAGAAGAACATGCCACCTGATTTGGTGGTTTGAAGTGAATAGGTGAAGAATATGGACGGCCCGAGTTCTTTTGTGAGATCTTCGCCGTATGCGGTATTTATATCGGTGAGGTTCGGTTTTGCTAACTTTGGCCCTGCGTCTTTGCTCGTTGCCTCAGCAACGCTATCGACTTCCCCGGGCAAGTGGTCTCACTATTCCCGGATCTGTTTCCGTATTTGGCCGTCCACATTTATTGAATTGTTCGTTTGCTTGTTTGTTTATGCTTTCGATATCCTATATGTTAATTTTTTTCATAGTCCGCAAAATATTGGAACGGCGCGAGATCAACTCGTTAACTTGTGTATGTCAAACAAGAAGCACACCAAAAAAAGCCCGATCATAAATACAACAAATAAATTATATAGGATAAACAGTTCGCAGCTCACTGCGGTCAAACTGCTGGGACGAGACGGGATCTTCTATCCGTGGCCAGACGCCAATTTGCTTCGCATGGCGCTTCAAGTGAGCCATGCTATAGATACGGTCCGTTGGCAGTAGAACCGGATCGGATGGCAGCGTACTGTGAACCTGGTGTGCGTATGACGAACCAAGCGCCAGCTCACCAAGCTCATTGGAGCACACGGGGCATGATCGGCGAAGTTGTTCTGTAAAGGGGTTGCGAGGCTCCAGTGGATCTACTGACGGCGGGTAGCATTCATGTGTCCGCAGAGCTGCTAGACCGGCCCCTAGCCGGTGTATCAGAGCGATATGAGGCTCCTTGCCATGAAGTAGCAAAAACGAAGACAGAAATAGCTCGGTGACGGTATGCCACCTCTTCTGTATATCAACAGTATCACTGAACGGAAACTGGCTGACCAGAAGGCTCCCCGAAGAAGCCAGTAGTTGAGGTGCATAAAGCGGAAGATACTTTGTGAGAGTCTTTCGCGAGTAATTGATAGCAGCCACAATGTCACCTTTGGTTGCAAGGTCATAGTATCGCTGAAGTCGAAGCTCGAACTCCAGCGGACTTGCTTGTTTCTTGAGAAACGAGCGGTTGGCCGCACACCACGCCAGGGCCTTGTCCGTTTGATGGGCTTTTAGTGAGCGAACTACCAGCGATGCCTCTTTCATGATATCGAGGTCGGCCAGGAACTCTACGCCAGTGCAAGCTGCATACTGCTCGGCAGTTTCGTGAAGACCGTTGCGGAGTAGATGGTCAACAATGGCAATTTCCAGGTGCGCTGCTACTTCTTCTTGAGGACTGACAGTCTCAGCCTTAAGCTCGGTCTTATTTTCGAGGAACTTGGATCGTTTCTCAAATATTTCTGCCGCAGCAAGGTGGTCTTCTTTAAGCGATAGCGACTTGGACTTGAGGGCCATGAGTTTGGCCCGCAACTGAGTTTCGGACATGGTCCCAGACTGAAATTGATCAATTGCAATACCAAGATCCCTCTCTACTGAAGCCTGGGCTTGTTTCAACGTCAGTCTCATGGTCTCCACCGGCACACGCAACAGCTCCTGGTCGTACTTGAACATGTCAGCGGGGTCCGACCTGGGAGCGAGCAGCAGCAGTTAGGTAGTTCAAGTGACCCTCCAGGGCGAGTGACACCAATAGTCAGTGACAGTAGGACCATCAAAATCAACTGTAAATAGTCAACAACCTCAAAGCAAACAAAGCCACAGTCTATATTCGTTTATTTGCCTACACAATACGGAGCCCTTAAACAGTCTCAAGCTTGTCCAGAATGGCCTTGGTGAAGTCGGTGGTGGTGTTGTTACCGCCAAGATCGGGGGTGCGGACCTTGCCGTCAGCAAGAACGCCATAGGTGGCATCGGAGATGCGGTTGGCGTGCTCATCGAGACCAAGGTGACGCAGCATCATCACGGACGACAAAAGCATGGCGGTGGGGTTGGCCGAGTTCTTGCCCTGGATGTCCAGGCCAACGTGACGGCAGCCAGGCTCGAAGACGGCGTACTCACGGCCGATGGACACACCGGGGACGAGACCAGGGCCACCAATCAAACCGGCACCAATGTTGGACAGAATGGTACCGTAAAGGTTGGGGGTGACCAGAACGTCAAACTGCTGAGGCCACGAAACAGCCTGCATACTGGCGTTATCGACAATCATGTCGTTCACCTCGATGTTGGGGTACTCAGAGCCAAGACCCTTGATGGTGTTGCGGAACAAACCATCCGACTGCTTCATGATGTTGGCCTTGTGGATGGCAGTGACCTTCTTACGGTCGTTGGCGGCAGCAAAGTCAAAGGCAAAGCGACCAATACGCTCAGAGTTGTACTCAGTAATGATCTTGAGCGACTCGACAATGTCCTCAGTAGGCTTGTGCTCAAGACCAGAGTACTCACCCTCGGTGTTCTCGCGAACAATCACAAAGTCCACGTCGTTCTGACGGGTCTGCACGCCGGGGATAGACTTGTACAGCGACAGAGCAGCGAAAATATCCAGCTCCTTACGCAACAAAACGTTGAACGAAGGGTGGCCGGTGCGGACAACAGGGGTGAAAAGAATACCCTTGAGACCGACCTTGTTGCGCTGCAGCGACTTGATAGCCTCGTTGTACTCGGCAGGCAGCTCGGTGCTGTCGACCTCACCAGTCACGTTGATCTGCTCAAACTCAACAGGGACGTTCTCAGCCTTGAAGACAGCCTTGACAGCCTCGGCAGTCTCCTTACCGATACCATCACCAGGAACCAGGGTCACGGTGTAGTTTCCGCCGTACTTGGTGTTAGGGGCATTGTAGTGCACGCTGCGCAGACCGGCAACAGCGGCAGCAGCCTGACGCGACGACGCAGCCATGCCGGTGGCCATAACTTTCTTGCTGATGGAGCTGAGCATTGTCTCTGTCTCTAGTTTGTCAAGTAGACAAGTTTTCCTGCCCAAGCCAACCCCCAAAGGGTAGGGGCTGCCCTAGTCCACAGATTCCTCCCGCCCGGTTGGACCGCCAGGCTGACCAAGAGCTCAAGGCCAATCACAGCTCCCCAAGCATCTCCTTTCTAGTTAACCATGGCCTCAACTCCTTCCTCTCTACGCAGTGGTTACCGGTCCGTCCTACGGGAACTTTCTAAACACCACAAGACAGCTTCTGCCAAGCAACAGGCCGTTGTGGCAGCAAAGCACAAGGCCCGTGCGCAGCTGGACCGCCGGGCCGGCGGTCCCGATTCGGCATTCGACCCTACCCTGGCGGATTCTCCGGCGGGCCGGACCAGAAAACTGTATTCCACTGCAAACCTGAGAAGCGCCGCTAGTACCGATAATTTATCGGCATTTGATGCCCAGGAGATCGCAGACTACCTCAAGAACCAACGCGAGTACAAGGACCTTTTGCAACGTTACCAATCGGGGCCGCAGGATACTCAGGAACGGGTCCGCATGAGCGCGCGCAGGGTCGGCCTCGATGTGGATAAGTTGTAGATGGGTCAACTTATTGCCAAGTTAGTTTTAAATCGGGATCGGATTAGCCTTATAATTAGGCAGAGGCCCATATCGTACATATTTCCAATATATTGTTTCCTAAATTCTAGGACCGGAAAGGCCGGGTCCATCAAAGCAGCAGCTCCATTCGCCGAACTGCACTATAGCTCCAGGTAAGGTTTGCAGCACCCTGCATGAACCCTGTATAACGGTTGATCTGCTCACTCAGAGTCACCCCACGATGCTGGTTGATGAAATGAACATGCAAACTTGCCCGCTCACGCTGGTCAGTGAGAATCAAATACTCGGCGACCGCCGCCGTCGCAATGAACCACGGATTGCCAAGGCTACGGCCGTGGCCATCATAAACGTCCTCAGGATAGCGGCCGATCCCACCCGGTTCTCCATGGTTGATGGGAAAGCGGTGCATAAAGTCCACAATCAATGCTTCGACAGTTTTGCTTAGCAGCGGATGATCGACACCGAGAAACAGAGGACCCAATTGCTCATCTTCTTCGGTCCATGTTGCCAAATCCCGAAGTTCCAGCACCGCCAACACAGACGCAACGTCCAGACTAGAGCGGCCGCCCAAATTGTAAGGCACGTGCTCACAGATAAAGTCGGAGCAGCTTAAAAAGTGCTCTTCGACGAACGAAGCCACCTTTTCAGAAACCTTTGCATAATGATCTGCTAGCTCCAGCAGCCCTGCTCGGCGAGTAACCGCAGACACTGCTCGAAGAGCACCATAATGAGAAACGGATGTAAAAAAGTGGTATCCCAGCAATTCTTCCCATAGATCAAAAGAAGGACGCTGCCAAATTTCCACAATGTAGTCAATATCTGTTTTGATGAATGCTTCGTACAATTCCTCCAGCAAGTCCGGCGACCACCAATACCATACATGCTTGCAGGTAACTAGCGCCCTCAATGCTGGTCCATCCGTCTGGGGACGGCCCCAAGGCTGATTAAAAGCACCGCCGTTAATATAGAATTTGGGCTCACCTACTCCGCCAGATAGATTAGGGACGCGCTGCAGCTGCATGGAGGAATAAATATACTGGTCCACAAGATCAGACAAATGTTCTTCTCCAGGTGCCAAGGAAGCATTGAGCACGGCCGACATAGTTAAAGCACCGTCGCGGATCCAATGGAAGTAATAGTCGGGGTCTTCGCGAGAAGGGCTGGCAATGGCAAGCCCTGGCAGACCTTGCGGAACATTAATGTTCTGAAGAATATTGTTGATCAATGGGTTGCTTTGCTGGCCTGGTGAAAGCACCACTTGCTCAGCCGCAACCTTAGAAACAAGAAGATACAGTGGCCAGAAAACAAGCATGTAGTTTACGGTCCAACCGACAAGACAAGCAGCGCCCAGGTAGTCAGCGCCCCCAGCCCCATAAAGTCAGGCCCATAAACTGCTGGCCCATAAACGTCTGCCCCATAAACGTCTGCCCCATAATCGCCCCACCATAATCAGCGTCCCATAAAACCGGCACCGCATGCGAATTGCCTCCAGCATGAACTAGAAACGAAAATAAGACATGAGGATATTTATTTAACAAACCGTAAATAGAGATTATTCAGAATGCTGCGCATCCAACGGAACCTCCACATGAATCTTACTTAACCCCACCCCAATCAGTAAACACGCCAGACAAGAGCATATAGCAAAGAGCAGACAGGAAAATAAATAAACGATTCTGGCTATAATCAGACGCACGAGTGAAAAAAATTCAAAAACGTGTGGTTGCAAACTGAGTCGTGGCAATTGACGCCCCCACAGCGCACCACCTGGTTTAAAAGGCATCGCCAAGCTTGCTTACAACCCCTGTATGCCTGCTGCTCCCCCGACAGCCTATGCCCCTGGCACCCGGCTCACAGTGGGGTCGCACCAGGTGGCGATTGAAAAATACATCTCCGAGGGTGGCTTTGCACACGTCTACACCTGCAAAGTCGACCCTCCAATTCCGAACCGGCCGCTGGCATGCCTCAAAAGAGTGGCTGTGCCCGACAAGGTATACCTCAACCTTTTGCGGGCCGAGGTGGAGGCAATGCAGCGGCTAAAGGGCTACCCGAATGTGGTTCAATATTACGACTCGCATGCCGAGCGCATGAAGAACGGCATTGGCTACGAAGTATTTTTGCTGATGGAGTACTGTGAGGGCGGTGGCCTTATTGACTTCATGAACACGCGGCTGCGCGATCAGTTGCGCGAGCATGAAGTGCTGAAGATCATGTACGATATCACGCTAGGTCTGGCCAACATGCACATGTTGAACCCGCCGCTTATCCACCGAGACCTGAAGATTGAAAATGTTTTGTTGACCGGCGAGGGCGAGTACAAGTTATGTGACTTTGGCTCGGTATCGCCGGTGCTGAGGGTGCCGAAGACCGCAGCCGAGTTCAAAATCCTCGACGATGACATCAAGCACCACACCACAATGCAGTACCGTAGCCCCGAGATGGTGGACATCTACTTGGGGTACCCAATCGACGAAAAGAGCGACATCTGGGCCTTAGGGGTCTTTCTGTACAAGGTGTGCTATTACACTACGCCGTTCGAGCGTGGAGGAGATGCTGCGATCCTCAATGCGCAGTATGTGATTCCCCAAAAGCCGGCTTACTCGGACCGCTTAAAAAATATGATTCGCGTGTTGCTGCAGCCGGCCCCTCCTCAGCGGCCAAATATCTACCAGGTAATGCAAGAGATTTCCTCTATGCGGAACGTGGCAAACCCGCTTCCGCCGCCAGGAACCGTGCGAACGCCGTCGCAGGTGCCGCAATCGCTGCCAGTTTCAAAGCCCGACAAGAACCAGGCACAGGCACAGGCGCATGCCCAGAGTCAGGCACAGGTCCAGGTCCAGGGCCAGCCCCAGACTCAGCCGATGAAGGCTGCTACCGCAGCGCTGCCAAACCTGCCCAGCCGCCCTCAGCCTCCATCCAAACCACAAGCAGTACAGGCTTCTTCTAATGCTGCTGGGTCCTCGGGAGCTGGAGTGGCAGGAACGGGAGCGGGTGCTCCCAAAGTTTTACAGCCGCCCGCCCAGCTACGCCCAAAGCCTCAATTGCCGCCCAAACCGCGCGCAATGGAACCGCGCGCCCATACAGGTACATACTCGACACCGTCGAGCTCCGTGGACGTTTCGGCGCGTAATCCCGGGCTGACCCGTCCTAAAAGCATGCTGCTGACGCCCGGCGCGCCGCAGCCGCCAATCTCGCGGGCGGTGTCGCCGAGCCCGAATCTGTTGGCATCGCCAACCACGAACACGTCTCCGAATATGGGCTCGTTTGAATCCAAGTTCCCCAATCTTGGGACCCTAGACACAGTTAGTCCGGTCCATACTGGCCATTCGGATTTTGACTTTTCTGAGGACGACGTGTCGAACCGATACCCCACGGTGCGGGATCTTGCAGGCGACCCCTTCGCGAATGCGCCTTATCCGCAGGCTGCCCCTAAATTGCCCCCCAAGCCTCCGTTGTCTACTAAGCCGACATTGTCTGGTGTCGGTAGTTCTGCGCAGCGGACTTTTGGAGTGCCTACGGGTAGCCAGCTTGCTGTTGGTGGGCCCGATGTGGGCCAGGCTGGGTCTGAGCCGTCGCGGCGGTTGAGTGATAATGCCAAGGCGGTGCGGCAGCATGCGCAGGCCCAGATTACGGCTGCTCGTCGGAGCATGGAGTCGCAGCGGTCAGTGTCGCCAGAGTCGCCGCTGATAGTGGTTGACTCGGGTGGAGATGATAACCGATATTCGTCGTCTCCGGCGCCTGATGATGGCGACGTCACATTGAGTCTACAGCGCACACGAAGCCATCCCGACGGGCCTGGCGACTCGACAGGATCCGTCGGGTCTGTGGGGTCGGCCGGCGAAGGCAAGTATGCATCCAAGTTGCACCGGATTTTGACTGGGTTGAGTGAGAAGTCGTCGACGGTGGTTCTAGAGAACGATCGCTCGCATATTGACTCAAATGTGGACTTTCTCCGGTCATTACAGCCTACATCAAGCCGCAGGCAGCACCATCACCAGCGGTCCGCGTCGTCCAAGCCGACTAAGCCATCGCAGGGCCACTCGCGGTCATTGTCGGCGCTGTTCCGGACGTCGAGCCGGAGATCTCAAAAGAGCGAATCTGAGAGCGACAATGATGATGATGACCAGCCGACATTGCGGCGGGGCTCACAATTGGGGTCGCAGTTTGGTTCGCAGTATGGGGCTCAATATGGAGGCCAATACGGCGGCCAGTACAGCGCCCCGGCGTCAGACGAATCCAGTGGCGACTCGGACTCGAGCCGGCTGAGCAAGCGCAACAGCGTTTCTGCGGGTACGTTCCGGCCCACCAATTCGATCCAGCAGCGCGTGCACGCCTACCTGCTGGGCCAGCAGGAGGCGACGCCGCCGCCTCGCACCGCTCGCGGCTATGGCCGGTTTACAGACGAGGCCTCGCACAGTGATAGCGAGCTTGTCGAGAGTGCTGTCGAGTCGCGGAGGCTCCAGCATAGCGACCGGACCGTTACTGCACCCGCCGCGGGCGAGGGCGTGCCGCCGGCGCCGTCGAAGACCACAAAACCGTCACTTAGACCCAAGGCGGCATTTTCGCAACGCCAGAGCGTAGGTTACTGAATCTTTATTAGATATAGATAAGTTTTTCTTTATTTATGCCCGCTCATTAACTGAGCGTTTCCAGCTGGATCTTAGCGCCCCCCTGGACGGGCAAAAAGATGGAGCAGATTGAGCCTACCAGAATGCTTTGACAGCGAATATTTGCTGCCATGGAAGGCGATAAAAGGCGATGGGAGAATCAAGGCCAATTGAAACGGAAATGCAAAGCGTAGACGCCATTTAGTTGTGTCCATAGATATAATAAATCGCCTTGTGCCAGCCAGCAAGTACGCCTAGTGGAAGCACCCACAGTAGGAAGTAGAGAATGGCCATGATGATCACCAGCGAAACAACATCCACGACAATCCGTTCATCGGTGTTGAGGGTATAGCCAGGGAGCCACTCAATGTGAATGATCTGATATATTCTTTGGACGCGTTTCTGGATGGACATGATGTAAGAGCCGGGAGCTCTGACTTTGTTACCCAGAGAGCCATGGCATGGGAGAATTCAGTAATAATCCCAGCCGTGAAAAACTCCAGCTGACATGACCACCTTGGCCCGGACGCTGATCCGCCCCGTGGGTGCTCGGCTTGCACCTGCGTTTCATTCCCCAGGACTTTGTGCTGGATTCCGGGCAGGCTTTGCCACTAGTCAAATCCGCCGTGACGACAAGGAGGCTGCAACTCTTGTGGGCCTTGGTCTGCTTGGCAACCGCTCATCGGGAACTGGACCACAAAATGGTACCAAAGCTCCCCGGGGAGAGTTTGCCCGTACGTCAGGAAAAAATGACAAGCACGAAAACCTGCTGAATCTGTTGAAGCACGCCAACGCATCTACTCGGGACAAAACGTTCTTCAACCAGCCCAAGAGCGGTCTGGAAGTCACAGCCAACGATATCCCCCGTCCGACGATCACGCCTCCTCGGACCGGAGCTCTGGTTGGCCGTAGTGCGCCCGTCCACACGCCAGAGCTGCTGCGGTATGCGGTCCGACAGGTGAATGCCCTTAATCGGGTCGACAAAGTCAAGCAGACTGTCAATGTGCAGCGGTTTGCGGAGCGGCCTGGCAAGAAGCGGCTGCGGATTCGCATTGCCCGGCAACGGCGTGAATTTAATGATGGCGTGCGTCGCCTGTTCCAGCTAGTTAAGCGGGCCAAGCGCCAAGGATACTAAGTGACCTACAAAGACTCGTCCGCGGCAAGTGCGACCAGAGTCGAAAAATGCCTGCATCGCGAATGTACATAACGCCGAATCTACATAAAATATCTTTCCCCCCTTCTTCACTCTTCTTGCTTCAGTTTCAAGTCTCTCTAAGGCTCGGCCTCTTCTTGCTGGTGGGCGGCTTCAGCGACAGCCTTGGCTGCGTCGATCTGCTTGATGCGCTCAGGCAGTTTAAGCTTACTGGTACCCTCGGTCTGCACCGGCTGCAGTGTGATCCGCCGTCTTGATTGGCCTAAAGGCTCACCAGACTGCGTTGTGTACATCTCAGTACCAACCACATCGCCCCATTGGCCCTCATAAACCTGCTCTCCGATCTTGAACAGCGGCCGGTCGCTATCTAGGTCGGCAGCCTCCAGGGTGCCCGATTTTGGACCCGATGCCTGACCAGACATATCCAGGGGAAGAAGCACTTTGACTGTAGACTGCCGAGACTGCTCGTCGGCAGTGGAGCCAGCCTCGTAGGCCATATCGAACGACCAATGCATCTGCTCACCATTCTTGAGGAACGATGTGTCGCCCGAGTATACTACCTTCCATTTGTGCTCCTCCTCATCATAGTCATAGCGGTCAAGCGAGCAGGTACCAGCGCGGCAGATCTCACCAGTGAGAACATTGCCTATGGCAATCTTGGTGGCGGCGTGTGTGGCAATGAGAATGGTATCCACGTTCTTGGACTCGTCAATGATCACCTTCATGGCTCGCTCTACGCGCTCCCAAAGCC
Source organism: Wickerhamiella brachini (assembly GCA_030565285.1). Taxonomy (NCBI): domain Eukaryota; kingdom Fungi; phylum Ascomycota; class Dipodascomycetes; order Dipodascales; family Trichomonascaceae; genus Wickerhamiella; species Wickerhamiella brachini. The sequence continues at coordinate 169,816 of JAJMBL010000008.1, read as the reverse complement.
GGTCTTTTGTCTCACCGGTATCAGGAACACTTACTCTAGACTCGTAGTTGGTGTCAATGTCGGGGAAGTACTGCTTGCTTTCTACTGCTGTCAAGGGTACCGGATGGGTCGGGCGGGTGATGTGGTAGTACTCGCCCAAGCCTGCCTCGACATGAATTGGCAGCGCCAGCAGCTTGGCTGCCGGGGTAACGGTCTGTAGACATCGATAAAACGGTGAAGAGTATATTTTCTGGATCGGAGGAACAATACGGGCAAGGTGGGCGCCCAGCTCGGCGGCCTGCTCTTCGCCAGGAGCCGAGATCGACACATCTCCGTCAATACCAGTGGGCGGTGGATCCTGGTTTGCTCTTAAACCATGCTGAGTTAGTTTCAATTCTTCAGAAAGGTTCACCCGGAACCCATATGATAGGGAGTTACCGAGGTCCCATTTTGTTTGTACCTACTCGGCAGACGTAGATTGTGCGCACCATGACAAAGGGTCGGCACCCGACGGGTTTTGACAGACACTGTCTTGTCATGCCTGGTGCTATTCGGTTATGTTTTCAAATATTTGGCAGAAGCCTCTCTTGAATACTGTGCCGGGGGACTGTGATAGACTGAAGTCAATGATATTTTAAGCGGCTAAACATTAGTGCTAGCATATATGCTTTACGTTAAAAGGATTACAGGTAACCGGCACGGCTGGCAACGTCCAGAGCGTCGTGGTCGGCAGTAAGACGGACAAAAGCCTTCTTGGTGCCGTCGGGGCGCACCAGAGTGTTGATCTTCAAAGCCTCGGCACCGAACAGCTTCTTGACGGCGTCGCGGATGTGGTGCTTGTTGGCACGCATGTGCACCTGCAGAACCAGGGTGTTGGCGCTCTCAATCTTCTGGGTGGCGACCTCAGAGTTGACGTTGCGGACAATAACCTTGAACTCGTCAAGACGACGGGGGTGGTCGACGCTCTTGCGGGGGTACTTGGGCGAGCGAGAAAGCTTCAGAGTCTGAGGTTTGCGGAAAGTGGCCGAAGTGCGGACCTTGCTGATCTTGTTACCGTGCACACCCTTGGTGGCAGCCTTCTTGGCGGCGAGCGCCTTGTTCTGAACGGATCCGGCCATTGTGAGATGGAAGCACAGGCTCGAGTCCCCTGAGTATCATGAACAATTGTGACTGTGGGAATTAGGGCGCAGCCCTATATCGCCCTAGACCATCAATGACGTCAGAGTTGTACTTTGCTTACACACCACAGGGTGGGTGGAGAACACTTCACTGAAGTGGTGATAGGCTCTTAGCTGATAAGAAATGTAGGTAAATCGGCCATAGTCTGATATTCTCCCTACACAACTCGTGTGCGCGTGATCAATTTCTCTGCGCATCGTGGCTGAGGTGTCGAGATGCACTTTATTAAGCCCTAGCCCTATACAGCCCGAAGTAGATCATGCGAGATTCCTTGGCATTAAAGACCATTGCTAGTATTTACAATCTCACAAATTTACTGCTCTGACCGCTCTAAACGCCCCCATTGGGCTACGGGATACTGTGGATCATGTTTTTTGTCGATGACCCGGGAAATTGGAACAAGCTATAGACCTCCCGCTCCCGTTAAGTGGTCCCGGGACGAAACGTGGGGATCATCGAGCAGCACAGTTACGTCATTGCCAGAGACGAGAAGGCCGCCAAAAAAGCACCAAGTCTAGCTGGAGGGCCATAAAAAAAGGGATTATGGGCAGCACAGTATTGTGTTTCTCCATTGTACTGTCAAATTGATATTTTGTACTCCTCAATACTCGTGCATGAACTTGCCATCTGTACCCCATGCGAGGTGCATATGCAGAGCGTGCGCAATCCCCCGCGCAGTATAAATTCTGATCGCTCGCTTAATGAAACCTCATTAAATATGCTATTACCTCTTCTATCCTTGCTCTGCTCTATTCTGTCCCTCGCTGCTCTGCCAACTACTACTGCCGACGACTCCACCTGGTACATGTATGCACTCGACCAGGCAGAGAGTCGTGCCAGCACTCTTCTCCAGGGGGTCGAGGACCTGGATACGAATAACCTGCCTGATTTTGCCAGCACCCTTGATGGAGCCAGTTGGCTTGTGTATAATCTGGGCCGCTTCGCTGACCTCGTTACTTCTCTGTCGGTATCCAACTTCGATCAAATTGTCCCAGAGTATCACACTGTGAACAACTTGCTCATTGAACTCTTGGAAGGTCTAGTTGAGAAGTCAGATGAGGTTGGAGTCTACAGCGGCCGTGTAGGGGGCTACTTGCAAGCACTAGGTTACGGGCAGCTCAAAGCCGCTTCTGTGTTGCAAGACCACATTAAGGATTGCTCGTTCGCATCCAATGTTTCGGCTGGAGCTACATCGTTTGCATCTGCAATGAATACTGCTGCCTCAGAGTACTCCGCGGATCCTACCTTCCATGTATTTGGGGTCAACCTTAGCGATTGCTCTGCACCAAGCCCTACTTATGCCATGTCCACCCTCACAAATTCTAGCATTGACATAGGCAACCTCTTTGAGACCGCCACTGCTGCAGTCACTGGTGCTGGCTCAAGCGTCGTTTCCGCTGCTTCCTCTCCTGCCACTGATACAAGCATTCCTACTGATCCGGCCAGTACCACAGGAATCCCTGCTGCCTCTGCCGCCATTCGCCAGCTCAAGTTGGCAATTGGCTTGAAACCCGAAGTGCTTTCCTCTGAATCTTATCGGGTGGGATTCATTCAATTAGGCGAATCTGTTTTGAATTTCTTGCACGAGGTTGCTGATGCTGGCATTCAACTGGCACAAAATGCCCCTGCCGTGACCTTTGAGTACTTCGATATGTTCTTGGAACTACAGTCTATGTTGCTAACTCATTTGAATCACGCGGGAGGAAGTGTCGATTGCGACGCTTATCGGTCCATGTACTCTCAGCTGCCTCTCATGCAATCTGGCGTCGACTATGTACGCACTTATGCATTCACAACAGTGGGAGTCCGGCTGGCCAATGACGACAACGCCACATGCTTGCAAGAGTCGTATACAAAGCCCCGGCTCAATTGGGATGACATCAAGAGCGCGAATTCTACCCCAACTTCCACCTCTTCATCTACAGCTGACCAGGCTACAAACGAGGCCAGTCCCCTGTCCCCGAAAGGTCTGGCGGTCTCAATGTCAATTATTTTCATTACCACACTGCTTCTTTAGCTGACGCTATCTGGCGTACTATTAGTAGCTAAATTTTCAACCAAGAGAAGCCCATGGTCTATTGTTCGAGCAGCAGACAGCCCAATTTTGAGACTTGAGACCAGGCCGCAGGAACCTCGAGACCATTCAATTCTCCATTCTGCAACTATCTAGTCAAATTCCGGTTACATACAAATGACGGCAAGATAGCCTCATGCTTTCTCCACTACTTGATCGACCAGCGATCGTATGAGTTGGAGCATTTCGTCTTTAATTTCCTGAGGTACAAGATCTGCGTTAGTATCAAAATTCGTCTGTTGGGGAATTCTGTTTCGGGAATTCGCTTTAAACCGGAAATCTGGAACTGGCTTGATCATTCATCTGACATACCCATAGCTTTGGTCTGGACAATGGCGGTTGCCGTCTCGAAATTGGGCTCATCGCACATGCTAAGTTCGCGGGCTGCTAAGGCACTGACCTCGTCGTACCACCCGCTTTGTTGTAGTCTGTCCCGGAGATGTTGGGAGAGCCGTGCCACCTCACCGCTTTGGGCGAGAAACAAGTCGACTTGGGACATGACAGGAAAGAAGCAGATCGGCAGCGACAATGTCGGAGCAGCTGACAACACAAACACCACAATGGGAAGCAACAACGCAGACCTGCATGCCGCCAAGGTAACTTCTGTGCAGCCGTTGGCCGATCCGAAATGGGTGCAGACCAATTTGATTCAGTATCAAGACCCACTGGGAAATGCCCGTGACTGGGAATTCTGCTCCCGCAAGACCAGAGTCAAGGGCTCTGAGGCTGATGGGGTGGGTGTGATTGCCATTCTCGACAAACCGGAGGGCCCTGAGATCCTGCTGCAGAAGCAATTCCGTCCTCCTGTCGATGGCATCTGCATCGAGATCCCGGCAGGTTTGTTGGACCCTAATGAAACCATGGAGACTTGCGCCGAGCGCGAGTTGCATGAGGAGACAGGCTACATTGGCAAGGCCTTCCACACCTCGCCATTGATGTTCAACGATCCTGGCTTTTGCAACACCAACATGAAACTTGTACATGTGAAGGTAGACCTTAGCGACCCGCGTAACCAGAACCCGGTTCCAAAGCTCGAGGAGAACGAGTTCATCGAAACGTTTGCAGTGCCGTTGAAGGAGCTGCCCGAGCGGCTCAAGGTTTTAGAAAAAGAAGGCTACCGCTTGGACGCTCGTATTCAAAATGTTGCAGATGGCATTGAACTGGCTCGTAAATATCTTTAAATAGTAGCTACCTCCTAATAGCTTCATGGGAGCGAGGGCTGTAATCATATACCCTGACGCTCAGGTAACCCTCGTGACCTTTGATTTTTAGGCAGATATGGATGATCCGATTAAGGCTCTGGCAAGGCATATCTAAAGACTGGGGTCCATCAAGAGCCTTGCACGGCCTTCGTTTATTAGATTATGCGAGGTCAAGTACACATCCCGCTGAAATGGCCAGGATACCACCAGCCGCCTTTTTACTTCAGAGTCGAGGAGGCTTCCGCTATGCCAACCGAACTGAAAATGGCCCCGAAATAGCCACTATTCTGGCTGCTCAATTCCTAGCACCTTCTGATGATCTAGCTTCGCCAGACCTTGAAAATTTACAAGAGAGGTTACCTGGAATCGATTTGCAGCCTGAATTGAAGGCCTGGCAGCGCGGAAAACTAGGACCGTTTATGCGAAAACTACTCAGGGATTCAGGATGTGATAAAGAAATTTTACAAGCATGGGCAAAATGTTTCCTTGCACCCACAGTTTCTGACGCCATTACGGCCATGGGTGGCCAGAAATGGCCCCAGTTCTTACTGCTGTACACTTTCAACAGACAATGCAGATACAAGCAGGAAGCATACGAGCTGATACGCCTCTATGAAAAGAATCTGGAGACGATGAGTATCCAGTACCAGCTTGAGTTCACGTACCTCGCCCTTGAGGTGGCTTTTAAACATGTGGTGGAAATGATCCCGCCTGTGTGCAAAATATTTGTTCGGTACGGATCCCTAGAAGCACGCACTCCCAACGCCATGAACGAATTACTATGGAAAATGTCGCATTTCGGCACTGATATATCCGTTGCTGATGCTGAGGTCGTCATTGCCGGTCATAAGGTACTCATCAAGGACATGGGTAGCTCGGCCTTGGATCTCAAGGGCCGCGTCGCCCTTGCATACTTGACTATCGACACTCCCAATTTGGCCAGACAATTGGTAGATGCTCCTGTCAAGACTTCTAATGGAAGAGGCATGGCATATTTGCATGGCAGACAATGCATTCATATCCTCACTGCTCAAAACGCTGCAGAGGCACTGACTTTATTTTATGGCATGGGACCCGAACAACATACCCCTTTTGTTTGGGGCATTTTGACCCTGGCGCTTCGCTCCAAGAAACTCTTGACACCAGATTTGGCCAACAATATCTGGAGCTACATCAGCACTAATAAGGCGCGTGTGGGGTCGTTGGCCCTACAACACCTACTCCAGGCAGTACAACCACTCGGAAAGAAGCTTAACATTTTAGAACACGCGCTGGCCGCGGGGTTCAAGGTCACACCGGCCCTGGCAGCGGCACTGCTCAACGTAGAGTCGCGACAGGAGCTGTTTGAAGCACTCGAATGGATTGAGCGGTTCGAGCTTCCGCCCAGTCGAAAAATCACCTCTGCACTGCTATCTGCGCAGGCTCGTTACGACTCTGAAGGGGTCTGGAAGACATATTCCACCATTGAAAATCCCTCTGCTGGAGAGCTTGCAGATCTGTGTTCGGCAGCTTGGAACTCAACCTTGATGTGGGATGGTCTTTACGCCCCTCAACGGGCAGTAGCCGAGGTTCGCAAGCATATCCGAGTTGACCCTGAGGATATTGTTCGGCTATACCCCACACATCAGCTGGTCTACAACTATGTTTTCATGTTGGGACGAGCCCGATATCACAATGAACTCGAACAAATACTTCCTTGGCTGGATAATCTGGCTATGGTACCTCAGAAGCGAACTTTGTGTGCTCTGATTCACTTTAGCCCCAACGGAAGTCTTCTTTTGAGTTTCGGAGAGCAAGCTAAAGGGCCTTGGCCGTCAAAGGAGGATTTTGACGAGTATGTTCATGAACTTGAGGCTAGTAAGCGCTCTTCTACATAAATATTGGACATGCGATTAAAAAATGCGATTAAAAAAATGCTCTCTATAAATTCTCTGCTTCGGCAGACTCTAATCTCTTTGCCCGACTGATCAAATCGGCAATATGCGGGTCCTTGGCACGTGGATGCAGCTCATCGAGTGCATGGCCAAGGTTGTATAGGTATTCCTTGTTTTCGCCGCTGGGTCCTCGAGAAGAGATGATATGACGTGCGAGATTTTCAGGATCTTGAGGACCCACAAATGCCTCATTATCGGGTGTGCCTACGTAGACAATGCACTTGAACGACGGCGAGGCATCTGCAGGATGGAACTCAACTTCCAAATCGACATAGCCATTTTTCTCTCTGTAGTCCATATGGTCCTTAACTTCGGCAGCGTATGCAGGGTCAATTCGCCACGCTACACCCCAAACCACATCGTCGTGGCCATACGGATGCGGGTCACTCAGTGTTTCCCAGTGCTTTCTGGTGATGAGCGTTACCACTCTACCAGGCGCCTCTGGAGTTCCTCTATGGTCATTTGAGGACTGCCAGAATCTACGAATGGATCCGGTTATGAATCCGGGAACCTTTTCTACCGCATGAGGAGGTGGTTTCCAAATAAGGGAGCCATAGCCAAACAGCCAGTACTGCCCCATGATGCAATCGCGAGGGTAAGGAACAGTCCCGTCTCATGGCTCCGGGCGTTTTGGGTCAGTGAGCATAGGCTGCATATTAGTCTGCAATCATGGCCTCTCTTCGTACCCCACTGATTGAAGCTCTTAAACTAAGAGGATTGCTGAGCCAAGTAACTAATGAAGGCGTTGTAAAAGCCGTCGAGAGCCCGACCAGGATCTATCTTGGTGCCGATCCTAGTGCAGCGAGCCTGCATCTCGGCAATATGGTGCCCATCATGGTCCTCGTCCACTTTTATCTTCGCGGCCATAGCGTTATGCCCCTTGTTGGTGGTGCCACCGGCATGGTAGGAGATCCTAGTGGCCGAATGACGGAGCGAGAGGCCATGGAGACAGCACGGCGAGAACAGAACGTCAAAAACATCCACAGCCAAATGACAACATTGCTGCAAAATGCGTCACGATTGGGCCAAAAGTATGGCTATAGCTCTTTTGGTAAGATCGAGCCTGTCAACAATCTCGATTGGTGGAAAGATGTTTCTATGCTGGGCTTCTTGAGCAAATATGGGCGCCATATTCGGGTGTCTGCCATGCTTGGTCGCGAGAGTGTGCGGCATAGACTGAAGTCCGAGTCAGGATTGGGCTTCAACGAGTTCACCTATCAAATTCTGCAGGCATTCGATTTCTTCCACCTCTACAAGAACCATAACTGCTCTCTCCAGGTTGGAGGGAACGATCAATGGGGTAACATTACCGCCGGCATCGACCTGATTGACCGTCTAATTCCTGGTGCAGAAGCCTATGGTCTAACGGTTCCACTTTTGACGACCCCTAGTGGAGAAAAGTTTGGAAAAAGTGCTGGCAATGCCATATTTATTGACAAAAGCCTCACGCGGCCTTACCACATGTATCAGTACCTGGTCAAGGCTCCCGACAGTGTGGTAGCATCGTACCTGAGAATGTTCACGCTGCTGCCACTTGAGGAGATCAATGAGCTCGAAAACTCGCATATGCAAGCGCCCGAGCTGCGCACAGCACAGCACCGACTTGCCACGGAAGTGACGGAGCTGATCCATGGCGATGGGTCTGCGGACTCGGCCAAGCTTGTCTCGGCCGTCATGTTTGAGAATATGCAGGCTACGGCATCACAGGTGTTACAGGCGTTTGGGTCAGAGGGGCTTTTGAAAGAACTGCCTGCGTCCAAGGTGATTGGTGCACCCTATAAAACGCTGGTCTCTGAGCTGACGGGGAAGTCGAAGTCGGAGGCTCAGCGTATGCTCAAGCAAGGCGCACTCTATATTGGCTTGGATCGTCGTCCCTTGACTAGCCAGACGGTACAGGAAGATCAGATCGATGATGATTTACTGCTACTGCGTACTGGAAAAACAGATTACCATGCCATTAAACTTGTACATAACTAAACAGTGGCAAGACAGCTAAAAAAATTGTATATATACAAGACATAAATAGGCTATAAATAACAGGCTACAAGAACTGAAACTAATAAATAGGGTATCCGTAGGCGCTAGAACGGCACAGTCAGGAACTGTGCGGCTACGACGTGGGCCGCTCGGCTTGCGACAGCATCTGCTGCCAGCAGTCGGGAACCATCATAAAGTAGCGCTCCATGCTCTCTCGAAATCGCACTTTGTACTGCTTGGGTGAGATAACAGTAGGTTCCTTGACACGGTTGGTAGCGTAGCCTTTGACCCAAGACTCAATCTTCTTGTCCCAGGTGTATGTCCGGACAAAGTCCACAATGCCAGCAACAATAGTAGATGTCTCCTCGTCAATTGCGATGACCAGCGAGTAGTCCATGACATTCATCTTAGTGAGGAACAGCGTGTCATTGTAGAGTGACGTGCGCAACATCTTCTTCGTATGCTCACGCACATACATAGGATGCTCATGAATGTACTCGACCATATTCTCGTCCAACAGCACCTCGTTAGCTTTGCCAGTTTCCGTGACTTTACGGTTACGCATAGAGCCCTTGAGGTCAAAGATCCGCGTAAATTTGCGTCCGTAGAACAGATTCTCCATCACCATGACGTAGATCTTCATCTGCCGGCCCGCATGGCGGATTTGGATCTGGTAAAACCCAAAGATCTTGGCCAGCACGGTGGGCAGGTCGTAAAACAATGACTGCGCAAGGTACTCAAAGTACGAAGGCGCAAAAGAGACAAATGCATCAAACTCGGCCTGACTGAGTTCCTTGATAATCAGTCGCTCGTCCCTGGTTTTCAAAAACGAAGAACCGCTCTTACCACCGGAACTATCCCACTTGAAACATCTGCTCAGGCTCTGCACGTAGCGCTTCGACGCGCCACACTGCCGGCGCAGTGCATCAAACTGCTCGCTGAAGAATATCTTGCAGGAAATCTTGGTCTGGCGCTCCTCAAAGTAATACCGGAGATGTACACCGGTTTGCTTAAGCATCACTTGCTCCAGTACAGGACTCTCGTCTCCATGCGGATAAAGACTGCGGACTCGTTCTTGGTGGTCCGGCAAACTCAGGCAAAACGCAATCACCGAGCTCGGCTCGTCTTCACGAATTACCACAAGCGAATCACTAAATAGATGCTCATTGGGCGCCAACATGTACTCGATGCCACTCCAGCGTGTGGAGGACCGTTCGGCCCAAAAGTTGACTAGCGACTTGATGAGCGACGTGCGCTCAGTTTTGGGCAGCGAGTCGCGCCGGCTCAAACGGCGCGTCGAGTCGGACTCTTCTTCACCGTCCACCTCGCTGTGCGTACTAGCATCATCTTGCTGGCCGCTGCGGCCCATGATCGACGACGCCGACTGCGCGGACGCGGCCAGCGCAGCATCGCCCTCACTCTCGCCATCATCATCGTTCCAATCCTCATTTACCGCAGCTTCCACGTCCTGGAACACCTCGGCGACAGGCTGTGTATGCCGTAGCGTCGTCGATTCTTGCCGGTCGCGCAACCGCTCTTGTTCGCGCAGGCGCTCGCGCTCAAACTCCTTGGACAGCTCCTCAAAGTGTTTTACCAGAAGTGCAACCCGCGGGCCGTTCGGCGAGCTTGTGGGCGCAGGCCGCGGCATCGTGCCCTGTAGGGACTCCACACTCAGGTCGATGTTGTTGCCGAACTTGGACTGTAGCCGGACTGATGGCGATCCTGCCGTCTCGGAGCCAGCATCTCTGTGGGAATTGTACAAGTCGGCGATGGTTCCGCTGTAGCTCTTATTGCGCCGCACAGGGGAAACTGTCGGCGAGCTGGTGGCCCCTGTCGTAACCCCAGAGGGCGAGTGTGAAGTGGCCCCTCCAGTTCCAGCACCGGATCCGGTCGAAGTCTGAGTTTGAGTCTGACTAGAGGCATGGTGAGCGAGTGATTGTGCAGGAGGAGGCAACAGTCCATGGATACCCCGCCCCGACAGACTCGTTACTGAGTTCTGGCGAGAACCCATGCCCGAACCCATGCCGGGTAGGGGAGGCATGGTAGGTGTGCGGCTTGACACATTTGTGGCCGCCATGGCCACCGTGCGCGGCGAGACCCCTAATGACGAGGCATATGACGCTCTTCGGGTAGGTGGCGGGCGACAGGGCTGTGACCCCGATGTCGACGGAGCAGACGGAGTAGACTCAGAGGGACTTCGCAACTCAAGTCTCGGAGGGTCCTTCTCTGTCTTTTCGGATTCGCCTTTTTCGGACTTCCCTTTCTCAAGTTTCTCCTTCTCGAGCTTTTCAGATTTCTCAGTCTTCTCATTCTTCTCATTCTTCTCCTGAGAGTCGTCGCGGTCGCGATCGCCTTCGTCCAACAGAAACAAGCTGCGCAGCTGCTGTGCAGTCACTCGGCGAATATCTTTTTCAGTGGGGAAGAACAAGCCATCAAATAGGGCGAACTCACGGTGCCAGCGATCAGTTAGGCTCTGCACATAAATCAGAACCTCATTTAGAGATAGGATATCGGTTGGCGAGTGGCTTAGGTACAGGTTGTCCAGCTGTTCAAGGCAAGCGGTGCGGTCGCTATCCACCAGTCCGCGGAATCGATTGAGCATCTCTGTACTTTCCAACAGCTTTTCGTCGTCCAAACCCTCAACCTTGACCTTGTTGACACGCACCAGTACGCTGTCCCAGAACCGGTTAATCTCCTGCTGCAGCGTGCGGTAGGTCTCATTCTTCAGGTTGACCAGCTGCTTGGCATCCCATGTCAGTCGGTGCTCGGGCCGCACAATGTCCAGCAGCTTGATGGGCGCGTACTCGATGCGCACCGCCAGATTGTGCCATCCAAAATACCGCACGTGGTCGCGGTAAAGGTTGTGGGGACACATGCCTGCCCGGAGCGACAGCGGTGTACCCCAGAATGCAAGTTCAAAGTACTTTCCCAGCGAGTATTTCCAGGTAGTAGGCGACATGGGTACCACTGGCAACGTGGTATCGCACTTGTGACAAAAATCCCACATGAGAATTGTCTGCTCCATCCCCGGAATCGGACACTCGAGCGGCTCGATATGCACTGTCAACTGGCCCGACCCATGTACATACAACCGCTTGTGGTTATGAAGTGGTTGCCCGCAATCATCTGGGCACGCATCGTTGTAAGTTTGGCAAATGTTCTCGACCCACTGGCCCAGCGTTAGGTCTGATTCCGTGTAGAATTCAATCATCAACGGCTCGGGGCCCACACAGGGGCTACCGGTAACCACCGACTCAAGCAGAAACAGCAGCACAAGGTTTTGGTGTCCCTCAGGCACAAAAGTCCCGGGGTTTTGCTCCTCGACCTGATCCCATAGCTTGTGCGTCTCGCTCCACAGTTGATAGATAGAGTCGTGGCGGGCTTCTTGAACCTCTTGGACGATCTTTCGAACCACGCGAGAACCACCTGGGAGTCCGGAAGTGTCGATGCCCAGCTCTGCAGCCTTGGCGGTCCAGTCGACCGGCTTGAGCGGTCGACCAATACCGCCGGTCGCCTCTTTCTCCTCTTTATCTTTGCTTTCACGTTTCTCCTCATCGGCACAGGCTTTATCCTCATCGGCCCTGGAGTTATTCTTCTCACTCGCCTCCGCTTCATCTGTCTTGGCGACTTCGGGCTCATCTTGAAGCTGCTCCGTCTCGCTCGACTCCTTGGTCTCAGGGAGCTCAGTTTCTGTTCCTATCGAATCCGGGCGGGCCTTGACCACTCGATCTTCTAGTTGTTCAGACATTTGCTTGAGATAAGGCATGCCGTAGTCGATGTAGGGCGATGAACTGAGCACCACACCGTCATCAGCCTCGGCCGGCCACATGGCGAACTGGTCGCGCATCAGCGACGTTTCCATCTTCAAACTAAACACCACATCGACCATCATTTCCATAGCCCGCTTGACGCGGCTCAGGTCGTGCGGAGGACCACGTAGCACGATCGTGTAGCCCGAGCCGGTAGGCACGCCTGAGAAAAACAGATACGCTTTGGCGGTATCGTCTTGGCGGTAGACGCGGCGCTCAAACTGCGCACAAGATCCCAACCGCGGGTTCAGCGAGAGCTTGTCCACCGATGTGAGAATGTCTGCCTGGGTATAACGGGAGAGGCGCTGGACCGCCTGATCGCGAACATGCGTGGCTACCGCAATTCCCGCATTTGCCAACATTTGCAAGGCCATGTCAGCGATACGCGTGGTACTGAGGATTATGGTGGGCCGAAGGCTCTCGATCCGTGCCACCAGCTTTCGCAGAAACTCGTGCTCCTGGGCCAAAATGGGCTCTAAGCTCATATATGAGCCCTGGCCGCGTGAATACTCGATGGGAAATGTGATGATGAGAATACGAGGCTGCGCGATCTCCGCAGCCATGGACCGTTTCGCAAGGGCGTGGGTAAATACTGTGCCATTAAGCAACTCAATATCATCCATGCCCCCACCGCAAACGCGCTTCATCTTGACCCATTGCCGCGGGTCAACACGATCAGGCATAAGCTCAAGATGAACTTGCGATGTTACCGAGATCAAAATCGGTAGCAGCGCGTGCTTCCACTCCAGCGACAGGTCGCTGTCTTTAAGCAGCCGCTCTAGAAAACGGTCTGCATGCAGCATTGCCGCCGCCCCCAGCTCGATAGATGCCGGCTGCAATGGGAACCGAGCGGCCGACGAGAAGTGCAGTGATTTTTGCGACCGATTTGTGTTGGAGCGTGGCCGTAGGGCTGGCGTGCGGATAGCGCCCGATGCTAGTGCCGACGCCGGCGCCCCCAGCGACGCGCTATTCAACCCATCCATAGCGTAACCGCCGTCACTATCGTAGTCGTTTTCAGTTAAAACCGAGGTCCCGGACAACGGAGACTGCGGCAACGTAGGACTGCCGGGATAAGGCTGCAGGTTGGGGCCGGTGGACCCTGAGGCGTCCCCTGCTGTTAATCCTGCAGAGGTGCCGGCTGCTAAAACTGATCCGGATGAAACAAGGCCCGATCCCGCAGTAGACTCTGTCAAATGGGTTGCAAACTGGACACTGTGCTGCGGCGTTCCCACGCTGGTACTACGGCGCTCCTCGTAGAATCGCTTGGAGCCAACGGGGTGGATCGGCGTACCGGGCGGGGAGCTCACAAACGACGACACGATGGTGTCATCTTCCTCGCTGGAAGAGTGGTCGTCATTAAGGTGCTCAGTGCATGCGATGCAGCAGCGGACCCTACCGTCTCGCTGCCCGAAATGCGATCCGGGCACCAGTGAGGTACAGCTGCCACAGAAGATCTGCCCGCAGATCCGGCAGTGATGCCTTCGGCGGAATGTCGTGAATGGCTTGGAGCATCGAAAACACGAGTTAGCATTTTCATCCTTCATCCAAAAGTCCCGTGAGAGTGAGCCCCGTGATCGCTGCCGCGACCGATCGTACTGAGTGGCCAGGTAAGCTCGCGAGTAAGACATAGTGGACGTAATACTTTCGGTATCGCTGTGGTCACCATCATGTCGACTCGGGGTTGCCGTAACTACTGAAAGCATAGGTGTGGATGCCGACTCGGTGACGCCTACCAACGGCGCGCCGGCGGATGGCCGGAAACCGCCACGTTCATAAGTGGTCGGTGCGCGTGATGACGCTGACGGCGGAGCCAGCGGTTGCCATCGCTCGGGCAACGGCACAAGCGTATCCGACAAACTGTTCTGACGTCCATGATTTCGTCCACTGTTACCAGCACCATAGCTGTCAGCGCCTACCGAGCTTTCGCGGCCCCGCGATACCGACGGGCGCTGGGCCCAAGTGGAGTCGAGGATGCTGGTCTTCAATTGGCTTATGGGCGTCGTGCCAATCAGCGGCTGGGGGTTTTTTAGGGCCCGGAGGCGAGGCGTAGACATGCCTGAAGGAGATTGCGGTGACTGGGCAGGTGGGGTGCGCGCGGGCGACGAGTGATCCGAACCCGACTGCGCCAAGTCGACCGGCGCTAGTGTCGACATGACGTGCGACGCGGCGTCCCGCACTTTTCCATAGAAATTGAGCCCCAAATACCCCGTCGTCTTGGGTGAGTGAGTGGAGCTTTCCGGGAAAGACGTGAACTCAACCATGACCTCGTGGTGGAGGTTCGAGAGTTTCGATCGAAGGGTAGGGGTGACTAGGCGGGTGAATAGGATTAGCTGCCGATAAGATAAACATTGGGAATGCAGCCAAAACTGACGCTACTACTTGTGCACAAGGTATCGAATTTTAGAGGAGGCGCAGTAGGTTTTAAGTAAATCCTGAGTAGCTTCAATCAATAGTCCCAAGCCCCGAATAGAAATGCTGCCTCAAATGATGTTTATGATGCTGTTGATGCCTATCACAAAAAGGTAAACAATACGACTGCTTTGAGATCCACACGAGATCATATTGAGACCAGAAGGTAAGTGAGGTCAGTATCAGTGAACCTGATTGTTGTCGAAAAGTTTAGTGTTATTAACAGAGCGTATAACCAACAGGTGGCTTCCTACTGCTTATGAACCTCGTCTGGCTATGCATAGTCGGGTGGGCAGCAGCGTCCTTGAGTATCGATGATGCGCTGCGCTCGTTGGTAGCTGGCATGGATTTTGGTCTCATTGATAGAAGAGGTGCTCTTTTAGCTCCATTGCTCGAGCCCCGGCCGCCTGCTTCGGCTGGCCTAGAGAGCGTTAGACGGTTCGTCAAAAACGACCTTACCAACCTTTCGTTTGAGGTCACGTTCGATGCTTTCACTGCTGATACGCCTATTGGAGGAATTCCCATGGCCAATCTAATTGCACACCGCCCAGTTGATAGTCCCTGGAGTGATGAGGCCAACGCGCTGGTCGGGCAGCTAGACGGCAGCCACCCTCCCGCTGGAGCCATGATCTCGGCCCATTACGATTCAAAAATCGAGCCCGAAGGGTTTGTGGGTGCCATCGATTCGTCGGTTCCTTGCGCATTGATGCTGTTTGCTGCTCACACGCTGGCAAGAGCCGGAATTCCTTTCCCAGCAGACTTGCTGTTTTTCGACGGCGAGGAAGCTATCGCGGAATGGACAGATTCTGATTCTCTGTATGGTGCACGCCATTATGCTCAGAAGTTTGATTTGCCACCTGCCTTGGTTCTCTTGGACCTGATCGGCGCTCACGACCAGCCCGAGTTTCCGTCATGGTTCCCGGAAACGTATGCCTGGCACCGCAGCCTCTATAAGCTCAATCAAAAGCTCTTGCGTCTAGGACTCATGACCAAAAATCGTATCTTTGGTGGCTACCAATACCATCAGTATGCTGGGACCATGTTGGACGATCATATCCCGTTCTGGAAAGCAGGCGTGCCTTGCCTGCATTTCATTCCCCCCCAGTTCCCAGAAACGTGGCACACCATGGATGACGACGCCGATCATCTTGACCCAACTGCCATAAAAGACTGGGCCGTACTGATCACCGCCTGGCTAGCTATGTGGGATAACCCGGACCAACCCAATCTCAACCTTAAGGCCGAGCTTTAGCCATTACTGCCTGCGCGTAAATCGAGACTTTGAGATTGGGATCTTAGGATTTGGATATAACGGGTGTCCTGGAAGCGCAGGACAATTTATATATTACGCCCTCGATGGGCTCTATTCGTGAAATAAATAAACGCTCTGAGAAGGGCCGAAAACAGAATCATGTTGCATGGCGAAAGAACTTCATGCCCATCCACGCCAATAGACTCCATATCCAGATCACTACACTAGACAAAAGGATCATTAAAGGGTAGTATCCTGGAACAGGCCAGCCCGTCTCATCCTCGTATTCTGTCGCATCTTGCAGAGGTGTCCCTCCCGAAAATAAAATAGCATAGACACTTCCCGCCACAAATAGCCATGTTCCTAACAATATTGAGTAGCCTAGAAGCCGTGGGTGAGCCAGCGGCCGTACCGGCTGACGGACAGGAAATTTCATGACAAAAGACCCTTCCCCATCATGGAGCGTGATGTCTTGGGCCACTATCGGCTCCCTCTTCGATATGAAGAAACAAAGGCGATAGACGCTGCTCTAGAGACAATTCCTTTGGAAAAGATCTACGGTGATGCGGAAGCACTTCAGGAGCAAGATCCTCAAGGCGAAAATGGCTTCAGTGACTACTTGGTGATATCCCTGCTCAAGTGGTTCAAGCAATGGTTCAAATGGGTCAACAACGCTTCTTGCCAAGTTTGTGGAGGTGAAACAGAGCGAAGAAGCCCCAGACAAGCATCCCCAGAAGAACAGAAGTATGGCGCGGGCCATGCGGAGGTCTTTTGGTGTTCGAAATGTAGCACCGAGACTGCGTTCCCACGATACAATGACCCCATCAAGTTATTGGAAACAAAACAGGGTCGCTGCGGCGAATGGGCCAATGTTATGACTCTACTGCTTAGAGCACTGGATCTTCGGGTGCGATATATCTGGAACGCAGAGGATCATGTGTGGAACGAGGTGTATTCTGAGCACCACCAACGGTGGATCCACGTGGACTCATGCGAAGAAGCATACGACAAGCCTCTTATTTATGCCGATGGCTGGGGCAAAAAGATGTCCTATGTGCTCGCCTACAGTGTTGACGGTTCGCATGATGTCACTAGACGGTACGTTCGACGGGACGATGCTGCATTGCCCAGAACAAAATGTTCCGAACAAAAGCTTCAATCAATGCTCCAAAGCTGTACCATGGAACTGAGATCCTCCAAGTCACCTGAAGACCAGGCAAACTTATTTGACGAGGACTTGCTAGAATCTGCCGAATTGGCCTCTTACTTGGACACGAAAAAGACGGCTGAGCAGCCTCGCCAGAGTGGAGCCCCCGAATGGGTCAGCGCTCGCGGCGAAGATGGTCAATCATGAATTCTTCCTGCCATAAATGTTTATACAATTTAGTTGTATTTTAAACTTTGCTTTGAATATCTTTTACTTTTAATAGCGTCCAGACTCAATGGCTCATGCAAAGCTGTACAGAATAGGGTACGGTACCCCACAATGTTTCTTCCCCTCATGCTTCGCGGTCGAAATTTGTTGGCGCGTACAATCACTCGCAATGTTACACAGTCGCGACAGACTATTCAAAAGGGTCTTAATTTCCCAGGTAGTGTGAAAAGTAGCTTTGTGGATAAGTTCTGCATCGCAATGCCTGCTGATACTCCACCATTGTCGACTTACCGCCTGGTTAACCTCGACGGCACTTTGGCTGATCCTAGCTATAAAGTGCCGTTCTCGGAGAAGGAAACACTTCAATTGTACCGAGATATGGTAACTATCAGTATTCTGGATCAGATCATGTACGATGCGCAGAGACAAGGTCGGCTTTCGTTCTACATGGTTTCTGCAGGTGAAGAAGGAATTGCCGTTGGCAGTGCTGCGGCATTGGGTAAAGACGACCAGATTTTTTGCCAGTATCGCGAGCAAGGTGTGTTGCTACACCGAGGAATGACATTGACCGAGATGATGGCTCAGCTGTATGGCAACGCTGACGACCTGGCCAAGGGCAAGATGATGCCAGTGCACTATGCGAACCTGCGTATCAACCTCCATCCAATCTCTAGCCCCTTGACATCCCAGCTGCCTCATGCTGCAGGAGCTGCCTATGCGTTGAAATTGGATGGCAAATCCGCCATTTCCGTTTGCTACTTTGGCGAAGGTGCTGCTTCCGAAGGCGACTTTCACGCAGGTCTGAATATCGCAGCTACTAGAGGCTGCCCCGTGGTATATGTGTGCCGAAACAATGGCTATGCTATTTCAACCCCATCGTTGGAACAGTATCATGGTGATGGAATTGCCAGTCGTGGCATTGGCTATGGTATTCCTACGATTAGAGTGGATGGCAACGACATCTTGGCAGTGCATCAAGTCACCAAGGC
This sequence comes from Wickerhamiella brachini, assembly GCA_030565285.1. Classification (NCBI taxonomy): domain Eukaryota; kingdom Fungi; phylum Ascomycota; class Dipodascomycetes; order Dipodascales; family Trichomonascaceae; genus Wickerhamiella; species Wickerhamiella brachini. The sequence goes on along the minus strand of JAJMBL010000008.1, from coordinate 151,637 downwards.
CGCGCGAGATCTCGCCATTAACGAGAACACTCCTGTTTTGATCGAGGCCATGTCATATCGGGTGTCGCACCATTCTACCAGCGACGACTCGTTTGCCTACCGGGCCAAGGCCGAAGTCGATGATTGGCGACGTAGAGATAATCCTATCACCCGCCTACGCAAGTACCTTGAGCAGAACGAATGGTGGAACGATGAGCTTGAGACAAGCCTTCGCAAGCAGATTCGCAAGGAGGTTCTGCACGAATTCAATGCGGCCGAAAAGGTGAAAAAGCCCGCTATCAGCAACACGTTCGAGGATGTCTGGGCCGAAATGCCGGCTGTACTGAAGGAGCAGCAGGACGAACTGCGCGATCTACTTTGCCGAAACGAGGGGGAGTACGATCTAGAGGCATTTGAGGGCGGTCTAGAGAAATTGAAGCGCCTTTAAAGGGGCTGAAAGGGTACAGTTGATAGTCTAGTTGAATGGCCCAGGTAAAACCAGGAGCCTACACCATATCAATCCCACATATCTATTCGGTCACAAATCCAATACCAAATAGCAATCTGATAGCATCTATTAGAATATGTATCAACTCAGCTTACTGCGGTGCTGAGGAGACTAGCTGCTCCTGAGCTGCATCAGGTAAACGACAGTCGTACCCAACTCAGTGTCGCTTACATGGAGTACAGGGCCGAGCTGGAGCGGGTAGCAGCGTTCCTTCAAAGTGTTCCTGGCCGGTTTAGTGAAGCCAACATCAAGCGGCTGGGCTCATTGAACCACTTTGAAGCCTTTGAAGATGAGATTCAAGGTACCAACGGCGTGCGTCTAAGTCTATCTGGGTCGATTGTGGTTGTAGATATCGATCTCGTCGAGGGCCTAGTAACGACCGTGTCTGTATCGTTAGCCGCTGCTGCACCCCCTACAGGAGCTTTGGCATTCATGGCTGCCGAGAACCATCCCGAGCAGCTTGTTCTGAACAGCCTGAAGCGTCACCGGTTGGACCAGTTTGCGCGAATTCTCGAGTTTCTGAGCCGCTGCGACCGCTACAGTACTAAAGAAGTGGATTGTTTCAAAGCATTAGACTCTGTTGCAGGTGCAATAGGCGAGGCAGCCGATATGGCCTCGGAGAAAGACCAGTTTGGTCCGTACGGAGTGCCTCAAGTTAATGTGACGAGATTAGGCGTTGGTCTATGGTACTATGGAAAAGAAGATGATGAAAGTCGACACTTTGCACTATTGGACGTCCGTGCAGGATCCAGAAAGGAATTTGCGTTGAAGTACAGAGACACTTGGTTCAGCAATGGCGTGTGGGAGCCTGCCGATTCGGCCAACGAGGTCCATGATGTGAGGGCAGAGTTTGTATTGACGTTAGACCCGCCCGTACTTCTCAGCCGGCCGGTGGCCACTGAACTTAGTGCGATCATCAGCAACGAAAATCCATCAATCAACGAGCGACGGCAACTGGCCAGCTTGAATATTGCCCGTCACAAATCTTTTTCTCGGCAGCAGACATCTGATGAGTTTGATGTAGGTGTGGCCAACGTACTTCCGTATGAGCTTGTTGAGGTTTCACACGTTCCATTGACCGGCCCCGCGCAGATCCCTAAAGTTTTGAACTCGTTGCGGCGGTTTGCGGCTCTCGAGAGGCTAGTCAAGAGTGTATTAACAGGACCGCCCATGCTGCAGAGCAACGAGATTGATCTTTCGCTGGCAGATGCGCTGGAGCTCAAAGATAAGCCGTTCCACCTCAAAGCTGTGGCTGTTTCCGCGGTCCTCGAAGATATTGGAACTGGCCCTGCTCTAAGCATTTCAGTTAGAGAAGCAAGTGCATTACTGACAGTCGAGTTCACCGATACTGGCCCCACTGTTGAAATTAACAAACCGGTCAACAAAAAGGACCTGCTGAAGTTGGTGAACATTGGCAGACTGGACCTTGCATTATCTTACGCTGTGGGATCTCTGGGAGTAGTACACCGCCGCTCATCCTTCAGCCGGTAAAAAGGTAAATATAGAAATGGTTGCTCTATGAGCACCTGAATATTGTATTTTATATCTCTATTTCAAATATGGGAGACCATTGAAATTGGTTAGTCCAACCGTTTACTCCAAATATGAAGATGCTATGTTCTGGGCACGGGTCCTTCGCAGCACCCAACAGTTGGTTTTCTAATCAGCATGAGCTTTCGAGCGATGCTGGCCATGGCCGGCGGCTCGGCACCGCCACCTAGCCAATCGCCAATGGAACCTACTTCTGTGAAGAAAAAAGACACTGCCGCAATTAAGGCTGAGTCGGCATCGGACCCGAAACAGGCTCGGCCTGCGCTGTCCAAACCTTTACGCACGGTTCCCCACACTGCTGGTGCGGCGCTTAAACCCGTTGCCAAGCAAGAACCTGCACCGACATCTCAAAGACTTTTGCCTCCAGATACAAGGAAACCACTACCAAATTCAGCTGGGGGAACCGCTTCAAAGCCGGTCAAGTTGGCCCCACCGGCTCAGCGCGCGTCAAAGCCGGCGGCTAAGGTAGACAAGCGAGTCGCCAAGTCCCGAACAATTGCTAAACCGCCAGCAACTGCTGTACCTAACGTAGCGGAAGCACCTAAAAAGAAGATCAGCTTCAAAGAGGCCATGAAACAGGCCGCCAACGTTGACAAGGAGAAGCTCAAAGTAACAGTCAAGACCCGGGATAAGGAGGCCGCGGCTCCAGTCAAGAAGAGAACTTCTCCCTCTGTTTCATCTCCTGGTGTATCACCTATTCCATCGGGAGTAGGAACGCCACGTGTGGGATCGCCAGGACTGAGATCACCGAGGGTAGGACCATCATGCTTAGGGCCACAGCCAGTGAAGAGGTCTGCAACGTCTCCTGAGGCTCTTGCTGCCTCTGGTCCTCGCCAGTCCGCACCTATTGCGCGGCCATCGGCTAAACTGGCTGCTAAGCTCAAGCATAAACGGCGCGATGAGTACGACGAGAGCGATAGCGAGATGGATGATTTTATTGTGGACGATGACGACGAGGACGGCAGCATGAACAATGACGCCATCCAAGACGAGATCTGGTCCATCTTCAACAAGCGGCCTCGGCAGGCCTACGCTGACGAGTATGATTCCGACGACGATATGGAGGCCACGGGCGCGGATGTCTTGGAGGAGGAACTGCGTAGTACCCGCGCGGCCCGGCGCGAAGACGATGCCGAGGAGGCACGACTGGCGGCTTTGGCGAAACGCAAGGCGGCCAAAAAGTTGCGCCGATAAATTATTCTGGTTTGATATTTTTTTTTTTTGTAATTACATTATTGGTATTCACATTAGTTCTGATTCGGACATCTCGTCCATAAATACGTCGGGGTAGCTGTCCGACTCGTCGGTCTCCTGCCTGATTTTAGGTTTCTCTTCCGGTTTCTCTTGACCTTCGTCCAAAGAGTTACCAGGATTTAGTCGGGGCTCCTCGTCCGAAATGGCGGGCCAGGAATATTGGAGTTGAACTGCACCTTCCAGCAACTCAGATGTAGGCACCTCAATATAGCTGGATTGTTCAGGGTGACGCAGAGGGGTCACAGAGACTCGCTCGTCAGATTCTCGGCTGTTCGCAGCTTTGGTATTAGGCACAACAGGTGCAACAGACGATGCAGGGGCAAAAGGGACATCGGAGTCACTGGCCTCATATTCGCTCGAGTCCTCGTAAACCCCTTCCGAGCCCGAGGACCCTTCAAAGTCCGAAAATTCCTCTGAGTCCCCCGGGTTCATGGTGTTGACGCGCTGCCAAACCTGGGCAGTAATGATGAGTTTCCGCCATAGCGATAGAAGACGGAATTCCTCGCGGGCCTCCGCTTCTTGCTGTGCTTGGTCCATCAGCGCGGCTAATACCTCGCGAACTGCCGGCTCAAACTGCCGAGCCACCACAACACCGTTTTCAACACTTTCGGCCCCTTTACGACTGAATTTCACTCCAACAACAGCCTTGGCAAAGTCTATGCCAAGCAACCGCGCCGCCGCATCTGCTCCTTTCACAGGGATGTGAACTGCTCCCTGTGGTAGCATGTTATTGGTGAAGACATCAATAGTAGTTCGCTGAACCCGCGGAATCGTGCCATCGGATGCTACTGGCTCAGGAACATACCACGTAGTCTGATCCATAGTGTAGAGCCCAATTTTTTCTGTTTCACCGGTTAGGCGGTTATCGCTGTCACGATAAAGCTTCGGCTGCACACCTTCTTTTAAAACTCGGCCCCGTCGATACCATGACTGCGCAGAATGCGTTTGCTTGACACTACTGCGGGGATAAATGCGGAAAACGCCCTGGTTTTTAGTTGCAAGCCTTCCCGAAGCCTCTTTGGGTTCAAGCAACTCTGTCTTTTTCAGCTGATGCTCCAGAACATACAGCGGGTGTCCCACGAAATCGGCGAGCCGGCTCGGAATGCCTTCACTACGCAGACGGCGTTGAAGGAGCTTAATATCGTTGAAGTCACGGGCGGTTACGGTACTCGGTGCTATCGCAGCCATCACCTTGTTATACCATTGCTCATAGCCGGCAAACGTAACTCGCTTTTTACGAACCCTCGATAAGTACTGCGAAGAGTACCGCATGGTAACATCATGGCCGGTGTTATCAGCGTTCCAACTAATCACGTAGCGCATGATGTTACGCGGATCGGTGATCCTGGGCTCGAGCTGAGACTTGCTGTAGCCCAAGTCCATGACGTTCTGCACAGGATCCACAGCAATCCACCGATTTGCATATTTGTCCCACACCTCGGTCCAAAATAAGGGCGTGTCTCTAGCAACTCGTGGGGGTCGTGGCTTTCCCGAGGATCCAGGGCTTGTCCAGTCTGGTGGTTGCAGAGAGCTGACCAGCCGACACTCCAGTCCCACAGCTCGTAAAAGCCCACAAAAGCTCTGTCCAAGCATATCTGCAGACCCCTTATACTCCAGAAGCTCAGCTAGGAACTGCTTGCGAGTAGTTTGCCTCTCAACTTCCCGCTCCTTATCTTTGAACTCTTCCCATCCTACACAATACAAGCCTGGCCTTGTAACGGCAAACTCGCGACGGTAGCAGGCCATTGCGTGCCGCAATCCGTCAATGAGTTTCTTGGACTTGAGTGTTGATGAAAGTCGCTCGGGAGGGTGCAGTTCCTGGAGAACACTGGTAGGGAAGAAGCCTTTCCATCTGCCCACCAGTCTCTTACTTGAAAGCCAAGAATTTCTCGTCCGTGCGTGCACAATCCAGCCAAGAATACCAAATAAATGCAAAATAATGCGCTCTGACCGGGGGATTGGTGGTGATCGAGCAGGTGCCGCAGGTGCTTGAGGCTGAAGGTTCACCACTACAGGCTGGTTCGAAGCACCCTGCGACTCAATTGGGCCTAAAACATCCTCAAATTCGTCGTCATCATCTCCATCCATGAAATCTAGATTCGATCCCTGCAAATTTACGTCTTCCCAGTCGTCAGAATCGGATGTAGAGTAGAGGTCTATCACTTCGGGTGAACCATATTCCTTTTTGGTCGAGACCAAAGTATTGTCTCGAGAAGTGCTTACCACCTGCCGAGGAATTGAGCCGGCGCCTATATCGGGCAGCTTCTTACCGGTTTCCCGGCTATACGCCGCCACCATTTCCATGTACTCTCGAGGCAGAGACTCGCCATGCGAGCCTGGCATGTGTAAGCGGATGCTTTGGCTTTTGGTTCAAGAACAAAACCGGTTGGTTCAATTTCTCGGATAAATTTCACTGGCAGTTTGGCAAGGCCGCAGTTGCGTGAGTCCAATAAGAGCAATAAGGCTGACCTCATATTCCACCAATGACTTTTGAGAGCCTCGTCAACCGCCGCAGCGAAGAGGCTGGAATCGTTCTTTACAGAGACGGTGAAACGGTCCAGGAATCGCCCCTGTTCACCACGCAAATACTTGTACTGCTATCAATCGCTGAAGGACTTCACTGCAACTGAATGCTGAAATAAGAACCTGCGATACATTGCTGGTCGTATGAAACACTGCGGGTCCATCAATTAAGGGCTAGGGGTATGCATATACCTGCTGCCCTGCGGGTCACAACTATCCATGTCGTTGGACACAATAGCTCGCCTAGATGCATTGGTACCTAATCCAGATTGTATGTACAAGGCACTATCGGATCTTTTACCTCAATGTGTTATCCCTGGAGAGCTGATGGAGAAAACCTGGATCAGTGTGCAATTGTCTCTGTGCGAACTTGATGTAGCAGGGATAAGTTATCCCCAAGCATGCCTACATCGCCAAAACCTTCAGCAATGTACTAAACAGCTCGAGTCAAAAGGGACATGGTGGACCACCTTTAGTGGAAACTACAGACATATCGCAACTATTTGCGATGCTTATAGGCCACAATACGAGGCACAGCATGCTGCTGCGGTTTACAAGAACATCACCAAGATTCTTGTAGATCAGCAGTATGGATTCTCAGAGACATTGGCTCGAATGAAGGCTGAGCAGCAGAAGATGGAGAGCAGGCTGGACCAAATGCACCAAGCTCATGATGCTGCAGCCAACACTGCAGATGAGATCGGCGCCCTGCAGAGACAGATCTCACAGCTGCAGCAACTGATACAAGAGATGCCCATACACGTAAATGGTGTTTCAACAGATGTGGCCAATGCCCAGGAAAGCGTGGGTTCTCTGCAAATACAGCTGGACCGTGCCGGTTCGTTGTTCGTTAGTATGGTGGAAGGTATGTCGGTTCTCGAGAACGCTTTGCAGGCGAGCGTTGGCAATTTTAGTATGGTGTCCCAGGACTTGGCAAGGATCCATTATTCTTCTGAATCACTTTTATCTGTGAATGCTGATCTGGTCGTAAGCCTCGCTAATACTAGCGAATTTCTTCGCGACATTAGCCTCCGCCAGAGCCAGGCATTGATCCGACTTGATGGTGCAGTGGATAATACCACAGACCGCCTTGCCGGTGCCACTGCAAAGCTTGAAACTGTCCTGGACAAGTTCAAAGGCTATATGAGTATTCTATTGATGGTTTCAAGAGCATTTCAGTCTGCGTTGCATGTGGTGGCCTTGCTGTGCGGTGGTGGAGTATTCTGGCTTTGGTTCAGCCACAGCACTCCGGAGCCAACAGATTTAATTTTCTATTAATTTTAAATCCGCAGATCCGAAGCTGATCCAGCAAGGATCCGACACTGTCAAAGTCATCATAATCATATACATTTATAGAGCCCAAGCTAGTCCTTGTAAGTGGGGGCGGCGTCACTGTCGGCCTTGTCATGCATGGCATGCTCATAAGAGGGAACTCTGCTGAGGGCCTGAACGTCGACCACCGAGCCCGAGTGTGAGTTGACGGCAGAGCCAAGGTAAGAGTTGGAGCGCGAGTTAGGCGCGGTGCCCTCTCGGCTCATCGCGAGAGCACGCAGTCCGGCAGCAAGCTGGGCCTGTTGGGCACTGTCGAGATCGTTTAGCGAGCGATTTGTCGGCGCTGCTGGGGTTTGATTGCCAGACGCAATAGGTGACGGAGATTCCATGGGCGTGGGCACCTCACTCCAGATGCGATCATACACGTGCTCGGTGTAGTTTGGCGGTGCAGACGTCTCATCTGAAGATGCGCTGGGGTGCTCGAACAGCACCTCCTCCTGTGACTGGACACCGGCGACGCGGCTCTGCGGACCCACCTGCGTAGCATCGATGCTGGACACGGCCACACGAGGGGAGATGAACAGGTGGATAGGCAGCGACGCCCGCAACTCGGATGTATGTCCATCTGGATTCTGCAAACCAATAAACACCCTAAGTTTATGGCTGATTTTGATGTTGGGCTGGATAACGCAGTCTTGCGTGCACTTGGACAACGACCGCGGGACATTCACAACCTTGTTGAAGAGCCACTCATCGAGGTTATTATCCTCACCATTGGCTTCAAAGCTTTGTTCCGCCACTGGCCGCTCATTGCTGTGAGTCTGACATGTGGGCAGCGACAGCTGGATGTGCTCCAAGATCTGGGTTCTGATCCTCCCGAGTTTGAGGCCCTTGACTAGCGGAACCAACTGGAAGCGCAGCTCCATTTGACCGCCAATGGGTACGGCCTTGCTGGGCACAAAGATTTTATACTCAACTTTGCCCGGCCAGGTGTTTTCGATGCTCACAGTGTGGGCGATGTCATAGGTGTCAATTCCAAGTGTCCGAACCACCCGTAAGTGCTTGCGGCTGGTCAGATTGCTCTGGAACCGGCCTCTCTCAACTGTGGCAACCAGTGTATACACGATCTGGGCGTTTTCATTGCCCTCGACGGATTCAGGAGTGTCTCCGGGTACCACAAGCTCAAACGGCAGAGAATGGTTGCCAGCACCAATCTGGATGCTAGGACCTGGCGTGGCCGAGCCCGAACTGGAGCTATGGCCATGGTGGGGTGAGAAGTAAGAAGCCAAGTTCGTCATGGACGAGACAGGCGTGGCCTTGCCGGATCCTGGGTTGGAGCGCGAGCCGCGCTGGGGCAGCTCAAAGTCTGAGAAGTCCCTCTCAAAAATAACCTTCTCGAATCTAACGGGGTGCTGTGCTGAGGCCATCCGCGGCACCGTCACAGACTCATTCCAGCGGATCTTCATGGTGCCCACCACGCGCAACGTTACCTTCTTCAGCGACATGTTGTCTGCCGCAGAGAGCACCACCACGCCCGACAACCGCACGGACGACGCCTCCTCAGGCGTGCCCTTGATGAGAATAATGTTCGTGCCATCGTTTAACCGCACATCAAATAGGGGCACGCTGCTATGCGAGCGTCTCAGCATGTCAGCGGAGCAGGGAGGTGTATGGGAGCAACTTATACCCTGGCAGGGAGACAAGGGAGCAGGGTTTATGATACTGTAGATGGCACCGGAAAAATGCTTCTCGAACGCACTTGGAAGTTTCAGCTATTTGAAGTACTTATGAAGTTAACACCAATGTTGCGGTCATTCCGGTGTCAAATCGACTCACTCTAGTGATTTGCTGGCAGTAGCACTCAGAGGCTGGTCAAGAGGTATGGGCGCCAGATGCACCCTAACCGCGATAGCCGCAGGCGAGCTACCTCACCCTGAAGTCTTGCTTGGCTCAGAACCGGTCTCGTGCTGAACCCTGACATTGGTTATCGTTACATTCGTTTTTAATTATCTCTTGAAGAACTGTTGGCATAAATTGAAGCTTGTGCAATTGGAGTCAACAGTAGCGTCTACGAAGCGTCTATTGCGGAGCCTACCAAAACGTCTACCGAGGAGTCCAGGAGGCGAGAGGTCCATTGCCCATCCGTTAGAGCCAGGCTTTCAGAGTAGATGAGTGGCCTATTGAGTCTAAGATTACGAGCCGTTCTAGAGTTAAAGCCCGAAAGCAAGGTTCTTAGGCCCCTTTGCCGCACCCTTGACGCCGGTGACGTAGGCACTCGTAAGTCCACCATCGACCAAAAAGTCTTGACCCGTGATGTAGGAGCTATCGTCGGACGCCAAGAAAACAGCCGCCTTGGCCTGCTCAATGGCCTCACCGAACCGGCCCATAGGAAGGTGCACGGTGCGGCGAGTGCGCTTCTCGTCGGTATCCAAGAACGCCTGCAACAACGGAGTGTTCAAAGGACCGGGGCACAGAGCGTTGACCCGGATATTATCCTGAGCGTAGCACACCGCCAATTCGCGGGAAATGGCGAGCACAGCTCCCTTGGAAGCCGTGTATGCAATCTGAGGAGTGGCCGCACCCATGAGACCAACAAAAGAGCCGGTGTTGATGATGGAGCCAGGCTTCTCATGCTTGAGCAGCGAGTCAATGGCCGCCCGGCAACCATAAAGAACACCCTTAACGTTGATCGCCTGCGTCAGGTCCCAGATCTTGTCAGAGGTGTTTAGGATACCGTCGTCCTCAGGGTGCATGATACCAGCATTGTTAAACATCACATCAACACCGCCCCAGGGCTCGGCCACCTCGACAAGAGCCTTGACCTGCAGCTCGTTCGAGACGTCGGCAACCTTGACCTCCAGCTTACCCGGGTATTGGCCAACAACTTCCTTGACTTTGTCGGCCGCCTTGACCAAAGCCTGTTCATTGACGTCCGACATGATCACGTTGGCACCCTCGGTGAGAAATTGGATCGCGGTCTCGAGGCCAATGCCACCGGCAGCTCCGGTGATGATAGCATTCTTGTTCGCAAGTCGGCCTGCCATAGTTGTACAGTTGATTAGTCTACCTGACCTGGGCTTTGGATGAGAGCCCGCTGATATGGAGAACCCGTTCCCTGTGCCGAACTGGGCAACTTCACCCGGGATGGACCGTCTCGACCGCAGTCTGCACCCCAGTCACCTTCACAAATAACAGCCTCGCATGCAAGCCCTTTTAGTTTTGATTTTATAGCACTTCTCCGAGAATCACTAAGTATACTGCAACCCTTCGCCTAGACCGCCTGCAACGAGCATGCAGCCGTTGCAGGCAGTTGACAAATGGGTGATAGTCATAGATAGCCTTCCCTGCAAGTCCTCTGGTTCTAACAATGAGTTGGTTGGCGTCTTTGTACAATGATGAAAAAATTAGCGTGGAAGATGGTCTACGTCTTTCCAGTATGCGAGACCTTGTGCTGGTGGCCGGGATTGATGTCGATGGGCAGTTGCGGGGCAAGTTTCTTTCTCGGAAGAAGCTCAAGGGCGCAAACTACAAGATTGGGTTTTGCTCTGTGGTTTTTGGATGGGATCTCAACGACGACAAGTACACCACGGAGTTGGCCGTTTCCAATGCCGATAATGGCTACAAGGACCTGATGGCAACCATTGATCCTGCCTCATTGCGGGACATTGAGTTCGGCACAGAAGCCCAGTACGGCAACGAAACCGCTACTCTGGCTCTGGTCTACTTCAGCGATGAGACCACCGACACCCCGCTGCCGCAATGTCCTCGATCGCTACTTCGTAGCACTCTTGCTAAGTTTGAAAGCGGCTTCCGGCCTCTAGCGGGAATGGAGCTTGAGTTCTACAACTACAAGGAAACCAGCATCTCGGCAGACGCAAAAGGTGGTAAAGATCTCAAGCCTTTGACGGTAGGAATGCATGGCTACTCGGTTCTTCGCCCGCAAATGAACGCAAATTACTGGAACCTGATCCGCAAAAAGTGCGATATCCTTGAAATCCCTCTTGAGTGTTTCCACTCCGAAACTGGCCCCGGCGTCTATGAGGTAGCTCTCGAGTATACCGATGCAGCGGTAATGGCCGACAGAGCGACGCTGTTCAAGTATGCTTGTCGCAAGGCCGGCTCAATCCTGGACATTGTCCCCAACTTCATGGCCAAGCCCGCCACAGGTATGCCGGGCAATTCGGGACATTTGCACGTGTCACTAGTATCAAAGGACGGCAAGAACCTATTTGCGCATGCTCCTCAGTCCAACGCACCATTCCCAGAAGTAGAGTGCTTGTCGCCTCTCGGCCAAAGCTTTTTGGCCGGTGTCTTGGAAGGATTACAGGATGTCATGCTCATGTTTGCACCGAACATCAACTCGTATAAACGCCTTGATGCTGCGTTCTGGGCCCCCGTTACTGCTTCATGGGGTAGTGACCATCGCTTGGCCAGTATCCGTCTTATCGATGCGCGTGAGGGCGCAAAATCGTGCCGCTTCGAGGTACGTATCCCCGGTGCCGACGTTGTTCCTCACTTTGCCCTAGCTGCTATCTTTGGTCTGGGTCATCGCGGCATTGAGAAGAAGCTCAAGCTCACGACCCCTCCCATCCGCAGCGAGCAGGACTTTTTGAATAGCCCTTTCTTGCCCAGCACCCTCAAGGCGGCTGTCGACAAGTTCGACGCTAAAGATAGCGTTGCCCGTGAGTTATTTGGTGATGAATTTGTTGACCATTATGCGGGTACTCGCCGCCATGAACTTACATTGTGGGATCGCGCTGTGACCGAATGGGAGGTAAAACGATACCTCGAGACTGCTTGAGGTTAGAAAGGTTAGAAAGTTTACAGTGTTCAAGATGAAGATGAGAGGGTAGACTAAAAGAGGGTTACACAGAGGGAGTTAATGTAAGGAGATTAAAGAACGTGCTACTGAGATGGGAAGTTACAGAGGTTGAAGGAAAGTGTCATCTATTTTAAGAGTACTGCGGAAACAAAGAAAAGGAGAGTTACGCAGGAATGATTGAAGGGACTCAAATGAGTCTTTTGGAGCTTTGATAAAATGTTCAGCCAGAGACGAGTATTATCTGGAACATGAACGGAAGCAAGTCACAACACTTAGCACTTGTTGCAGAGGCAGCCGAAACCGTGGCTCTTCTCGTGAGCAGGAGTAGGGGCACAGCCACCAGAGACGCCGAGAGACTCGGTGAAGCCAGGGCGACCAGCAGTAACGGTGTAACCAGGGTAGACAACGTAGGCCTCGGTGCGAGTGAGAGTCTTGGTGGTCTCAGGGTAGAACAGCTGGGTGTGGGTCGCCAGGTGGGTGTTGGTGACGGTGGTGACAAGAGTCTCTAAAGAGGTGGCGACCGACAGCTCAGTGCGAGTAGAGGTGCGAGTATGGGTCTTGACCTGAGTCTCAGTCACAGTGCTAGGCTTAGGCTGAGGAAGGTCAAAGCACTCCTTCTGGGGCTGATGAGGCTGAGGCTGGTGAGGCTGGGGAGCCGGGCGGAAAGGCTCGAAGTGGCAAGGCTCAGGAGCCTGGTGGTAAGGCTCGGGAGCGGGGTGGAAAGGCTCAGGAGCAGGGTGGAAAGGCTCGTGATGAGGCTCGCACGAAGGCTCCTTCTTGTGGCCGCCGCAGCCGCCGAGCGGGCAGAAGCAGGGCTTACCACCCTCAGACTTCCGGCCACGACCAAAGAAAAAGTTCTTGGTGAGCTCCAGCTTGCTGGCAGAGGCATCCAGGGACTCGGCGTTGTCAACGGCAGCGACAGCGTTGGTAGAGTCATTTTCGAGGTTAAGCTCGTTAGGAATAGCGAAGGCAGTAGCGAGAAGGGCAAGAACGATAGACTTGTACATTGGAAACGATTGAAAGATGAAGTGAGAGAGGCCGCTGGAAGTGGATGCTAAACCAGTTGTCCCCGTGCCTCTTATATAGTTGGTCCATCCATAACTTCTATTCTCGAATGTGATTCATGTCCCAGCTATATTTCCTAATGGGCACATGCACAACACGACAGCATGAAACCAAGATCTTACCCGATTAGGCAGGCGTGTACCACATACCTGATATTCGTCACACCGCGAGTGCGAAACAGAAACTGGCTAGCGAATTCATTAGGATGTAGTTTATTTCTGTGAGAGCAGTTCTAGTATAACCGGTCTGCTAGTGGAAGTTCACGATACCAGCTGTATGGAAATGTGATCTCTAGGATCTGTAAACTATGGCTGTGTGATTCATGTTCTTGTTCGACATCTCGTGAGGATTTCAAACATAGTCACACAAATCAACTATAAGAGTCAAACTACAAGTAGCCAAAAAGGATTGCTGAAAGGATAGTCACTAGATATTATGGGTAGATAAGCTAAGATCTGCGGGTGCTGGATACGTCAAGCACTACCTCTGAGATCTGGACTATTTAATGGCCACAAGGCTTGAGGCAGCAAGGCTTAAGATCGCAGAGCTTCTCTTTGGGGCAGCCACAGCCCTCGTTGGACTTGTGCTTGCAAGGGGCTTCGTGCACGGGCTCCTTGTGGCAAGGAGCTGGAGCAGGGTGGACGGGCTCGTAGCGCACCGGCTCCTTGTGACAAGGGGCAGGAGCAGGACGGATCGGCTCATGGTAGATCGGCTCACGGTGGACGGGCTCCTTATGGCAAGGAGCAGGCTCATGATGAGCAGGAGTCTCGCAAGGAGCGGCGTGCTCCTTATGGCAAGGCTTCTCTCCACCGCAGCAGGGCTTGAAGTCGCAAGGCTTGGGGCAGCACGGCTTAAAGTCACAGGGCTTGGGGCAGCACGGCTTAAAGTCACAAGGCTTGGGGCAGCAGGGCTTGAAGTCGCAGGGCTTCAGGCAGCAAGGCTTGAAGTCGCAGGGGCAAGGCAAGCAGCCGGCGATACCGCAAGGCTTCAGGCAGCAGTCAGGCTTGCCACAGCACAGGCCAGACAGCAGCTCCTTGGGGCAGAACTCCTGCTTGATGTTGCTACCAACACCCTGGTTCTGGTTGATCTCAGTGATGTCCTTGTTGTCGCTAGAAACAGGAATAGCCTGGTTAATGTCAACAGGAGCCTGGTTAGTGGCATCAGCGTTCAAGGCAAAAGGGGTCACTACAGTGGGGGCTGCAGAGACTAGAATCAGGAGAGCATGAGCGATGGCGAGCGAAGAGAGATGCATTGGATGCTGTACCCCCAGAAAAGCTGTCCACTAAATAGTCTACGAACAAGGAATGTCTGCACACTTTGAAACAGTCAAAACCTGTCAATTTAGGCGGCTAGAAGGAATTCTCTCTGCACAAATTCAGAATAGGAGAAGTTAGAGGATACTCTGGATATGCTTGCTAGATTCTATTGAGAATAAACATTTCAATGTTTAATGCACGGCTCCATATACCTGGATTGAGACCACGGTCACGTGGACGCATGCAAGCCATTACCCAATCTTGCAGATTCTAGATGGGGGTAGTGGAGGCGAGGTTTGGGGACCTTCAACAGCCGTTGTCCAAGATAAGAAGAGCGCTTCGAGTAAGTATGTGAAATATATGACCATTGACAAACTGGTTTGCCAAATTTACCGAGGAAAGATCGGGAGCAAAGTGCCGTTTCCTCTCGATTGAGGGGACCTGTCAGTCCCTCATTATCAATCTCCAGGGTCGAACCCTAGCAACCGAGGAAGAGATGTTTATAAAGGGCTCTGCCGCTGGATATCTTGTCAATTGACCATGTCCACTTTGTTCAAGGAGCTCACCACCCCCAACGGCAAGACGTACGAACAGCCTACCGGCCTGTTTATTGGTGGCGAATTTGTGCCTTCCAAATCAGGCAAGACGTTCGAGGTCGAGTCGCCCATTGACGAGAAGCTGATTGTGTCGGTTGCTGATGCCAACTCTGACGATGTCGACGCTGCCGTTGATGCTGCCGAGAAGGCCCAGGAGGCCTGGGGTGAGATGGACCCTGATGACCGTGCCACAGTTATGTTCAAGATTGCATCGCTGATTGAGGAGAAGGCCGACCTTCTTGCCTCGATCGAGTCTTGGGACAATGGCAAACCTTTGACGGCCACTCGTGGTGACGTCTGGATGGTTGCCCGTGTGTTCCGCAACTATGCTGGCTGGGCCAATAAGAACCATGGTGATCTCATTGAGACCGACAACAACCATTTCAACTACACTCGTTACGAGCCTGTTGGAGTGTGCGGTTTGGTTATTCCTTGGAACTACCCCCTCGCCATGCTCTCGTGGAAGATTGCCCCCGCTATGGCCTGCGGCAATGCTTCGGTTCTCAAGGCTGCTGAGTCGACTCCTTTGACTGCGCTGCTGTTTGGTAAGATTTGCCAAGAGGCCGGCGTGCCCAAGGGTGTGATCAACATTTTGAGTGGTTACGGTGAGGCCGGTGCTGCTATCTCGTCGCATCCCCGCATCAAGAAGGTTGCTTTCACAGGCTCCACTGCCACTGGCCGTAAGATCATGGAGGCAGCTGCCAAGTCTAATGTCAAGAAGATCACCTTGGAGCTGGGTGGCAAGTCGGCCAACATTGTGTTTGACGATGCCAATTTCGATGAGGCCGTCGACAGTGCCATCAATGCCATTTTCTCCAACCAGGGCGAGGTGTGCTGCGCCGGCTCGCGGCTGTACCTTCAGGACACTATCTACGACAAGTTTTTGGCAGCGCTGGTGAAGAAGGTCAAGGAGCTCAAGGTGGGCTCACCCTTCGATGAGGGAGTTTACTACGGTGCACAGACCAACAAGATCCAGTTTGAGAAGATTCTTGGATACATCGACAAGGGCAAGGCTGAGGGTGCTACACTGGCCACTGGTGGCAAGCGTATCGGTGACAAGGGCTACTACCTGGAGCCCACCATTTTTGCTGATGTTAAGCAGAATGACACCCTCGCCCGTGAGGAGATCTTCGGCCCCGTGTTGGTGGTTCTGAAGTTCAAGACCGTGGAGGAGGCTATTCATCTGGCCAACGACAATGACTACGGACTTGCCGCTGGTGTGCATAGCCAGGGCCTGAACCGTGCCCTGTACGTTGCCAACCACCTGCGGGCTGGTTCCGTGTGGGTTAACACCTACAATGCCACTCACTACAACATTCCGTTCGGTGGATATGGCGCCTCTGGTATTGGTCGCGAGTTGGGCCGCAACGCCCTTGCCAACTTTACTGAGACCAAGGCAGTGCGCATTGCTGGCATTCTCGATGGTAAGAAATAGAGGGTTGATAGAATGTTTGTAGACGAAGCATACCTCTGCGAATGACTAGTCGCGGGCTAGACCGTTCTGTGAGCGCAGCGGCCATTCGAGCCGAGACGGCTATCGCAATCCGCTTCTGAGTGGCCCCTACTTTCAAAATCAAAATTGGTCAACCCAGTCCAAGACGACATTCAAGTTGACAATTGCATCGGCTTAGAACGCAAAACCTCACGCCATTAATACTACTAAATATATATTCAGTACTCGGGCATATATTAGAGTCTGTCCCCAACCCTTAGCAATCACCCCACGGGCCAAAACGGGTTACCCAATCACAATTCTTTCATCATCATGTCTCTGAGCATTCGTTTGGCCCGCCCTACTCTGGCTGCTATGCGTCCCCTGGCAGCGAGCCGCGTGGCTGCCATCCGCAAGTACTCTGAGGTATCCAGTCTTACCTACGAGGAGTTCACCAAAAAATTTGAGAAGGAGTTTGACGATGCCTACGATCTGTATGAGGTGCAGCGTGTCCTGAACAATGCCTTTTCCTTCGATTTGGTGCCCGCACCAACCGTGATCGAGCACGCACTTAAGGCCGCGCGTCGTGTGAACGACTACGCTACCGCCAGCCGGATTTTCGAGGCGCTGCGTTTCAAGGTCGAGAATAAGGCCCAGTACGACGCTTACCTGGCCGAGCTCAACGAGGTTCGCGAGGAGCTTGGCATTGATCTGCACGAGACTTTGTTCAAGAACGAGTAGATTTAAAACGTTGGTTAGATTATTTGTAGAATTGGTTTGGTGACCGTTTGAGTTGGGTCGACCCGAGGGACGACTGAACCAGAACCACTTGAAATCGCTGAACTCCAGGGCCCTCATGCTGACGAAGACAACAGAGTCTGCTGACTGGCGCAGCTGACAGAGCCTCCCAGCCGACAATACAATAGTGCAGTAATCGATTGGACATCGCCAAACTCTGCTTTATCATCATGGCAGGAGCTCTACGCAAGGACCCTGCGATCGAGCAGTTTGCGCACATGCGCGCAAACACGCAGAATCATTTCCGCGTCAACAAAAAGGCAGGCCCGTTCCTGTTCTTGGTGCTCGGTCTGTTGCCGCTGGGCATGGGCTACGTCTCGTACCGCACGCACGGCCAGATTCAATTGGCCGGCGTCCGCAATGGCCAGTCCATCTGGCGCGAGTTCCCCAACAAGAAGGAGGCTGAGGAGGCTGCCGAATCGCCTCTTTCCAAGCTTTAATTTATGCTATAACGTAGATAACTCAGACGATGGCCACAACTTTTGCGGCTAACCACTCAAACAATAGTGTCAGATACGAAACTTCTACAAACTACCTAATTACGGTACCACAGCCGGGTCAGCTTCTGGTTGCGCATCTTCTTTTGCAACTGGAACACGCCATACATCAGCGCTTCGGCCGTGGGCGGGCAGCCGGGCACATATACATCCACGGGCACAATGCGATCACAGCCACGCACCACCGAATACGAGTAGTGGTAGTAACCACCTCCGTTGGCACATGAGCCCATGGAAATGACCCAGCGTGGCTCGGGCATCTGGTCGTAGACCTGGCGAAGTGCAGGAGCCATTTTGTTGGTCAAAGTACCGGCGACAATCATGATATCCGACTGGCGAGGCGATGCGCGGAAAATGATACCCAGGCGGTCCTGGTCATAGCGGGGCGCGGAAACGTGCATCATTTCGACGGCACAGCATGCTAGACCGAAGGTAACGGGCCAGAACGAGCCCTGGCGAGCCCACGCGGCAATGGCATCCAGGCCGGTCAAAGCATAGTCCACGGCGTTGTTAGGCTTCTGCTGGCTGGGCAGCGGCATATCCGTAGGCATCTCGGGCCGAGTCTGCAGACTGGTGGCTGCGGGGGCCGTCGAGGCAGCACGGGCACTGCCAGCAAGCCACAGCGGCCGCGCAAGAGGAACGCTGCTCCGGGCGACGGTCCTAAGCATAGTTGGGATTAGTATGATTGGTTGACAAATAAATACTCCTGTCAGCTTGTGAGTCGAATCCCAAGCCCAAGCCAGTAGTAAGTGATAGTGAGTGAGTACATAGATAAATAATGTCCGATTGCAAGATAAATGAGTAGTCAATTGGGGTTGCCAAAGTTGGCTGCCAAGTGTTGCCAAAATGTTGCCACCGTGTTGCGAAAGTTAGCTGCCTTTGTTAGCTGCCATAGTGATGTGCCATAGTGCGGTACAAGCGAGTCAGTGTAAAACGCCAGAGCCAGATCAAGACATCTCAAACTCGGGCTTGAAAAGCGACATGACGTCAAAACCATCCGGGCCGAGATCTAGCTCGCTATCCCATGCAGCACCAAATTCGTCCAGTTCGCCAGGCTCCGCAGGCATGCCCGACGATGCAGGCGTGCTGGCGCCTACAGAGGCCCCGGACGGCGGGCTATCCATACGCCCCTCAGGTGAGATGACCTTGCCGAAGCCGTTCATGTTGGGCATTGAATGCACGTTATGAAGCAGCTTGCCCCCACCAGGCGGCTCGGCCCGCGTCATTCCAAACACCTGTGACTGGTGTCGCTGCGGTGACCGGTGCGGCGATCGCGATCCATCGCGCATACGCTGCTGTGCCTGGTGCGAAACATGGCCCGTCTGACTGGGTGGGGTAGGCTGTGAGTAGCCCGTGGGACCTCGCGATTGCGACGGAGGTTGCTGATGCTGGGACGGCTGAGCCTGAGACTGCCTATTCGGCGACCCCTCAAAATGAGACGCATCCAGAACAGTCCACAGCGAGTCCTCGGCCGGGGGAGCTACACGCGCGAACTCAGGCCCATTTGGCAACGCGGGTCGGTAGCCTTGCAGCAGCGAGCGCGGGGCGACGGGCGACTGCCGCGCCCGCAGCTGTTGCTGTTGCAGTAGCTGCTGCCGCGATGGCTGCTTTGCCAGGGCTGCTTGACCGGCCCGGGCAGCAAACTGTGGAGACTGTGATATAGGCCGTCCAGTGCCGTTGCCGTGACCTCCAGTGCCGTTACCATGACTCCCATTACTGGGGACATGGCCGGCATTGCTGGGGCCGTGGCTCCCATTACCGTTACTATAACCAGCTTGACCGCCATAACCGCCGTGACCTGCATGCCCATGGCCATTGCCGTGCCCAAGGATTGGCTGGCTGGGCTGAGCTGTAGGGCCAATCGGTCCCAACCGTGGTGCGGTGGGCCCGTTCGGGGCAGGAATGTAGTTCATAAGATTTGACGCGGGGCCAGGCCCCCACCACTGCGGGGCGGGCGCACGATTGGCCGGTGGCGGCAGATAATAAGGCTGCATGCTAGACGGGGCAGCAGGATGCGCGGCAGCTTGCGCGGCCCCCACGGCCAGTGATCGCGGGGGCAGTGGCTGTGGCAGCGACGGGGCACGTTGACGTGGCGGCTGCTGCACTGCCGGGGTCAGGTCCACCTGGAATTGTGTCATGGACGATGACATTTCGGGTATGCTCTTGGGGCCAGCCTTTGTACGCCGAGCAGCGTCTTTCTTCTTTTCCTGAGAGAATACACCCTTGGCAGGTGACGATTCGCTGGCGGCAGACACTAGCTTGGTGCTAGAGTGCATGCGGGCGGCGGGTGTAGGGGAGGGTGCAACCATGGCCCTCGCCGTCGACCCGTTGCGCTGCACAGTTGCGCTGCCGGCAGCCACAATCGTTGACGGCGATGACTGCGGCTCGCGGCGTACTGGCGTAGTCTGTGACATGCTAGCATTACCCACACTGCCGGGGTTGATGGCTGCAGCGGCTGCAGCTGCTGCAAACGCATTTGGCGGTCCCATTGACCCGGGAACGCCACGCAGCGGGGTGTTCACCCACTCACGCGAGCGGTTGGCAGTGGGTGTCTCGTCACCAAACAAGGCCGTTGCCGCAGCAGCAGTTTGCATGGCACCGGGAGCTAGCCCATGTGCCGGCGACTGCTGTCCGAAGCGGGGCCCCTGACTCTGCCGGGAGTGAGCGTGGTGTTGGATATTGTGCTGAGAACTGCTACCATTGTGATTGTGAGCATTGTGAGCATTATGAGCACCGTGCTGGCTACCGTGTTGGGCAGTTGGTTGTTGGTGGGACTGGCCGCTTGCCTGGAGAGTTTGGCCAATGCGAAGGAGATGAGCCTGGTAAGGCAGCAAGGTCTGGCTCCGGCCACGCGAAGGCTGCTGATGCTGTTGCTGCTGCTGCTGTTGTTGTTGTTGTTGCTGCTGCTGCTGCTGCTGCTGCTGCTGCTGCTGCTGCTGCTGCTGCTGCTGCTGCTGCTGCTGCTGTGAGGGCGCATCCAATGACGGCGGGCTTTTGAGGAGACTCTTCTTCTGCTTGAGGGCTTGTCGGCTTGGCCGTTTGGTGACTCTAGGCTGGCCACCTATTCTTCCCCGACGTTCGTCTGGTGAAGGCCCGCGGGAGGAGGGTCGACGCTCATCAACCGACAGTCGGCGGTCCACGAGCGTGAGCATGGATGCAGTGGCCGAGGGTGCGGTTGAGGGACCGGTGGATGGCGACATTGATGCTAGCGATGCTGCTGAAGACGGGAGTTCGTCAATGTTGGAGGGAACCGAGCTTGTAAAGGACGCTACAGACCCACGTATTGAGCTTGGCAGTGACTCTTGGAATGACTCGGCGTACTCTGTGCCAGTGCCAAGGCCTGTGGAGCCTGTGCCCGGTGACGGCCAGAATGCCGTGTCCAAGGACGGCGGAAAGTCCTGTTCGAGTTCAAATAAAAAGTCAAATTCATCACCTGGGATTGCAATCCCCGGTGACATGGGCTCAAAGGGAGCAAAGTCCGGCGGTACAGCCGATGCGGAATGGGGGGGAAGGCCAGGATCACTGCTACCCGAAGACATAACCGGCGTGGGCCCAGAGACCCGCGACCCGGCATGGCCCGAGCCTGGACCTGACACATGGGACCGACCGCGGGGCGGGCGGCCTTCTGATTTGATCATTAGGGGGCCGCTATAAGGGGGATGGGGACTGTGCTTGCGCGCTCGGGTGATGGAGGCGCGGCTGACGGTACCTAGTTCTAGCCCGTAGCTGAGCGGGGAAGGAGAATGCTTTTGGAGAATTTTAACTTGCGGCAGGTGCGACACAGCGAAAGCGAGTGGAGCGGAGTCTTAAAAAGGTAGGGGGCACGCGGCAAACCTCTCCGGAGAATTCGAGGCTACGAAGTTAGTGTGTGTGTTGTGTTTGGGAAGTGTTGTGGGTAGGGCAAGGATCGAGCATTAGATGTTGTGGGGTAAGGGTCGTCCACCGGGATGAGGGGAGCTTACCCTAGTAATCTTGCATATGAGTCGCGGAAGTCGATTCCTGTTGATGATCAGGATCGATAGTCTAGGCTCACATAAACGCACCACAAGGAGATACGAATGGCGTCGGCGATTAAGAATCATACCGGGACTTAAAATAGTATCACCCATAAATGCGGTATTTTCTCAACACCGGCCACTGACTGCATGGTGCCGAAGCTCTCGGATTTCGAGGACCTGCAGCAGCTTATCACCTTGCCCTGCGATGAATGGTGACGTCTTGTGGACCAGACCAGCATCTGCGATCTGGGGATCGACGAGTATCTGTGCGCACACGAGGATCTCAGATTCTCAGAATTAGGCAATTTGGCTAAAGTTTGTTAGACTCAGAAATCAGAATAGAGATTCATACGAATACTAGCTTAAAAACACAAGAAGGGAACCGATGGCCGGAACCGATGGCCCGCTCAACAAAATAAAAATACGGGCAGCAAATCATTAATAGTTGCACTGGTTGGGGTACTGGCGCGAGTCCAGCGGCTGAGGGAACATACCGTGTTCAATCAAACGGCGAACATCCCACTCGATAGAGTCCTCTGTTTTGTAGGTCCAATAGATCCAGCCGGCACCCTGGTCGTAAGCGTCGAGCTGAGCCTCCACATAGCGACGGGTGTCCTGCTTCTTCTGATCGCTCCAAGTAGTGATGTCATTGATGCCCTGGCAACTGCCTAGGTACGTGTCGCTCTCAAACGTAGCATCGTAACGAGCACCACGGTACACACCGTTCAGCAGTGGCGTGCAATCTGTGAGAGCGGCCGACCACTCACCAGTCACCTTCCACAGGTTCTCCTTTGCATAGTCACGGCCAATCTGACAGGCAAACTGAATCTTTTCGTCCGTGCTACGCTGCAACTCGCCCAGAGAGAACACCTGGTACCGGTGGTGGTCAAGAACAACATTCCAGTAGCTGGGGGGCTGCAGCCAGCTATTGAAATGCCCGATCTCCAAAAACGCATCGTGGAAGATAACACCCTGGCTACCATAGTTGCGGACAATGCCATAGCCATTGTCAACATAGGTGTGCAACTTGTCAAGATCCAGACGCGGACCCAGCGGCTCATTCACCAGCTCAATACCGGTGATAACATCATAGTACTCACTACCGCCGTAGCGCTCAGAAATTGCAGTCAACGCCCGATAGGTATCCTCAATGTTCTGAGGGTACTCATCGCTCTGCCACAGGTAAGTGTCGCGCTGGCCACTGTTGTCAAAGCCATTCTGCGAGCCAGGAACACCGTGAAGGTCAACCCACACCTTGATGTTGTGGTTACGGGCCCACTGAATGGCCTTGTCAATGTAAGGAATCTGGCCCTGAATGTAAGGGTCCTCGGCACGGGCAATAAACGCCCAGTAGCCAACCGGAAGACGCACAGTATTGAATCCCCAATCGGAAAGCTGCTTGAAATCGTCTTCGGTGATCCAGCTATCCCAATGCTTCTCCAAAACATCTGAAGCCTGCTGCTTGCCCAGCTGTTGGGTCAAGTGGAACTCGTCGACTGGGATCTGGTCGGACGGGAACGCATTATACAGAGAGGGGTTAATAAATGGCTCAGTAAGAAGCCAGCCACCAAGATTGACACCACGAACCTTTTCGGTATCGTAGTTGAAGCCGGGGACCTCCGATCGCTTAACGACGGCAGCACCAAAGGGGGTCGCCAGGGCAGTGGCAGATAGCGCCGCGGCCAGCAGAGAAGTAGAGAACATCATAATAAAGACAAAAGATAGAGCGTATACCAGAAAGAAATCAGCAATACAGTAAAGGAGCAAGCGCTAGTAAAGACTCACGCCGTATCTGAAAATCCTGGTTTCGTCCGAAAGGTACCCCGCTGGACCCGCTTCTACTCTATATATGTACTGACTAATGGCCATTAAGCGTATGCACGTGTGCTGCAGGAAAGAGGGCACGGGGCAACGACCCTAGGCATGGAGGCTGGCCCCAAATATGATTATTTAGCCCAACCGAGCGCTAAAAGGCGCAAGCTAAAGATAGGCCATATACTGTAAGGGTGGTATATGCATAGCTAGACCTAGGGAAGGGACTTTGAAAGTTCAGGATGGCTATAACAGTCACTTCTTGAAGCGACCGCAACGTCGTCTCACTCTAAGGGGACCTGCAAGCCTGCCAAGTACGCTTCCTAGGTTGCGTCATACCCGTACCTTATTTTGCGCGGAAAAAAAAGTTCCATCTCGCATGATATGCAAAAGTTAGGCTTAAAATCCGGGAAATAGGCACTAGATTCTCAAAAACGCGTAGCGAGATGTTTCAATCGCCAAAAACATCTCTTCTGGCGCCGGTTTTCCTCAATGGAATGCGGCCCATCCGATGACGACTCATTAACCCGTACCCTTTGGCTTCCACCTTCCTCCTAGTTTCATGTACGAGTTCAGCCGTATCATCTTTAATCGTGTAGGTGCAGTGAATGAGATAAGCTGTTGAGAAAGTCTACTATTGACTTGCCTTCCCTACTTTGATGTATCATATAGATTAATGGCCCGATACCGTTGGGTGAATTATTCCGACACAGACGACAGGGGTAAAGAGAGTGAGACATGCGTGCTTTCGGAGAAATTCTTAGGCCAAGGGTCATGTGGTAAAACGCCCGATTACTGTACATAGCCTAGAGCATCAGCCGTACGTCAGCCATGCAATTCCCCTCCAGCGGCCCTAACCCGAACCATTCTGTCGCCATGGCATTGGCGCCTGTAGAGACTGCGTCTATGTACAGGCGAGACTGGTAACTGCATGGTCCACGCGCACCTTTCAGCCAACTTGAGCAACTATTGCGGGTACCAAGCTAAATAATTATTTAGAGGGTAATCTTGTGATCTGTAATAGTTTCAGGCTAGTTATAATTAGCATGAGGGGGGCTTGGCTCCCCTCAAACCTCGGGCTTGGAGCCAAACTTATACCATGCATAATGCATTGCGGAAGAACAAGGGCACCAAATTGCACATGTTATGCAGGGCCAGCCCCACTATCGATCGTGGGATGCAGGCTCAGCGCTCCGACGAACCCCACTCGGCCCCCACTACACCACAACCACAACCACTTTCTGATCGCTAGGGCTAGGCGGCCTCTCAACTTCCCCGCTGCCTCTGGAAGGCTGACTATGGACGCTGTCACGGTCGTGGTTGTTGGGGCTGCTCGCAGCATCACAGAGGCAGAAGAGGCAGCCGCAGGCCTGGGCATCGCGATCGATGCTTTGATTTTGGCTGCTGCAGTACCCACCGAGAAACCAGCCCTCCCCGGGCTGGCCACTTCGGATTTTGAAATCTATGCCAACTGCTCGGGGCTAGTAGACGTCAAGGGCCTGAAAATTTTATTTTCCGGTACAATTGCCGGCTCTGGCAAAGAAGCGGATTCATCGCAGCTGCAGGGCCCTATTGATGTGCTGGTGACCCCTACACCCGAAACAGTTGTTGGAGCAGGCAGCAAGGAAGCTCGGGATCTGGCCATGAAATTGTCGCCCTGGTACCATTTCTCGGCAGGAAGTTACTATGAAAGCGAGCCATTTTATGCCAATGGCAGAGGCACGCGGCTCGTTCAACTTAGCGACGTCAATGGCCCTTCAAAATGGTTCCATGTTGTACGCATAGGACCGGGAGTCAAGCCCGCAACCGCAATTGCCGGCGTCAACTTCTACCAACCAAGCTTGACGCACCCAAATGATATTGTTTGGGGACGTCCTTCGTTTCCTGAAGACAAAGCAGAAGTCGAGCGACAAGCAAAACGACAGAAACGTCCGTGCTTCATGTGCCTGAGCAGCGACACACCCGATGACCTGACGGTCAAAGTGGGCTCGACAATGTACCTTACAACCGCCAAGGGCCCAGTATATAGCCAGTGGGCCCGTGAGGTTCTGGGGTGTAGCGGCCATGTGCTACTGATTCCCCGTGATCATCTGCCGTCGGTATATCTGGACCGCTCGCTTCCCGACGAGTACCAGGAATTTGAGAAACAGGTGACGGCCGTGTACGACCGCGCTGGCCTTGGTGCATTTATTTATGAGTTTGTGCGGACAGCAACAATCCACGGACACACGCAGATCGTTCCTGTTCCTAAAGACAAAATAGCCCCCGTATTGGCCCGGCTCAACGACGAGGCCGCGGCCCGCAACTTGCAGGTTATTGAAACGGTGCCTGAAGGGGACTATTTGATGGTCAAGGCTGGCAAGACAGTGTACATTCCGCTGCCGCCCAAGATTGACCTGCAGCTGCCGCGGCGAATCCTCTGCCACGCTCTTGGTGTACCCGAACAAGAGGCTTGGCAGAAATGCGTGCTGAGCAATGAGCGGGACGATGCGCAACGGTTCAGCAAGCTTTTGAGCTAGCTTTTGTCTCCGTTCGTATCCGGACTAGTTCGACCTCACATCGTGACATTGCAAAGATATCGTCAAAAGTCTTTAAAACTCTTTTTACAAAACCTGCTGACCCTTTGCCAACTTTTGGTACGGATCAACGTTACATCTGCTGTCAGAAACTTGAAGCTATTAATTTTAAACCGGTACTTCTGAGAACAAAGCTGGGACAACAACATTCATGATGACAACCTAGAAGCCGCCTAATATAGAGCTGTAAATGCCAGTGAGGGCATATTGATATCATTACTTTACCTATCTATGAGAGCTGCTTGCGGGAGTAGTATACTCAACATCCAAGTCAGGCTTGGGCTCGTTGAAGTCGCTGCCATTGTAGGGGCGCGGGTTCTTCTTGGCTGGCTTGGCCATGTCGGGGATATAGAAGCGCAAGTCGACGCGGCCCAACAGATAAAGGCTAAGAGCAATGACCTCAGTGGCACCGTAAAAGATCCACTGCACATAGTCGTGGAAAACCCAGTGGTTGGGCGGGTTACCGATGGGGCCGGTCTGGAATGTCGAGACCGTGCGGAAAACGGTGTTGAGAGTGAAAATCAATGTCGTAGTCAAAACAATCATCACCGCCACCGAAAAGCGAGGCGAATCGGGGTGCATAGGCTCGTGGTGCGACTCGTGACGACCGTTGGCCGGAGGCTCGCGGGAGGGAATGATGCGGATAGCCTTGGCAGCCGGCTCATCCTTGTAGATAACATGCTGGGAACCCTTGCGGACATAGTAGAAAGGGTTGGCAGAATGAATCCACGAGGCCTGGTACACAGGAGGAAGTAGCTCCTCATCCGAGTGCTTGCGTTTCCAGGGCTCGGCAGTGAGCTGGCCAGGACGGAAAGCAAAGGCGAAAAAGATCAAGCCCAGGGGCAGGACTGCATACACCAGGTTCAGTACACCGCCCGCCTGCGTGACCTGCTTGCACATGGTAAAGTGGTGCTCATCCATAAAGTACAAAAACGGCAGGGCTTGCCCAAGAATAGCCATCACAATCACAGGGAAAATGTAGAAGTAGAGACTGTTCAGAAACGAACACAACCACCACGAATTACCAGTCTCGGGATGGCGCCACGTAAAAATACGATGAGCCAGAATCTGATTCATAGCCAAGAGTACGAGCTGGCCGACCTGGATAAACACAACAGACGTAACGGCCAGGCGGATCTGGGTCACATCCTTGGACCAGGCAATACGGCATGCGTAACCAATGACCTTGAACAAACAGAACCAGCCAGTACCAAAAGTGAAGAAGAAGTTGTGGCCGCGCTGAAGGTTGCGAGCAAATACATAAAAGAAGGACAGCGCCAAAATGCCAAACAGACCAACCATCAAGCCATCCACAGCATGCTCGGTGACCGTGTCACTAGGAAAGTTACCAAAGACGCCAGGCATCGTTGGCATCACAACTTTGAGAGTTTCGGGCGTTACCAGGCCCTGCTTGGTTGCCCATTCGACGAACGGCATAATACCAGTGCCCACCGCGGGGGTGCCCTTGTAACCATTGGCCTTGGCGGCTTGAGGGGTCAGAATTTGGAGGAGCTGGCCGCCGGCTGCTCCGAAAAGACTTGACATTTTGAGAGGATAAGAAGCTTTGGGAAGTAAAAGGGATTCCAAGAGAGGACGTTACTTAGTGGACGTAAACAAAGAAGGGAAAACTTTGCTTCAACAAGATATTCGTAGGGCTAGGGGCAGGTGTTGTATAGCTGCACTCGAGACGAAAATGAGCCCACAAAGAGGACTAGAAATGGATTTGTTGAGGAGGGTTGATACGCTTGAAGTAGTATACCAAATACCGATGATGGCCAGGTATTACTTGAACAAGAAAGCTTAAGGGATATTGGGGTCTGTCTACCGCACTATATACTGATCAGGGCGACGCATGACGCTCTGTTCCCCGCTTCCTTTAGGGTTGGGGGAAAACACCCTGCAGGTGGGGTAGCGATTGACGGAAAAGTTCGGACCCGGCGCCCCAAACGGAATCTCCAAGCTCCTAGGGTTCTGGTGCCTATCTTGGCTCCCTTTTGCGCTCTTTTTTGCTAGGACAATTGTCCAGTGGGGTATTTGGGCTCCAAGTGTCTAGAATAAGGTTCTGTTACAGCGAAATATTTCTACGTTACAAGGGCCAGGAAACCTGCACCGTGGCGAACCAATTTAGAAGTGGGACTCTATCAGCAAATAGACATATGACTATGAGAGATATACGCCCTAAAACTGGTGGCGGAATGGCCAAGTTTGGACGATTGCTGGCGCCAAGGCCTATGTGTGCCGCCAGTTGGGCCCCACTTGCATTGGCATTTGTCCTGCAATGGCGCGCGTGACGTAATCTTTCGGGCGCGGGTTGCGCTTGAAGGAGATAAGTATTTCGTCTGCGATATCCCTTAAACTCTAATTAATATTGCCATTGATTCTCGATTGATCTAAATGAAATATGGGCTGATGCATTTGTTTGAATAATTTCTTTCATTCGAGTCCTCAATGGCATGATATCCGCAATCATCAGCTTATGCGTGACGGGGCCATGTGGGCAGATTATATGCCAGGGCTAGAACCCTGGCAAGTCGAGGTCTATCACAGAGAGCAAACCGATTAGACACCTGGGATCTAGAGTTTGAGGAATCTGCGCAGGATGCTCAATCGCAACGCGGTTAGATGCAAACGATCCGCCACGAATTCAGGCTAAGCGGTAGGGCATAGCCTTCAAAGCGATATTTTTGTTGGACCTCGGTATCTCCTGCTGCTAAAGAGGGCAAGGAATCCATTATCGTAAATCTGCTATGCCATGCACATAATTAACAATTGATTGCAGCACTGCGGGGTTACGACGTCTGTCTTGCTTGGCGAAGCTGGATTCATTAGCTCTTTCGATCCTGCATGCCGCCCTACAGTGGCAACATCGCAATATGTCTCGCGCTGAAATAACTACGCAGAATCTATCACTTAACCGTTCCGACTCAGTTTGGACAAGGATTTGCATGGAATGATAAAATTTTTTGAACCGCAACCATCCGTCGTGTCTATCTATACCTCTGCCGCTCTGACTTTTGATGCTCGATTGTGGTTCCGCAAGTGCAGATATTCGCGGTACGGAAATGCAAGTCCCCTGCATATTCAGCGGGGATGCCGAGGAACAGAGTCTCGCGGAGAAGTAGCTGGTTTGGCCGCGAAGTCGGTGGCCCGAGATAGGAAAGCAATTGCCTGAGACAGCCACCAGCGCCAGTAACTACAACTGAAATTGACTAAACCACTACCAATCACTACTAAAGAGCGTCCGGGCCCCGATCAGCCAAAATATTAGCCACAGCCTAGCCACAACCTAGCCAAACCAACAGCCAAGAGGGAACCACGAACACAGCCAACAAACACTGCTGAGAGAATGCTCACTGAAAAAGAATGCGGCGCATGCTGCGGCACGGTGTAATTTGTATCAATTAAAGAGGCCTGTCGCCTGTTTATAAACTCTATAAGCCAGTGGGATCGGCGGAGCAGTTGGCACGTTTGAGAGCCTCGTTCTCCGCTAAAAGTCGTCTATTCATCTGAGAAAGCTCCTCAACCACCGCCTCCAACTCGGAAATGCGACTCTTGACCCGCGTACGGGACCGACGAGCGGCTTCGGTGTTCCGAGCCCGTCGCATCTTGGCCTTTTCGGTCGTAGTGCGAGGGGAGATCTTGGGAGGCGCTGCCATGATGGTTCCCATCTTGCAGCTGGCCGACGACGTCGGGCTGACACTGGGGGAGCCAAAAGGCAGAAGCGGAGTCGCATTCAGAGCGTCTGGGAAGGAGACCAGACCGAGCGGACCCGCCTCTGGAGCCACCGCAACAGCCGGAGTTGGCGTGGACGCTGACGCAGTCACACGCGAGATTGGCTCAGTGACCGGCTCGGTGACCGGCCCTGGCAGCGGGGCAAACAGGTAGGGGAACTCCATGGCTGTATCAACCGGCTTGGCCGTAGCATGGTCAACAAAGTTGTGATACTTGTTGTCAAGCTCGGCAAGGTCGGGGAGCAGCTCAGGGCTCAGATGAGCGAGGGAGGCAGGGGAACCTCCCGGGCTGACAGACTCATTCGGACTGTCGATCTCCAAATTGGGGCATGAGTGATTGGGGTACGAAGAGATATTGCATTGTTCGGTTGTTGACAATTCGGGGTTCCAGTAAGGGAGCTGGGGCGTGAGCAAATCCAAGAAGGAATCTAGGGGATGCTCTGGGTAATACTCCGGGGGCTGGTAAGGCAACAAGCGGTCTTGTGGCTGCTAGTTTTAGAGATGACTCTGAGGGCTGGCCTTGTAGATTTGTAGTCGCGGGTAAGGAGACTAAAAAATAAAGGAACCGAAGGAAGCGTGGGGACTACGGGGACGGATCCTTGTGCGGCAAGGCTAGGGGATTTGGAAGAGACAGAAGGCTAAAAGGTTAACCCGGGGAAAAAAACTAGATGAAGGGAGGTGGCATGTCAGCCGTCCCTTATATGGTTCGGCGCGGGGCCACCAGCTCTGCGGGATTACTCACTGTGCAGTGCATATTTGACGCATGGCCCTTGACGAGCACGGAGGAGGCGTAGCATGATCTCGGAGAGATGGAACGGCCTGCAGATAAGTTCAATCCCGATTGCTTAAAGCACGTTTAGGAAATTTAGATGTTTGAATGACCTCTGTCTATGGCCGAAAGAACCCTGGCGCTGCCATTGGCTAGTTTTATCCAGGGGAACCTGCTCTAAACCCCAACCTCTCGATCGATAGTGTCGGCGTTGTCTCATAAGCGCGTTCAGCTGGCAGCACTGGGTTGGAGCCCACCGAGAAGTCATTGAGCTACGGTTTGTAAAATAAATTTCTCTTGGCCCTCTGCTTTGTGCTCTGTGGTTCTATTGTGGATCTCGTGGAGCCGTTGAGGTATTGGACGTATCAGACCTTGGCTCGCTCTGTTGCCGTATATGCACAAATATGCAGTCAGCAGTGCAGGACTGTTTTGGGAAGTTACCCGGCCTTTAGCGCCCGTTTTCAGCTAGTCCCATCGATAATACTGAAACAATTAATTCTTTTGCTAGATTTCAATTGAGGTACGGCTTTACTGCTGGCCATACGGCTGTTCCTTCGCTGAGGATACAGTCGAGCCAAGATAATTTAAGACACTTTTTATTGCAAGGGTGACCGAGTACAGTGCCTGCGAAATCACTGTCTTGTGATAGGGAAATGGTTTCAAGTGCTTTGATATCGATTAAGAACTACACTAGATGTCCCCTCTCATCCTGAAATACCGGTGAGAGCATTGGTCTGTGCGATTGCTGCACCGCCTACAGCAGGTAAGCGGTGTCGTCACTCCGTACCTCGTTGATCGACTGTGGTGGTAAACAAAATGCTTTCTAGCTACAGATTCTACAAAGACCATCTCTAGTTCAATTCAAATTGGCCTACCTAAAATTCGCCTCTGCCACTCATTCCGCTCTCACCAGAGGCAAACTTGTCTTTACACTGCTCATCGTGACTCCGAGGCTAAGAGGATGGAGTGTACGGCGATAGCATTTTGAGGCTTTACTTTTGAATCAGTGCATATTTGGCCTCCCTAATGGTTTGACTCCTGCGGGACGAAGCGCATCTATTCTCGGAACCCACAAGTTTCTTCATCTCTTAATCTCAAAGCCTGGGCTTGCTTCCGATCTCTCTGGTACCCTAAATCAACTGCCTATGAGACGCCGACGCCTTTGAGCGATATATTGGTACACTAGCTACTGAAAAGGACTTGAAGCTGGCATGTTTGGTTAGGGACACTGATGCGGCCGGTCTTGTTGCACTCGCCGAGAGCAGCATATTGAAGCCGTAATTAAATTCGATGGCGCTCCTGGGCCCTCAGAGTGGCCCATGACATGCTGCTATATGAATCACCCCTCCAGCAGAATTCTTGTTGTTGGTAATTTTGAGTTCAAAGATGCACATTCCGAAAAAGATCAAGAGCCAGAATGTTCGTCTCAGGTAGCGAGTGTGCCTATCTGGTCTGACGAACGTACTTGAACTTCAAGTCGACTCCGATGAAGAAAAGAGGAACGGTCCACAGTAAAGCCTCGACCGCTCAGACAATGTGAAGGTCAAGCTGTATGTTGGTGAGAAGAAGGTGGCTATGGCTACTGATAGAACCCTATTTTTAGCGCGGGAAAAGGCACGGCTGATGACTCTCGACTATGTTTTGCTAAACTTGCGCAATGGCACTCTCGTGGTACCGCAGCCTTCCGGCCCCCACTGTTTGGTGGCCATAAAGAGCTCCTTTCTGCAACACAGCACTAACAAGAATTAACAGAGTCCTGCCTCTGCAACCTTCGCCTTAAAGAATTTAAGACAGATTGGAGCCAGCGGAACATGCGTTTGCAAAGTATACTACCTGCGATTCTAAATTATCCGTGCGTCACCAAATCATTATCGCAGGGTATATCCTCTAATCAAGGTGCATATGATCGTCTGCACGGCACATGTCCATGAATATGCGCAATTGCCATCCATGAACGAATACCGGCTATCTACAATTGCCGTTTCGCGAAGGCATTGACGCTGCAGCTGTCAGAAGAATTTCTGAGGGGGGTAATGTGATCATGCTTCTCTGGCCAATATGATCTACTCTCGACTCAAGTATGACTCGGCCTCACACTGACATTCACAGGAACCTAAGCCGTTCGGCTGAGTTTATAAAACGAATACTAAGATAGTCAGAAAATTTCGTGCCGCCAGAAAAGGCGTTGAGGCTCCCTCACAGGATGCTTTTGCGTTTACTGTGTGAATTAAGATCCCTCTGACATAACACACCCCAGACTCTGCTTGTCCCCACAAATGCCCAAACCAAGACGAAAGGTGCTGCGCAAGCCAGGTAAACCTACACCTGCAAATCCTGAGATCCAGAAGGTGCTGGATATGCAAGCCGAGCGCAAGCGCTACAACAACTGGGCTGAGGCCGATGCGGAAGCTGATGGGTGGGATATCGTTAACTGCCAGGGCGAGAATGGCGAAGGCTGCTCGGGCATCTGCGGAGACCCCAGCTGCAAGAACTATAGCGTGTTGGCCGACCGCTACTTCCACGTGCCACCATACACGCTAATGATATCAGGGCTGCCGATGGATGCGTCTAGCGTATGCTGGCCCATCACACCCGCGCAAATGCTGGCCGAGCCGCTGTTGACGGGCACGGGCCGGGTTCTGGCGAGCCCCAAAGAAATGTTTCCTGTCTCCGAGACGCAGTTGCTGGCCACGTTCGATAGCACTGTTTATTTCTCGGTGCTGCGGGGTCGGATCGTGCGATGCGGGACGGGAATCTTTCGAGTGCGGCCCATGCCGGTGACCAGCCGTGAGCTATACGATCGGCTGGATCAGATAGACCGTGCTGACGATGTGGAGCTTCCAGGCGAGGACATCAACGACCCTTTCATGGGCGCGGCGCTGGTGCCTGGGCTGCGACGGTCGGACTTTACGCGGGCCATCGATTTCCAGGCCCTTAAGGCCTACCGTTCATCAGAGAGCGTGCTGGGCCACCGGCAATACGACCGACAAAAGGTTCTTGACGACGCAACGGATGCGTATCGCACATGTATGACTGCACTACGGACTACTCGAGGGTCTCGCAAGTTGGCAGCGGCAGCATTTGCAACGGTCAGCTGATATTTATTTATATTTAAGTTACATGAGATTTCGCGGCGGCATTTAGCGGTTGCATTTAGTGGTTGAAGCCGAGTAAATTCGTGGGATGCCAGTTCTTTTGAAGGTTCTGCAGACTGTCTAATCAGACGGTCGTTAAGCCGGTCTGAGGCATGGTCTGAGGTGAGAAACATGCTGAGGCGTTCCAGCCAGGTTGGGGAGCGCAAGGACGGCGCCCTAAGAGAGGATACCTGACCAACCGAGAACCTGTAGGGCAAATAGAACAATAAGAATGGTAGAAGGCAAGACCAGTACCACGTAGCCCCAGAACAGTACGCCGGCCATTTCGCATTCAAATACCTGGTTAAGCTGGCAGATTTGAGACAGTTGGATGGCCGGCGGTGACACAGTAAGGATGAACGACGACACCAAAAAGATGGGGTCATCGAGAATGGAGATGCCCAAATACTTAACGCTAAGAGCAATGATGGGCAGAATAACAATGCCCGGAAGTACCATGCGGCTAACCAGCGATGCAAACACAATTTCGCCGTACTTTGGCGACTTTGCTAGTGACCCGTCGGCCTCCTCGGCACCGGCCAGATTGGCGCCGAGCACCAATAGGATAAGCGGGATCGCGGTATTACCGATTTGCTGAATGGCCTTGCCTAGTGTATTGCTAGCAAAGCCATGCTTTTCGTACAGTTCGTACTTGAGGGCCGGGATGGATGCAACCACAACGGCAGTGAGCATGGACCACAGCGGCGGATTCATGAATGCTTTGATGTCGCTGATGAGTGCCTTGTAGAACGACAATTCAATGAATGAGCGAGCGCGCGAGCGAGGGGCTGAGGGAGGCTGTGATGAGCCTGAAGTCGCTGCCAGATGACCATCTTCGGTGGCAGCAATATCGTCTCCGCGATCGGCGGGCCGTGCCAGCAAGGTGTTATAACCCCACGACCATCGCAGCATCTGTCCCAGTTGCTGGAAAATCAGAAGATAAAGAATGCCGCGTGATACGACCATCTCGGCATTGTCGCCGGGAATGTCGGGCCAGCGCAGAATGGGCAGCGTGTATGCCAATGCTACTGTCACGGAGACAGGCATGGAGTTTGAGTTGCCGAATACGGCCATAGCGGTAACAAAGTTGGACTCGGCGGTGTTGAATTTGAATCGCCGAGACACCCAGCGGCCAGACACATATGACACGCCGGTGCTCAGTACAAACAGCACGGGGATCAGGGCAATGTCGGCCAGGGCAGACAGGCTGAGGCTGGAAGCCATCTTAGAGAAAATGAGGCATGGCGTGGCCACATTGACGTTCAAATTGGAGATGCTTTTCTGCGCATTGCGATCCAGGATACCATGACGGGCCGCCCAATAACCAATGCCACAAATGATGATTGTTTGGAACACGGCCTGAAAAGTGAGAAATGCCAGGTGCCCGTAGGATAGGCCAGGCATGTCGGCGACGTCCGCGTTATGCTCGGCTAGCTCCAAGGAGCTTTCCAGCGCGCGCTCGCTGAGCCACGCTATGACCGACTCTGGCATGCTTAGGCGTGGATGGGATCACGGGGGTGGGATCAGCGGTGTGATAAGAGCACGGGACTAGGCAAGTAGTAATCTCGTTGCGCCGGTTTCGTTCCAGAAAAAGAAGTGGTTTGCGGCTTACAACGGTGGATGAAAAGTACCGCAATGAGATATTAAATAGTTAGAGTACAGCTCTGTAGTCATTTTCCAAGCCCTATGGATTTCAGCCACTGTTTGTGAGCGAACTCAGCCGCCAAGACTTTCCGGGCTCGCCAATCGCCCTAGCCCTCGTACAA
The DNA here is from genome assembly GCA_030565285.1 of Wickerhamiella brachini. Lineage (NCBI taxonomy): Eukaryota > Fungi > Ascomycota > Dipodascomycetes > Dipodascales > Trichomonascaceae > Wickerhamiella > Wickerhamiella brachini. Next base: position 116,298 of record JAJMBL010000008.1, on the reverse strand, counting down.
GGTTCAATGAGCAGCAGCACTGCCCCATTCCAAGATCTTCAAGACAGCGGTGGAATAAGCCTCATGTCAAAGTCCTGGTGGTGTTTAGCCGGGAGCGGTGCTTAATGGCCCTATCCCCTCCTCAATTGAGGCAATGTCGCAAAGCATATGCACGTGCGTGCAATCAGCTGCATCAGCAACGCAGCTCAGCGGCTCCATGCAGTGCCAAGCTGTTGCACTGTCGCACTGACTATCATCGAAGGATCTACGATGCCAATTCTGATTTTGAAAATTTGTTGACATCTATGATTGTTGAAGTTTGATAAAAGAACTGCTGGAGTAATTGTATATGTTAAGGAAACGTAGAGTTAGCTACTGCCGCCAACAAGCTCATCGGGAATAAGAATGCTGGAGCCAGTAGTTTTGTGTTCGGTTATGTCTGTTTGGGCCTTGGCTGCCTCGCTCAATGGATACTTTTGGTTGACAGGAACCTCAATTCGCCCAGATACGATCAAGTTAAACAGCTGATCGGTCATTTCCGGGAACTTGCGCGAAAAGGCCTGCAAGCTGGGTCGAGTGACGTACAAGTGTCCCTTTTGCATGAGATCATTCAACTGCACAGGCGGCACAGGCCCCGACATTTCGCCAAAGCTAACAACGGTACCCAAATGGTCGGCACAGTTGAGCGATGATTCCCAGGTCGCTTTGCCAATCGAGTCATAAACAACAGGCACTTTCTTGCCATGAGTCAAATCAAGCATCCGAGACGCAACGTCCTCTTTGCGGTAATTAATGGTACCCCATGCACCATAATGCTTAGCAAGTGCACATTTAGCGTCCGTACTATCAGTAGCAATAACGTTTGCCCCCAAAACTTTGGCCAGCTGGATCGCGATCGGACCTACGCCCTCGGCTCCATTCTGCAGCAGGCAGGTATCGCCTTCCTTTAAAGGATAGCTTCGGCACAACAAATATTCGGCCGTCATACCTTTCACAAGGGAAGCAGCAGCTACCTCAAATGAAATCTGGTCCGGCAGCAAGAATGTCGCTCGAGCCATGGCAATGGTATAGTCGGCATACGATCCGCCGGCCGTCATGCAGTAGGCTACCCGATCGCCGACCTTGAACCCGCCCGACGCCGGCCCAACTTTGACGACCACACCAGCACCCTCGTTACCGATACCACTATGAGGGAATTTTGACGTTTTAATTTCACCGGAGCGGTGCTCAAAGTCCTCGTTGTTAATACCAATCGCATAATTTTTCACCAATACTTGATCTTGCCCAGGACTCGGCACCTTACTATCCACATACTCGAGCACGCTGGGAGGACCGTACGAGTCGTATTCAATGCGGTGGGCAGTATGGGGTATATCAATGCCCGACGGAGTTTTCAGATGAAAGTGCATGTTGTCTGAGCAAACTCGATGGTCACATGAGCGGTTATAACCGGGGACACCCCTAACCGGGGACTTAAGGCCCTTACCCACATGCAGATAGTCACTCTGATAGGCACGGCCACATGCATGAAATTAATTTTATCTACAGATCAAATCTCGGACCAAGTCAAGGGCTCGGTTGGAGTTAAATCTTGGATCGAGCCGAGGACTGAATCTAGGACCGAGTCTAGGATCGAGTCCAGTGCGGTGGAACCCAAGACCGAATTTAGGACCAAGTCGTAGGGTCCCAAACAGTTACCAGGTACGACTTGGGATCGCCGAGACTTTTGAAGTCGTTTGCAGTAAGCTCGAAGTCAAAGATTTCCAGATTCTCCTTGAGTCGCTGCTGGTGCGAGGACTTGGGAATCGGAACTGCTCCCTGCTGAACTGACCACCGCAAAAGGATCTGTGCAGGCGTCTTCTGATACTTTTCTGCCAATTTCAATAGTTGCGGGTCTGCCATCTTTTTGCCCAGGACCAGAGGCGAGTATGCTTCAACTAGAATATCATTGTCTTTGCAAAAGTCGACAATATCCTGGTGATGCATCCAAGGACTGAGCTCAATCTGGTTAACGGCTGGACGGACCTTGAGCCCTGGCCAATCGAGTAGTTCTTGCAGGTGCTTGACGCTCCAATTGGAGACACCAATCTCGCGGATCTCACCCTTTTCCACGGACTCTTGCAAAGCTTTCCAGGTATCCAGGCGCGTTTGTTTACCACCGGCAGGTGAATGCATGATGTAGAGGTCAATGCGGCCGAGGGACTTCGCTTCTTGGAGGGCTGCGGAAATAGCTCGCTTGCCCGACTCGTAGCCAAAATCCGACTGCCACATCTTTGAAGCATACCAGACATCGTCTCGTGGCATGTTGGGGTTCTTCTTGAGAAATGCAGCCACTCCATCAGCACATTGCTTCTCATTCATGTACTCGTTGGCAGTATCGACCAGGCGGTAGCCCAAAGTCAATGCCTTCTCAACGATTGCCGCTGTTTGCGAAAGTGGCATTGCATAGGCACCCAAGCCAATGGCCGGGAAAGGCTTGCCGTTGTAAAGAGTTCTAGTAGCAGTCATGATGTACAGATCTCACGAGCAATCATGCCCGCCGAGCAAGGATAAATATGGATGCGCGGGGGCTAGGGTACGCTACAGTCTGGGCCGATCGTTTTGTCAGTTGACAGGTGAGGGCTGCAGGCAATATATAACTGTTTTCCAGCCTTTTTACGGGAACGAAAGTCAAGAAAGCGTAGGTAAAGCGTAGGGACAAGTAGCCTAGATCTAGAATTATTTCTTCTTGCTATCCTTCTTCTCCTGCTTGAGCTCCTTGACATAAGGCAGAAACTCAGGCTCACCAGGCATGAACTTGCGGAGCACCTCGGGCACACGGAAACCATCCTCGGTCTGGTAGTTCTCGAGAATGCAGCACAGAGCACGCTGAGTGGCGCACAAAGTCGAGTTAAGGCAGTGCACGTACTTCTTTTCGCGCTCGTTCATCTTTTTGATACCGCAGCGAATCTCCAAGTTGCGCGACTGGTAATCGGTGCAGTTCGAGCACGAGACAAGCTCCTTGTACTCATTCTGGAACGGGAACCAGGCCTCAAGATCGTATTTCTTGGCGGCAGCGTTGTTAAGCTCACCCGACACAATGGAGACAACTCTGTAAGGTAGGCCGAGCGACTGATAAAACTTCTCCGAGATGTCCATCATACGGTCAAACTCATCCCACGACTTTTCCGGCTCGGTCAGGCAGAACTGTTCGATCTTTTGGAACTCGTGGATACGGAAAATACCCCAGGCGTCCTTGCCATGCTTACCGGCCTCGCGGCGGAAGCACGACGAGTAGCCGGCGTAGCGGATGGGCAGCTGCTCGGCAGGCTGCTCAAACCACTCGTTGGAGTGGTAGGCCGAGATCGGCTGCTCCGAGGTGGCAATCAAGTACTTTTCGTCCTGGCCATCAATGACCTTGTAGAGCTCCTCGTCAAACTGCGACAGCTGCGCGGTACGGGCCATGACCTCCTTGTTCATCATCACAGGGGCCTGCAGGGGCACGTAGCCATTCTTGGCCAAGAAGTCCAGACCGTAGTTGATCAGGGCCTGGTTCAGAAAGACACCGTATTGACGTAGAAAGTAGCCGCGGTGGCCCACGATCTTGGTGCCGCGCTCGGGGTCGTAGCCATCAAGACGGGTCAACACCTCATGATGCGAGTGCTTTGCCTCGACCTTGGACACATCCACACCCTCGGGAGCCCACAAGCGAATGATCTCGTTGTTGTCCTCGTTGTCGGAAACGGGCACGCTCTCGTGGACAATATTGCCAACGGTTCCAACCTTGGCCCGCAGCTGCTTGTCGGTATCCTGCTCCTTTTGGATAAGCTCCTGCTTCTCCTTAGCCAGCTCTTCCTTTTGCTTGACGAGCTCGCTGGCGTCCTCCTTGGCCTTGAACTTCTGGCCGATGGCCTTTTGCAGAGCGTTCTGCTTCTTGTTCAGCTCATCCAGCTGAAACCGGATCCGGGTCCAGCTTTTGTATTCCTCGATAATCTCGTCAACGAGCTCGACGCTGTCGCCACGAGCCTTCTGCGACTTGCGAATAAGTTCGGGGTTACCACCCTTCTCTTCGATAAATTGGAGAATGTCCAGCATGATGACTCAAGAGAACGACTCCACGTTAATAAAAGTAGCGAGTCCTGCGAGGGTGACTGCATGTGACTGAGGGGTGACTCTTAAATGTCTGCGTAGATAGACTGCCGGTTGAGAATGGGCTGTGACTGAAAGTACTATGTTAAATTTGGTTGAAAATTCGTCTTTATTCAGCTACAAAATTCTAGCTACTATCGTCTGGACTCGATACCTGTTAGTGAGCATGAGGGACATCTTCGTGGTGTTGCAGAATACCACCGACGGCGGCCGCGTCACACTGTATCCTGAAGTTCATTATGTTTATTCTGATGATACATTTATTCCCGCAATGGATGCGGTAGAACAACTTCCAGGCGATATCTCGCTTTTGGTGGATTTTGACGAAACAGGCTCAGAGGTCCTTTCTTGCCGTTCATTGTCGCCGGGCTGGCAGGTTCTCGACGTTAGCTACCAACCACAGGCGCTTGCTCGCGACCAGCCAGGCCATCTGTTATGTGTTACGGGCACAAAAGCTCGAGTTCCCACCGATATTCCTGATTTGGATGGTAGTTTTGCATCTCAAGTGTCTCGAGCCACCCAGCTGGTCGAAAGCCTAGAGCAGCGAAATCGAGAGCTGCGAAAGGTTCTCGGCGATTAATTGTGGGGACATCATTTATTTATAGTATTCTAAATCCTAACATCAACTTTTGCAACTTGCACTCTCGTGTACCTAGCATTTGGCCCGATTCCTAAGGTCTTGCTTGACATGTGCCGAGTGTTGCGAAATTCGCAGGGTATTTGATATATACAGGGCCTGTGGAGCCTGAAAGCAGTTCATTCACTAAAAGACATTACTAGAGCCTACTAGGCCGGGTCTATGGAGGCCTACCTAATAAGAACGGCCAAACAAGGTCCAGTTGATGGCAGGGTTGCCGCAGCCAATGCACTTGGTGCCCTCGGGCAGCTCGGGTTGCTCAAAGGGCGTGCACAGCGACTTGGCACCCATGGACGGGGCCCGCTCGTCCTCGGCGCCCTCAGCACTCTGCCGGGCCGTGGCATCCTTGATGCTATCCTCGCAAGCCTCCTCACCGCAGAAGGGCGCCCGCAGAACGTTCTTGGCGTTCAGCAGCGGCGCCATCTCGTCCAACTTGGTCACATCCTTGACGTGCTCCTTGAAGGTGGCCGACGCCCGCTCGTACATATCCTTCTGCATGGTATCCAGCAGCTTGGGCAGCTCCTCAGTGAGCTTGGCAAGCGGAATGGCCTCCTTGGCACCGTTGTCACGGCGCACAGCCATGCATTGGCCCTTTTCAAGATCTTTGGGACCAACCTCAAGACGCACAGCCACGCCGCGCAGCTCGGCATCAGCGAACTTCCATCCAGGAGTCTGGTCGCGGTAGTCACCCTCAGCGCGGATTCCAATCTTGCGCAGCTCGGCCTCGGCATCCTTGCAAGCATCATCAACAGCCTTGACAACCTCCGGAGCTGTCTTTTTGGTCACACCGCAGGGCACGAACATGGCCTGCACCTGTGCAACCCGAGGAGGCAGCACGAGACCCTTGTTGTCAGAGTGCACCATAACCATCACACCAATAGTACGGGTGGACAAACCCCACGAGTTCTGCCACACATGAAGTTTAGGCTTGTCCTCGCCAGTAGCATCGGGGTCCTCGACCACAATATTGAACATCTTGCTGAAATTCTGGCCCAGGCAGTGCGAAGTGGCACCCTGGATACCACGGCCAGTGGTGGGGATATAACCCTCGCACGACGTCGAAAACAGCGAGCCGGCAAACTTCTCCTTGCTGGTCTTACGGCCCTTGATCATGGGCACAGCAAGAAGATGCTCGTAAATATCCGAGTACCAGTCCAGAATCTGCAAAACCTCCTCCTCGCTGGCCTCCTTGGTCAGGTGAGCGGTATGGCCCTCCTGCCACAAGAACTCACGAGTGCGCAGGAACGGCTGGGGGTGCTTGAACTCCCAGCGTACTACCGAGTTCCACTGGTTCAGGCGCAGGGGCAGATCGCGGTGCGACCGGATCCACTTGGAATAGTAAGGGTACATCACAGTCTCGGACGTGGGGCGAATGGCGATAGGTTCCTCCAGATCAGTGTTTCCTGCCTTGGTGACCCAGGCAACCTCGGGAGCGAAGCCCTCGATATGGTCCTTTTCGCGCTCCAGAACACGCGAAGAAACAAACATGGGAAAGTAGGCGTTTTTGACGCCCATTCCCTTGATGCGCTCATCAAAGAACTGCTGGATCAGCTCCCAGATTCCGTACGAGGCAGGGCGCAGAATGTAGCAGCCGCTCACGTCGTAGTAGTCCAGCATCTCACCCTTGGTAAGAACCTGCTGGTACCAAGTAGGAAAGTCGATTTCTTTATCCACAGTGATACCGGACTGAGAGGCACCCTCGATGGCACCCTTTGACTTCTGGTTAGGGGCCTTCTTCTCGGCAGCCTTTGCAGCTTTGGCGGCCTTGGCAGCGGCCTTTTCCTTCTTGGCCGCTGCCCGGGCAGCAGCCACGTCGGAAGCAGCTTCAGGAGTTTCCTCAAGCTTCAGGTCTTTGGTCTGATTTTCCAGTGACATTCACAGGTGTTGATTAGGAGAGTTAGTGTCGGCGGCGGCCCTAGCCCTCGTGAAAATAGTCACCCTCCCATGTTAGTGGGGAAGCATTGATAAGGCGGCTGGGCTCGGTCGAGTGGCCAAGTGCCTTCGACTTTAGTGTTTTCGCTTCTATGTCTTAATTAGTACTGTTGTGGCTTTTGAAACTGGTTTAAGCAAACCAGTAGGTCTGAGAGCCATTGCAATTTTGATAGGAACTGAGGTGCAAATAGGAAAGATGAAAATCTATAGACAAAAATAATAAGAGGCGGAGAGTATGAGAGAGGGAGACCCAAAAGCCAAATACGATATGTGACAGGAATATGAAACGAGGATACGGTGCGTTGGAGGCGATGGGGCCGATGCAGGATGCTCATGCACGGCTCTTTCCGGTGACTGCATGAGATACCCGGACCCTGCAATGAGTGCTCACAGGCTCGCGCTCTGTCCATCAAAGCATCCTGCTTGTTCATAGTCTCCCAATGATCACTGAACTCGATCCCTATAAAACGCCTTTTAGCACGGCACTACAGGTTGCCGAGGTCCTTTTGGAGGCCTTCCAGGACGATGAGATGCACGGGCTTCTGCATGGTCCAAATTACACTTTTCCTATTCCGCCTCCGGCGGGAGCACTGGAAAAATACCGCCAGCTCCGATGGTCCTGGGGCGCTCGCCAATGGCTGCGCATCCGCAACCCAGCGTACCAATGCTTTCTCCTGACCGATGGAGACAAACCAGTCGGCTTTACGGCTTGGCACCGCCCTAGTGCCGTGACTATCAAGGCTCCCATTGTGCACAGGATCAAGAGCTGGCTCTTTGAGCAATGGTACAAACTGAAATGCTATTTCATGTTCTGGCGAGAGCCATTCTGGCCGGGAATGAGCCCTGAAGTCAACCAATACTTTGACGAGCTGGGCGAAAATACTGGTACCACCACTCCCAAAGTCCCTGTCAAGGAATTGGCCCACCTATCGTGGTCTGAGCTGGCAGAAACAGCGTACCCGGGTGATGATCTCAGTTGGTGCTCAATGATGGCCGTGAGTAAGTCGTACCACGGTAAAGGTTACGGTGGTAAATTATTCCGTTACGCCATGGACAATGTTGTGACCTACAAGCCCACATTCAAGGATGGCAAGGTAAAATCTCGAGGACCAGCCAAAATGGGACTTTTCTCGTCTCCGATGGGGCAGCCGTTCTATGAGTCTTTGGGGTTCAAAGTAACTTATCGATACGACAAGGTCATTCAAGGCGTGAATCTTGACGGCCCTCTTATGATCAAGGTGTTGGAGACCCCAGATGATCTGGTTTGATATTTTCTGGCCTTGTCCGGTTTTGATTCAGTAAGTAAATAGAGTATGTACGCCAGAAAGTCATATGGTCGACAGAGCATGCGACATGCACGGTGACTATTTGGCGGCTGGCCCTAGCCCTGCATATTATCGCTGTCGTGCATGCCGTCGATCTCACTCTCCTAATGATTAGAGAAATCGATCCGTATACACTAACACTTGCGACGGCCCAGCAGGCAGCCGGGGTGCTGCTGGATGCGTTCCAAGATGATCGGTATATGAAAGTGATGCTGGGTCCGCGCTATGCCTTGTCAGTTCCTCCGCCGGCTGGAGCCGCCAGAGACTTCGGAAAATCCCTAAAAGCAGGCACCTATCGACAATGGCTGTATATCTCTAACCCCAGAAATAAATGCTGGGTGCTTGAAATCGACAATGAAATCGTTGCCGTTACTGTTTGGAGGACACCTCTGGTGTTGTCGCCGCGTGTGCCGTTGCTGCATCGTCTGCGGCGGTGGTTTTTCGAAAAGTGGTTCAAGATCTGGTCACTTTGGACGTTCCGCAACGACCCATTTTGCCCTGGATTCAACCCCCGACTTCAAGCATATACAAGGACCCGAGATGAGGTTCTTGGATTGAGCGAGCCAAGGTATAGCGAGCAGGAGATGGCCCATTTATCGTTTGACCAACTTAAGCACACCCCCTACCCTGGAAGTGCATATACATTCTGCGATCTACTTGTGGTAAAGACACAGTTCCAGGGTCATGGCTATGGAAAAGCGCTGTTTCAGCACGCTGCCGAACAAATGCCCAAATACTGTCCTGATTTTGCTGATGGCAACGTTGATTCAAGGGGTCCTGCCAAACTGGCTCTACTTTCTTCTCGGACCGGCAAGAAGTTTTACGAAGGCCTTGGTTTCGAGGAGGTTGATAGATACGGTGGTCTAGTAGACGGCATTGAGCTAAGCGTTCCCTTGATGGTTCAAGTAATGGCTTGAGGCGCATCTTGCACAGCCTGTGTAGCCTTTGCATTTAAAACACAATTTCCTCTTAGAGGTTATTGTTGATTTGTTCCATAGCAACAATTGGTCTCTAATATTTCACTGTTCATGCTCAAATAGCTATTTTCGAGAAACGTGCGGAGCCACTCTTGCGGCGACAGTGACTAAATCCGCTGGTATGACTGACTGAAAACAATGCAGAACATATGGCTGCATGTGAGGTAATAAAAGATACTCCCCAAGCTTACTCCCCAAAGATGGCCGCTGAGCTGAAAGATAAACTGCAAGAGCTGTCGCTGGCAGACGTATACGTGAGCGATAAAGGAAGCGACGAGACCGGCAAAGGCACTGAGAGTGCGCCTTTCGCCAACGCTGCCTATGCTCTCTTTAAGACCAAGAGCGAGAAAATCCTGGTGTGGAAAGAGGATCAATACGAGCCTATTTCGGCGTCGGCTCTTAAGAAGGCCAAGAAGGGTGCCGATGGTCTAGCTAAGAGAGCTGAAAAGGACGCTGCTGCGAAAATCGCTGCCGAGAAGAAGGCCCAGGAGGATAACGTTCGTCTTGAGGCGGCCAAGAGCATAAAGCTGGCTCCTCCTGTCGACGCTGCCAAGGCCACGGCCACCAAAATTGGTTCTGCCGAGGCCCATCGTGGCTCGCGCGTGGCTGTTTCCGGCTGGGTCCACCGGCTGCGGTCCCAGAAGGGGATGGTCTTCCTGGTTCTGCGTGACGGGTCCGGCTTTTTGCAGGTAGTGTTGACCGGCGATTTGGCTGCCGCTTATCAGACCGTGATGTTGACTCGCGAAAGTACCGTGACTGTCTATGGCGAACTTAAGGAGTTGCCCGAGGGCAAGACTGCTCCTGGTGGCCACGAGCTGGTGGCGGACTACTACGAGGTTGTTGGACTAGCTCCTGCTGGCGAGGACGCTTTCACCAACAAGGTCCAGGAAGATGCCGACCCTGCACTGCTGTTGGATATGCGTCACCTTGCTCTGCGTGGTGAGACGCTGTCAGCGGTCATGCGTGTGCGCTCGGCGTTGCTTCGAGCATTCCGCGAGTGCTACAACGCGGAGGGCGTGTCTGAGGTCACCCCTCCCTGCATGGTGCAGTCGATGGTCGAGGGTGGTTCTACGCTGTTTGACTTCAACTACTATGGTGAGCCTGCATTCTTGACCCAGTCCTCGCAGCTGTATCTCGAGACCTGCGTGCCTGCCCTGGGCGACGTTTTCTGTATCCAGGAGTCGTTCCGGGCAGAGCGCTCGCATACCCGCCGCCATCTCTCCGAGTACACGCACATTGAGGCCGAGCTTGGTTTTGTGACATTTGATCAGCTGCTGAGCCATATTGAGCGCCTAATTGTGGGCGTGGTCAACAAGGTGTTAGCCGATCCTGTGGCTGGCCCGCTCATCAAGCAGCTGAACCCCAAGTTCGAGGCGCCTCAACTGCCATTCATGCGTATGTCCTATGTTGATGCTCTGGACTGGCTGAACGAGCATGGCATCCCCAACGAGGAGGGTGAGAAGTTCAAGTTTGGTGACGACATTGCCGAGGCCGCCGAGCGTAAAATGACTGACGCCATCAACAAGCCTATTCTGCTTACCCGGTTCCCGGTGGAAATCAAGGCCTTCTACATGCCCAAGACCAAGGACGATCCGCGTGTGACCGAGTCCGTGGATGTGCTGATGCCCAACGTGGGCGAGGTTACTGGCGGCTCCATGCGTATCATGGACTATGAGGAGCTGATGGCTGCCTTCAAGCGTGAGGGTATGGATCCGTCGCCTTACTACTGGTTCATTGATCTGCGCAAGTACGGTGCATTCCCCCATGGTGGTTACGGTCTAGGCACTGAGCGCATTCTGGCTTGGCTATGCGACCGGTTCACCGTGCGCGACTGCTCGCTGTACCCGCGCTTCCCTGGCCGTTGCAAGCCTTAGACAAGGGCTCTATCGACTACCGTCGCCACAGCGCCTGAGCCTATTGGTGTTATCTTTGGAATTAATGAATTCAAATAATAAAGAACTACCTCGGTAGGCATAAATAAAGCGGCGCAAATAGCGGGGCGATGGTCCACAAAGTGAGACTTTTCCTCACGGGTCCTCTGCCGACTCAGCGAAACATCGCAACTACTACAACTATCACCACTAGCACAAGAATGGCCGTGGCAATTGGCTCCGGCGAACCCACCGGAGAGGTCTCGGGGGACGCCCGAGCAGGCGGGGTGCGAGGGCGCGGGCTTTGGGAGCCGATGGCGGTCCCCCTAATCTCGGACCGGCTCAGACGACGCTGCTTGTCGATGATTTCATCGAGCGACGACTCCAAGTCGCTTTCCGCGCTGGCCTGGTCGATTTCCGCGCCCAATTGGTCTTTATCATCGCTGGGTTGCTTGTGGCGAACTACCACCCAGCCCATATCAGATGTAGCGTTGGGGCGAGGGCCTGGATCGGATATATATTTGTGGGGAGAATAGGGAGCCTGGGCCCATACCCTGCAGGCCAGGGCACATTAACCTTTTTGGGGGTGAACTGTAATGCTGGTAGTGTGTGACTCACTATGGATAACCGCGCTCGCTAGCAAGAGATTTGACTTGGCTCTGAAATTTGACCGTCTTTAGATAGTTTCTGTACCATTGACGATTGACAGACGATATATGCACCACTTATAGGAGGCCAATGAACTCCTAAACAAGACAAGATGATACTAAAGGGAAGCCATCGTCTGCCAGTTTTAGATCTAGCCATCTGCTTTATATGGTTCTCTTGTGCCGTCCGATCTGTGTTCCATCTCTGGGGTACTTGGCGCATGAAATATCCTGCCCTAGACCTGGCTGACTGCAATGACTCTGCGACGGCTTTTGGCGGCCGCGACGCCTGGCCAAGCTGCCAGAGTGCAAGGATGGATCAGCAGTGTCCGCAAAATGAAGAATTTCGCGTTTGCAGATGTCACAGATGGGTCCAGTCCCAAACCGCTTTCCGTGGTGCTTACCCCAGATCAGGCAGAGCCGTTAACAACCGGAGCCTGTGTTGATATTGCCGGCACAATTCAGATCCCGCCGGGTCGGGCAAAGAATGGGGCTCCCCGAGAACAAAAAGTAGAGGTGCATGCAGAATCGGCCAACATCCTCGGAGAATGTGGTAGCGATTACCCGTTGCAGAAGAAATATCATAGTCGCGAGTTCCTGCGGCAGTACCCTCATTTTCGCTGGAAGACCCGAAGCGGGGCCCAGGTGTTGCGGTACCGATCCTACGCTCTCCGGAGGCTGGGGGAGTTTTTTGAGGGCCAAGGTGTCACGCAGGTCAATTCGCCCATACTTACTGCCAGCGACTGCGAAGGTGCTGGCGAGGTTTTTGAAATCGCAAAGAGTGCGGAGTTCTTCGGTAAACCAGCCTATCTCTCCGTTTCCAGCCAGCTTCACCTTGAAGTTTATGCTGCCGCACTGGGCCGTGTCTGGAATATGGCTCCTGCATTCCGGGCAGAGGCCTCGGACACAAACAGACACTTGAGTGAGTTCTGGATGGTGGAGACCGAGCTGGCGTTTGTCGACAGTGTCAAAGAAGTTACTGACTTTTGCGAGGCTATGGTTAAGGCCACGGTACCTATTGGTGACATTGCCGAGGAAATCCTATCTACGAAACGCGATGCTGAGTCCCGAGATAAGATTGCCAATACCTGGGCGCTGTTGTCTGGTCCATGGGACACCATCACCTATTCTCAGGCCGTGGATGAGCTTAATGCGACAGATGGCGTTCCATCTGCTATTTGGGGCTCGGACCTGTCCAGCGAACAAGAAAAGTATTTGGCTGGCAAGCGCGGCCGGCCGCTGTTTGTGACGGATTACCCGCAACAAATCAAACCCTTCTATATGAAACGCAGTGCGGACTTCGACTCCACAAAACCTACGGTCGCTTGCTTTGATTTATTGATTCCCGGAGTAGGTGAACTCGTAGGTGGCTCGCTACGTGAAGATAATTACCAGCTATTACTGGAGAACCTGGCCAATCACAACATGGATGCGGCTGGTCTGTCGTGGTACACGGACCTACGCAAGTATGGCTCGTTCCCTCATGGTGGATACGGCCTCGGCTTTGAGCGACTGATCATGTACGTATGTGGGCTTGACAACATTCGCGAAGCAACTGGCTTTGTTCGTGGCTTCAACCAGTGTCCTTGTTAGCCATAGGCAGCTCGCCATCGGCAACTCGCTACGGAAAATTCTTGGTCCGACTAATACATGTACATATTGATAAACACTTAAGACTTTCAACTCAAGCTATAATCTGGAAACTATAAACCAAGCTCCAATTGAAGCTATTGCTGCTACGGCGCCTATTGATGCAGCCGTTTGCCAGAGATCCCTGGGCACTCCATACAGCAGATCACTCGCAACAACGGTATAGTGAACATCCTCGGAAACATTTGATATGCGAAACACATCTTTTTTGGTAGAAATAATAAGATAAGGGTCCTCAAAAGCAAGATCAAAGTCGGCTGGCTCAGTTGCGGGCCAACAAACCTTGACAAAATAGCGGCCTGGGTCAGCGTTCAGAACCAGCCGGGTTTCCGGAGCAGCAAGACCCCGATAGGGTTTGCCGACCTCCAACCCGGCTTCTGCGTTTCCTAGAGCCACTTTTCGCTCGACTATCGTTGCCTCGGTATTGGCCTGCACCCCCACAGCAGAGGCCAGAATCAGCACCTCCAGCCGCATGTCAGCTGCACGTGAGTTGGAGTCATTTCAGCACCCCAGCATCTCAGGTTCCCCAGTCTACCCTGTTGATAATAATGCCCACCGGCGCAGAGATCATCGCTGAAAGCTTGGTGCAATTGGGTATCAAGCATGTGTTTGGGATTGTTGGTATTCCTGTGATTGAAGTTGCCGACGCCTGTATCGCCGCAGGCATCCAATTTATTTCGTTCCGGAACGAGCAGGCCGCAGCCTATGCTGCGAGCATCTACGGCTTTCTGACCGGTCTGCCGGGTGTGTGCCTGGCTGTGGGGGGACCAGGTGTGATCCATGCACTGGCTGGTGTAGAGAACGCTTCCGTCAATCGTCTGCCGTTGCTGCTTCTGGCAGGTTCGTCCGAGACGCATCAGCGAGGAATGGGAGCGTTCCAACAGCTGGACCAGGTAGCTGTGCTCCGCAGTTTCTGCAAATTTGCAGAGCAGCCCGCTGCCCTCCAGGATTTGCCCCGGCTTGTGTCTCAGGCCTATCGGGTATCATATTTCGGACGTCCTGGACCAACCTACATTGATCTGCCTGCCGATCTGATCCAAGGTAAAGCGGAACTCAGCCCGGCATTGAGGCCGCCTGGACCAGCCCCGAAAAGCCAAGGAGACCCCGCTCGTATTCATGCAGCTGTCGAGGCGATCAAACGCGCTGAGTTTCCGCTGCTGGTGGTCGGCAAGGGTGCTGCATATGCACATGCAGAGCACCCCATTCGCCAGCTGCAGGAGACCACGCAACTTGCATTCTTGCCCACGCCAATGGGCAAAGGCGTCATCCCCGATAACAGCGAGCTGAATGTTAGTGCTGCGCGCTCGGCAGCTCTTAAGAACGCCGACGTGGTGCTGGTGCTGGGAGCCCGGCTCAACTGGATCCTGCACTATGGCCAAGCACCTAAGTTCGCCGCGAATGTCAAGATTATCCAGGTGGATATCGCGGCCGAGGAGCTCGGCTCAAATGGCGGCGACCCGCGACTGGGTATTCTTGGCGATGTTGGGCTTGTTTCTGAACAGCTCACTGTGGCGCTGGCCGGCTGGAAGTCCCGCCCGCTCCCGTCGAGCGTGGTGAGCAAAAAGCGTCAGAACGCCGAACGAGCTGCTGCTAAGGAGCAGCTAGCGGTTGGGAAGCCGCTGGTGTACGAGCCTGTTTACCGCACGATCCGCGAGGTACTTGCGGATGTTCCTAATGTTGTGTACGTTTCCGAGGGCGCCAATACTATGGATATTTCACGCTCCAGCTTCGAGCTGGATTTCCCGCGTACACGCCTCGATGCTGGTACTAACGCTACAATGGGCGTTGGCCTTGGCTACGCCATTGCTGCCAAGGTGGCGCAGCCCCAGTCTACGGTGGTGGCCATTGAAGGCGATTCGGCATTTGGTTTTTCGGCCATTGAGCTGGAGACTGCCGTACGCTCCAAACTGCCTATGATTATCTATGTGATGAACAATTCTGGTGTCTACCACGGCATTGATCCCGCTCGCTACAACAAGAGCGAGCCGCTACCTTCGACGGCGCTTGGTCTGAACGTCGAGTACCACAAGCTTGCCGACTCGCTTGGAGCCAAGGGATATCTTGCTCTGACGTTAGACGACGTGAAAGAGGCAACGAAGGATGCATTGGACTCCAATGCTGTTGCTGTGATTAATGTGATCATTGATCCTGCCAAGGACAAAAAACTGGAATTTGGCTGGATGGCCAGCACGAAGCTGTGATCCATGTAGATCCATATAGAAGGCCGAACTTGTTTAACTGTGAATAGCTTAGAGTTTAGAGCTTTATGAATACTGATTGTGAATGAGCTGTGTGAGAAGAATTTGCTGGTTGTTTAGTGAGATTAAGCAACTCTGCGCGCAACGCATTGGGAAGGTCTGAGAAGTTGGCAGCGTAGGATAAGATCACGGCCACTCGTCAAAATACGACTCATTGAAGTGCGGCGTATCAAAGCCTGTGCCAGGGTACCCCTCATCAAACTTGCCAACATAGGGCTTTAAAAGCGAGTTACCGTCAGTACCGCCAATCGAGAGGTCCAGGGAACGGGCAATCAGAGAATACACGTTCACATTAGGAAAAGGCTGCACATGCCCAGGCGGAAAGTTGGGTCCCTGAGCAACAAAGAGTGCTCGCATTAAAACTTCTGTATTGTTGTAGCCATGTACGCCCCTTGGCTCATACTTGAAATCCATGTCCGCATACTCCTTATGGGTTAAAATGCTCCAACCGAGGTCAGGAACCAAGTAGACAGGAGCCATACGGCGCTCGTACTGCATTTTCGAGCTAAAATGGTACTCTGCTGGCATCTTGTCGGAAAGGTAAGCCTTGGCACCCTCAAACTTCTTGCCGGCGATGGTGTTTGCCAGGTCCGCAGGTGCCTCGGAATTAAAGCGAAGGCCTGCCAATGGCCATCCCTGGCGGATCTCCACATTGGCCATGTCTACTGCATCGTCTAAAAACAACAGCCGATCATCGGATGTAGGTGCCATGCCATGGTCAGAAACCACCACTATATTGACAATATCGGTCAGGTTGCGGTCCCCCAGGCCGTCCACAATACTGCCAACCAGGTTATCAACATCGGTGAGCGCCTGCTCCAATTCGGGACCGAAAATCGCATGCTGGTGGCCAACAGTATCAACAGTGGGCACGTAGGCCATGAGCAATTCCGGACGCTCAGCCATAGGCAGGTCCAACCACTCAAAGATACGATCTTTCTTGACACTCAACTCCTCTGTCGCGTTAAATGCATCAACATACTGAGGAGCCCGCTTGCCCCAATTGACCTCTGAGCCGGGCCACATGTGGACAGCGGCGATTTTGTTGTTGCGACGCATGGCTGCCCAAATTGGTTCGCCGCCCCAAAACACCGGATCTAGACTCTGCTCGGGGTCCTTGTAGAAGAACTGCCGCTTGAGCTTGGGGTCATAAAAGCTGTTACCAACGATGCCATGATTGGCAGGGTACAGTCCCGTCGCAAGCGTCCAATGGTTTGGGAACGTCTGCGAGGGAAACGAAGGGGTCATGTAGGGAGCCGAGAGTCCAGAATCAAACATTGCGGCCAGGTTGGGGGTGCGGTCGCGGTGGATATAATGAGGGTGGAAGCCATCCAATGAGACCACCAAAGTTGTTGGATTGAAGTCGTAGGTACCATTGTTATAGAGCCGACGCGCGGGTGGTCCATCCACCTCATCTCCAGTATCGTCGTTGTCCTTATCTTTGTTGTCTGAATTTCGTTCTATGCGGCTTGCGCCAGCACCGATCAAAATAATCAGGAACAGAAGACCGATGAAAAATAAATAGGGACCCTTTCGGCCGCGTTCCGAAAATGGAACATGCTTCCTTTTCGGGCGCTGGCCATTTTCATCCAGATCGTCCAATGCGATGTAGTCGCCGCGTCGCAAACTATTGGCTCCGCCTTCTTGTCGGCCCAAAATCAGCGACACACTAGCATCTTCGGCGGCATCCAACCACCGATCGCGAGGAGGCATGTCGGGTGTGTCAGATCGGCGAAGCGATTTTGGCCAATTCCTGTAAATTGCAAACTGTCTTATTTTTTTATCTATTCATAAATAAATCCAGCCTCCGTAGCTCATACGAAACTAAAAAATAATCTAGAGATCATCTATGGACCCGAGTCGTACGCCGCAGCGTCATGCAGAGGCCAGCGCCGGGAAAGGGTTGTGCTCGAGAGTTTCGGCCGCACTAGATGTCTACTTTTGAAGGCGGTTTTGATCCGGCTAGGCGCTACAGAATAGGCTGCCAATGTGGTAACCATACAAAATAGGAGGGTTGGGACTCGAATTGTATAGTTAGGTCAAATTCATAGCATATATACATGCCGAAAGGTATTTATCTGAAGGTGAGTATTTTTCAGACCGGACTCTGAGACATCCGCAAGGCTTAGGGTAATTAACCAGTTGGTGCCTCAAATATTGTTTAACGGAAGACTACATATGACCACGGTCGCTGGCAAGCCGAGTCGATAGCCCACGACGCTAGTATTAATGCTTCCAGCTAGCTATTCCACCTGTGCTACTGGCATCTATGGTCGTTGCCTGAGTCCTGCAGGTGCATGTCCGGGTTTCTGCAGCTCTTTGTGGCACACCGGACAGTTTGTATTATCTTGAAATCAGATGCTCCGCAAATTCAAGGATTGTCTCTACTCCACAAGACAATAGCCCCACCATCTAACAAGTCCTAGAAAGGTGATACGCACTCTGCACGCTGCGCACATTGCAGAAATAACACCTCGAGCCTGTGATAGTTTCTATGCAGATTCTCCCCAACATACGCACCTGCATATCCGGGCCTAGGGCATGTCCCAAATGGGCCAGTTGCTTGCAGCTTGCCCGCATAAGACGAGGTCATGGAAAATCATTAAAATAGATACACTTAGCTTAGAGACGCAAAATCAGCTCAGTAGACTGACTTGTCGAGAGAGCCACAATGCTGAGCGCTAATCCAGAAATGCCGACTCGTTAGAGGTGCCTGCCAAGCGCATGGAGCTGTCGGCTTGTGCAACTCCATGCATGATAGAGTGCATGATGTTTGGCCCACGTGCTCAACTGTTCATCAGGTATATAATGTTCGGCATTGGTACCGATCTCAACAGAGAATGAAGTTTCTGACTCTTGCCCTGGCATCGCTCTACGGAGCTGACGCTGTCTTCTACACCAACCCCAAGCCATACAGCCAGGATACTCTCGACAACTACAACATCCTCAAGTACACTACTTGGATGGGTCCTTGGTCTCAGCGCCGTGGTGTTGGTCTGAACCGTGATCCTCCGGATGGATGCCGGGTTGACCAAGTTGCCATGATCCATCGTCATGGTGAGCGTTACCCCGACACTTACACGGTCGAGGACTGGGAGCCTACTTTGGAGAAGCTTGACGCCAAGAAAGGCAAGCTCACCGGAGCTCTGGCTTTTTACAATACCTGGGAGCCCTACACGGAACCTGAGAATGGCTACAATGCTCAGGAGACTACTGTGGGTCCCTACTCTGGTCTGTTGAACGCCTATAGCCGCGGTCTCGAGTATCGCCGTCGTTATGGCCAGCTCTACGATGGTGAGAGCAAGCTGCCCATTTTCACCTCGGGATATGAGCGCATCACACAGACCGGTCGCCGTTTTGGCGAGGGCTTCCTCGGCTTCAACTACACTGATCTCGGTGCTGTACAGATTATCCCCGAGACCAAGGCTCAGGGCGCCAATTCTCTTGTTCCAGTCTGTGACCTAGAGACTGTTACTACCTGCGATGTTGGCGGTAATAAGGAATACCTCAGCGGATGGCCCGACTATCCTCCTTGGGAGTACGAAGAGTTTAATCGCGCTGCTATTCGCCTCAACAAGGAGCATGGTCTTAACCTCAATTCCACTGACATCCAGCAGCTCCTGTCTTTAGGTCCTTTTGAGCTGAATGTTCGTGGATCATCACCTTGGATTGACGTCTTCACCTCGGAGGAGTGGATTGCTTTTGAGTACGCCCACTCGGCCTACTACTACTGCTACGCCGGCCCTGGCTCCACCAACGTCCGCGAGCGTGGTAGCCTGTGGCTCAATGCCACTCGCACCCTGTTCAACCAAGGTCCTAAGGACTCTGCGCCTTTGTATTTTTCGTTTGCTCACGATACGGACATCACTCCTATTGTGTCCCTGTTGGGCTTTGCATCCCCAGAGAAGTATGACCCTACTCAGGTCCACTTCAATTCGTTGTGGGATGTTACCGATATCGTTCCTCAGGGCGGTCATCTGACCCTGGAGCGTCTTGTGTGCAGCAACCAAGACATTGGTAGCACCGACCTGGCTAGCGAATACCCTCTGGCTTTCAATGCCAGCAACACTACTGCCAGCTATGCTTCCAACTACACGTACAATTACACCAGCAGCGCCAACCACACCAAAGGCACCGAGAACATCTACGTGCGGGTTGTGTTGAATGAGGCCGTTGCTCCTCTGCCCGGCTGCAGCAGCGGTCCCGGCAAGTCGTGCAAGCTTAGTGACTTCAACAAGTTTGTCGACAATAGCACCAAGGGTGTCGACTTTGTCAAGACCTGCAACGTCTCCTCCTCGGCACCGCAGTATCTAGACTTTTTCTGGCACTGGAACGATACCAACGCCCTCAACTATGACTCGGACCCAATTCCGTTCCAGGCCGGTTTGTTGGACTCCCATGGCCAGCCCATCAAGCACTAAACCTTTTGACGATTATGATAGATTTACATACCCACTCCTTTTTATTGTTGCCACACTTTTATCTCTTCCGCGCTCTTGTCACCGCGTCGCAGCTATCACTGCCAGCCTCTTCTTTGTCCCTTGACTTCAGTAGTGTTTGATGAATGACCCATATGGTCACTCTGAGGCTGCTGGCCCCATTAATAGTTAGTATTTCGGGTTGCCCAGTGCTGTTTCTCTACCCCTTTTAGATCATGGGTAGAGCCAGGGGTAGCTCTGGATCTTAGCCCACTGGCTCTCATCAGCTCTCAACCGGCTTTAGATAGCGTCATGGCTATCATCTCCTTTGCTGCCTCTCGAGTTCAAGTCTCGTCGTAGCCGATCCTCTGGAGCCCACTCCTTGTCACATGCGCGAACCACCTCTTTTCGATTGGGACCAAGATGCGACGTACGGCTGTGACGAAGACAGTTGTCGCTGCGCTTAAACCGCTTCTCACAGCCAGGATACAGACATCTAAAGCGGGGAGGGATATGCATGTCACGCCAGTGTCGAGCAAAGTTGCTCTGGCACTTGAAGCCAATGGCACTCCACACACAGCTTTGGCTGGGACACAGATACCTGCGGTGTTGGCGCGAGTGGCAGGTGTCGAGATGGTCCGCCAGATCTTCTAGCCGCTTGAACCTTTCTTTGCATAGAGCAATGCCACAACTTTTCGTGCCTTTTTCCTGATCGGTACGCGACCCGATAGCGTCGAGCATCTCACGACGACTAGGGTCAGTGTCGCGGTACATTTTCGGCGCGGGGATATCGGTATTCCTGCGCATCTCGCGCCGGCGGTGTTGCAGATAGTTCAAGACTTTTTCGTCAAATCCAGGACACGCACTCGTTTCATCAGGATCCTCTGTACAACCGAGAGTAGCAATAATACGCTGCCGCCATCGTCGAGGCGACTTGTCGGGAGGGGAGTTACCCGCTTCCCAGTCCTTGTCGGAGCCTGAAGAGATAGGTGTAACAGCGTTACTGCAGTTCATATCACTTGTTCTAGGCGCGTTTTTGATTTTCCTTTTATTGCGTTTCTGTTTCACAGAACGTTCTTCTGTAGCAACTTCTTCAGAAGCCGACACATCCTCAGGCGCTGCGACGGTTTCGGGCGCAACAGCATTGTCAGGAGCGCCAACTTCGCCTGCCACATTCGGCCCGTTCATAACCCCAGATGGGGCATGGAGATCAAATAATGGCCGCTTTAACTCAGAGAGGGCTGGTGAAGACAGGGCCAAGAACTGGTCGGTGAAGGCTGACTCGAAAGTGTACTTCTCGTTTTCCGAAATCATGTTCTGCACGCCTGACTTGCCGAGAGCAGGCTCTCGCAGTAGTTGTGGTGTGTTGTAACTTGGTATTGCAGGTACGGTTACGGGGTAACCTGTGGAGACTCCGGCAGGTGCAGCCGAGACGGGGGTAGGAGGCTGCATAGGCAACGCATACAGAGGCGGTTGCGGAATTGTGACAGGAGGGGGCTCTGATAGTCCAGTTCGCCATTTCTCCTGAAATGGGGGTAAAAGTATGCCGCCATCTGGCAATGGTAGCGCCTGCAGGTATGACGCCCATGGATCTGACTTCTGGTGCCATTGGCTTTCATGAAGCTCGTGGGGCAGCATTTCTTCACCCAGCGATGGTTGCCCGTTGTCAAACGCATACCCGGAGAACATACTCCCAGGTGATACCATTGTGTCGGCTAGGGCCGATGGATAAAGTGGAGTTCGATACCCAAAGACTCCGGGGGAGTTTAGCAGCGGCCGCTGTACATAGGTTGCACTGTCGGGCCCAGGCTTGATGTTGCGAGCGCTAGAAAACTGCTCTGTAGTGTCCAGGCGCGGGAATTGGAGCCCAGACTGAGACATAAGATACAGAGGTGGTAGAGAATATTGCTGCCGTATATATATGCGCCAAATGTGATGTATCACATTTTGCGATTCGAGGGCTGCATATGCATACGCGTCACAACCGACGCGTCAATTGAACTCAGTACGAGATTTTCTAGAGCAACTCGCTACGTTTTGAGAGCGATAGTCTGTGTACAAGATGCCTGGAGGTTGCTCAGATCTGGTAGTAGTTTCAGCGGGCCCATATTGTACACACGCGAAAAAGGACTACCTGGCTCGGCTGGGAAATAAATTGGCAATAATAAATACCAGAGTACATATAATCTTGCCTGGATGCATGCGAAGTTTGCGTACTGAATGATTTAAGAGCGTTCCACAGTCGCACCATGCCTCGTATGGACTTTCTGGATGCTTCCCCAGAGCATGACCGGCTGGGCATTTTGGATAAAGCATTAATGTACGTCTGCGCTTCTAGTCATTTCGAGAACTGCTATATTTCGTGAACTATGCCGAAAGTTATGTTAGATTTAAGCGAGTGGCTCAGTCACTTCTCCTCGACCTTCAACTTAGTCAATGAGATGCACGTCCGAAGCAGGAGCTTGGCAATATGTCTCGCCAGGCCAAGCCTTGCCAAACAAATACGGTTGCCACCACACACTTTAGTACCACTACGCCAGAGTAGACTTTTGCATCGAAGGAGGCATGGTGATCTTTATACCGATCTGACGTTGGAGATTGGTATACAGCCTAGCGAGCTGAAGCTTATATCGCTATTGAAGCAGGAGACGCTAAACTCGAAAAGTGCCGCCAAAGTCGGGGCCGCGGTTGCTGATATTGTTGTTCCAAGAGGCCATGATCCCTTGCTAAAGATTCTTTCGGAGATTCCACCCACGGATCGTCATGGCTTTAACCCCATCATTTACATCACCACTCTGGTAACCGCGATCAAAAAAGGTCGCTCGTTAATAAATGCCCACGATAGCCTCGTGAGAGTACTGGAGATACCGCCCAGAGAATCCATGCTGCACGTGCTGGGCAGCGCTGTCATGTCGGCCAATCCGCCGGATCTCGAAAAGTACTTCGATGCTATTCCCAGTCACTACCTGGACCAGCTTTGTGATACGCAGATCCCGCTTTGGCTCGAAGCCGGGGCTTCTAAACGGAATCTCAGCTCTATGCTGCGAGCAGCCGCTGGTCGGTTGCTCTTCCCCAAAACACCAAAAGGTCTCGCCGCAGCTACGTCTGTACTCACAGAATTCGATCTCTATTTGCAGACTGTAACCAAAGTGCTAGGCTCGCTGAGTACGCATCGCCGAGTTCCGCACTTAAGCGAGGGCTTCTGTGTCATGGTTGCGCGCAAGTTCGCCAACTCGGTAGTTGACAAAGAAGCCCTTGCAGCATTTATCGACACGGTGAAAAGGATTCGGCCTGCTCACGGCCGTTCTGCCGTGCTTGGCGAGCGATTTTGGCGGACACTTTTCAAGGCGGGATATACCGCGCCCTTAGCGAAGTTGAGCCTTGATATTCGGCGGCTGGCTCAGCGGGCAGCCCTGCCAACGCTGGTAGGAGCATGCAGGGTCGAGATCGCCGAGTTGGCATCAAAGATTGAGCATGGCCAAAATGTATCTGAAAATACAGCCTTGTTTGTGGCCCGCTACGCTCGCATGCTGCGGCTGGTCTCAGGGGAGCGGGCTCCTCTAACGCTGGCCAGTGCCCAGCGCCATGGCGACAGGGTGCTGGGTAGCTTCAACGAAGCAAATCGCAATCGGCGTTGGCTAACTGCCGCATTAGAGAACTGTGTGCGTCGGAAACGATACGCTGCTGCCCTAGAGCTAGTTCCTGGTGTGCGACAGACAAGAACACCCTTTCTGTGGAACCTGGCTGTGACGGCTCTCGCTGGTAATCACCAAGCTGCTGAGGGCTGGCAATGGGTTGCTGAGATGCGCGACCACGGACTTATTGTGAACAGAAATGCGGCGGTGGCACTTTTGAAATCGTCGTTGCAAACCGACAAGTCCTCGTTTACCCGGAACCTTGAGACGCTCGAGCAGTGTGGGGTAGTCTTAGACGACGCCCACTTGGCAACTGTGTTCAACTACGCAGGAACCGGAGCTTGCCCGTACGGTTGGAAAGATCTCAAGTTGCTGGCCGAGTTGGCAGCTCAGGTATCACAGAAGCGTATTCAGGCCATTCGCAAGGATCTGAGCGTTGAGCCAGGTTCAGACCTAAACGGCCCGAGTAGTCCCGACAGTTTCAGCGGCAAGACCAACGCGATAGGCAGCGAATGTCTGCGGGAAATCGTGTGGTGGGCCTTTCTCAAGATGCCACACGTGCCGTGGCAATCGGTGCGGTTTCTGGCGTCGCTGCAAGACTACGGCGTGGCCGTGGAGGCTGGGGCTGTGCGGGCGTCCGTGGCTCATGCGTTCCATAAACTGGGGCGGCCAACTGGAGAAGCTAGACGCGTAGTTCTCCAGGCAGGGCACTCACTCAGTTACATCTCCGAGCAGTTTAATAGTGAGTGGGACAAGCTGGCATCTGAAAACGTACATAAATACTAGCTCTATAAGAGATTGCCTCTGCTTTTGAAAGGTCGTTGCATTGCACCCTTATTTGGCCCTAGACCACAGCCGCTCCTGGCTGCCATAAATATCACAGCTCATCGATGTCTGGGATCTCGACCATCTCTATATCCTGTATTTTCTCCGCATTCATGGCGTCTGCGGCCGCTTGCCGATCCATAATTCCATCAAGTTCTCCGAGCTGGGTTAAGAATACGGTACCAACACCGAGATTGTCCATCGTGGATGCAACAAACAACGCCGACGCCTTGCTGCTAGCCAGTGCCGTACCATCGAACGGGGTGTCATTGTCAGTCTCAGCAGCTGGAGCCACATAGCCGACCAGCTTATCTCCCCGAACAACTGCCGCGGCAGTCCCTGGCCTGTGCTCCCGTACTTCATCGGGCGTCCGCTTAGGGATGGTACCAGCGGGCTGCATGTAGTCTGTGGCGAGTGCCGAGGGTACAACGGATTTGTCTTCTAGCAGCGCAGCGTTCGCCTTCGTATCGTACGCCCCACCGTTACCAAATGCGTCACCGACCCACTTCGCAATCATCACTCCGGCCATAATAGGCACAACATAGGTGAGGGCACCGGTAATCTCAAATACAATGACAACTGATGAGATAGTCAGTTTTGTCACGCCTGTGAGGGCCGCGGCAGCACCAACCAATGCATATACTCCCGGTGTAATACAAGGCCCTGTACCTGGACAAAACGCTTCTGAGAGAACACCACGGTGCGCGTGTAGAAAGATGCGCATCCCCTCACCTAGCAGGCGGCCCAACAGAGCGCCAGTGGTAAGCGCAGGCACCAAAATGCCGCCTGGAACACCCAGGCCGTAGCTGAGCGGTGTTAGTGCAATAGAGACTATGGCAGCATAGGCAAGACCAGGCACGCTGCCAGCAGCACAGAAGCCTGTTTCGTCACCATTGCGACACTCTTTGAGCGCGGCAGCCAGTAGCTCAGGCAGTGGCTGCTTCAGCGGGCTCCAATAAGAAACCACAGCGGTAACCGCAGCGACGATCGTGGGCAAGATAATAAAGCGAAAGCGGTAGCTGCTTGAGTAAAATACCTGGCGCCATGCATCGAGCTTTTTGAGGCTGAGCACGGCAAAATAGCCATAGCAGCCGCCGACTAGTCCAAGAAACGAGAACGGCAGAAGCTCAACGCCATGCCATACGCGGTCATAGCTGACTGCGAAGGCCACCGCCTTGCCTGTTCGAAGTGGATCAATAGCCTCCACAACCAGCACGGCAGTGACCGCGCATACAAACGCTTGCCACAACGCCGGCCGCACTGGCACAGGCCGCAGAGTTTCCAGCACAAACAGAACACCGCCCACGGGGGCGGCAACTGACACAGCCATTCCCGCAGCAGCAGTAGCAACAGCCAATTGGCGCCGGCCCGAGGGCGAAAGCGCGGCCCGTAGGTGCCCCGATCTTTTCCCCACGTCGATGGCTATCGAAGCAGCAAGATGCACAAGCGGGGCTTCCAGGCTCAGCCACATGCCACTGCCGGCGGCCAGGCAGTAGGCAACGATCTTGACAGCCACGGCCTGGAAACTGAGGATCGCCGGCATGCGGTGGCCACAAACATAGCCACGAATAGCGGGAATACCGTTGATGGCCGCTTCCGGTGATAAAAGCACGACCAGCAGTACAGCAGCAGTTGCAAGGAAGGCACTGAAAATAGTGTAAATCAGGAAATCCGCTGGCCACGGTGTCCATGGCGAGTCGGACGCACCGCTAGCGCATGCTCCGCCCTCGCAACATAGTGTTTTGGGAAGGTACCATACACTGCACCGTCCCTCTCGGAGAGTCAAGAGCCATCCCGACACAACCATTGCCATGCTTCCAAGCGTGCCGGTGACAAGGCTGGCGAATATCAGCACCGCCCATTGCGCCAACCACTCGGAGAATACCTTGGCTGGCGGCAGCTTTGACAAGTGCTCGGCGGTACGCGTGCGTTCGCTCGGACGGCTCAAGGACCAGAATATGTCATCTGGCACGGGTCCCTCTTCAACCTGCCGCGGATGAAGCGGCTGCTGGACGCCGGCATCTGCCAGCTCGAGGTCCAGGCTGTCGAGTGACTCTCGCGACATGACAAAGTCTTGGCATAGTGCTTCACTAGTCTGGACTACATTCTCACCAAAAAAGCTCCGTTTATATATTTCTAGTTTTTAGAATTAATTGTGGCATTGCTGCCAAATTGTAACTGTCGCAGATATCAACCACGAGGATGTTAGGACATACATGCAACCTCGACTAGTTACAGCCGGGCGACTTACCCTGAGACCCAAGCGAGCCGCGACAACTAGGGTCGGGGGGGGAGGCTTCTGGTGCGACCAGCTGACATGTTCGATGAGATGGCAAGTTCGGCGCTGGCGGCTGCTGGCCGAGAATCTCCATCTGTCGAGACGGCCATTCGAGCCATCGCCGCCCCTGTCGGCGCGCCAAACACCTCCGAGTACGAGTATGCGCGGCGAGCTTATTTGGAGAGCCAGCTAGCTCGAGTAGACCAGATTGCAGCTTGGGACTCTGCGCAAGCCCGCGAGTCGCTCGGTGCAGCGGCTGCCGCGCTGGAAAAGACGTTCAAGGACCGTGCGCAGCTTTCCGACGCCATGGCCTGGATCGAACTGGAGAGACGCGCGGAATCTCACGCCCTGCGTCTATTGCAGGCCGGCGATAATTCCGCTGGCGCTACCGGTGCTTCTGTTACTTCATCTACTGCCACCAAACGCGGTGATTTACATGCGCGAACTGTCAAAGATGCGGCGTCTGTGCCCATGGATATTGGTTTGAAACGAAAACCACGGGCCCGCAAGCGAGCCGGAGGTGCTGCGACTGTGGCTGCAGTTGCGGCTGCTGGAAGCGGTGAAGCAAATGTTAAGATTGCTCCTGCACCGTCTGGGAAAGGTGATCTCGGCAACGGTGATTCGGAGCCGTCTACTGGGAAACGGCCGCGCAAACGCAAGGCCGAGGGCGGCGTCGACTCGCGTGGACGGTCTAAATTCCGGGCCCTGCCATCAGGCGAGCCCAAGTCTAAGCGTAAGGATGCGGCTGCAGGTGAATCCGATGTGGGTGAGAATGGTGTTGCTGGTAGTAGCGCAGGCGCTGCAACCGACGGTTCTGCCGAGGACGGAGCCGGTTCTTCGGCTACCGGCGCCCTGCTGGCACCGAAACGGTCACAGAAGCAATACAACTCCGCATACGATGGTATTTGGCGAGACATTGCCCGAAAGGACTTACCAAAGGCCTACAAAATTTACCAGTCGGCTTTGAACGTCAAGCTCAGCAATACCCGCAAGACAGCGGCTCTGACGTCGCGGGAAGCCAAGCGCTGGCAAGTCCGTACGAACAAACAGTCCAAGGACCTGCAATCCAAGGCCAGAAGGGCCATGCGCGAGATGATGGCGTTCTGGAAACGCAATGAGCGCGAGGAACGTGACCAGCGCCGTAAGGCCGAAAAGGAGGCCCTCGAATCTGCAAGACGACTCGAAGAAGAGCGCGAAAGCCGTCGGCAGGCCCGGAAGCTCAATTTCCTTATCACACAGACTGAGCTGTATTCGCATTTCATCGGCCACAAGATCAAGACCGACGAAATCGAAGGTGCTGACGGCGCAGGCGCTGCGGGCCAGAATGGCAAGCCAGCCGATGGCGAAGAAAAGAAGGTTGTGGATCTCGAAAATGCAAATGTCGGCGAGGCCGCACACCATTCGTCGCTGGACTTTGATGCCGCGGACGACGAGCATCTGTCGCGAACTGCCCAGGCCAACGCACAGCAAGCAGTCATGGCAGCGAGGGCTCGGGCCCATGAGTTTGACGAACAACAGGTTCGGAAGGTAGATATCGATGACTCGGAAATGAATTTCCAGAACCCCACGTCGCTTGGTGATCTGTCGATTGCGCAGCCCAAACTACTAACCTGCGAGCTCAAGGAGTACCAGCTCAAGGGCCTTAATTGGCTGGCCAACCTGTATGAGCAGGGCATTAATGGAATTCTTGCAGATGAGATGGGTCTTGGCAAAACAGTACAGTCCATTTCCGTCATGGCCTATCTTGCTGAGACACATAATATCTGGGGCCCTTTTCTGGTTATTGCCCCCGCATCGACGTTGCACAATTGGCAGCAGGAGATCACTCGCTTTGTGCCTGCATTCAAAGTGCTACCGTATTGGGGTAACAACAAGGACCGCAAGGTGCTTCGCAAGTTCTGGGACCGTAAGCAGCTCCGATACACCAAGGACTCGCCGTTCCATGTGTTGGTAACCAGTTATCAATTGGTGGTGTCTGACGCGCAGTACTTTAACCGCATCAAGTGGCAGTATATGATCCTGGACGAGGCCCAAGCTATCAAGTCGTCCTCGTCCTCGCGCTGGAAAAGTTTGCTGAGCATGCAGTGCCGTAACCGGCTTCTTCTCACCGGTACGCCCATCCAGAACTCTATGCAAGAGCTATGGGCACTCCTGCATTTCATCATGCCTACACTCTTCGACTCGCACGAGGAGTTTAGCGACTGGTTTTCGAAGGACATCGAATCGCATGCCACGAAAAACAGCCAGCTTAACGAGCAACAGCTTAAGCGACTGCATATGATTCTCAAGCCGTTCATGCTGAGACGAGTCAAGAAGCACGTTCAGCAGGAATTGGGAGACAAGATTGAGATCGACGAGTACTGCGACCTTACCGGCCGCCAAAAGCAAATGTACCAGCAATTGCGGTCGCAGATCTCGCTGCGTGACCTACTGGAACGCACAGCAAACGACGATACACAGAGTTTGATGAATCTGGTGATGCAATTTCGCAAGGTCTGTAATCATCCTGATCTGTTTGAGCGTAGCGATACTCGCTCTGCGTTTGCCTTTTCGTCATTTGCGACATCAGGAAAATTGTCGCGTCCTGGAGTAGAGGTCGATGTCGACAGCACCCAGCGCAACGAAATTGCATATTCTCTTCCCAAGCTTGTTTACCGCGAAGGGCTGTTAGATGTTCCGAATGAAAACTCAAACGAGTTCATAAAGCGCAAGCTGGAACGCACCTTAACCGTTTGGGACCCCCAGTCTGCATCCATCAAGGCTTGGGAAAAGATCGCAAATACCCCAGCAGCCGATATCGTACGCGAAGCCCGTAAGGGCTTGTACGAGAAGGCGTTGGGCCTCTACACTCCTGACTCCGACCAAGCAGCCACCCTGGAAGTACCCCAGTTGGAGGATTCCCTCGGTCTCCGCCTGGATCGCGTGGGTCCACAGTATCTGGAAGATAGCTACTTGAGGGTCTATGACCGGGGTTTCCAGGAGCCTGCAATTGCTCCGCCTATTGCCTGTATCACTTCTGATAGAGCGGCAGATGTCGACCAACAGCGACAGCTGTTCCCCGTCGAGAAGCAGGCATTGCAACCACTGACGCTAGCCCAAGAGTGGAGCTGCCTCCAGCGAGGCTATTTGCCGCCATCAAACTTGTATCCTTCTGGCGACTACACAAGCATTGTACCACCTTCGATGCCGCAGTTTATTGCCGAAAGTGGCAAGTTAGCGCGGTTAGACAGCCTACTCGCGGAACTCAAGGCAGGTGACCACCGCGTGCTCATCTATTTCCAGATGACCAAGATGATGGACCTGATGGAGGAGTATCTGGCCTACAAGCATTATCAGTACTGCCGCCTGGACGGCTCATCCAAGCTTAGCGACCGTCGTGATCTCGTCAATGACTGGCAGACTAAGCCCGAGCTGTTTGTGTTTCTGCTATCTACGCGTGCCGGTGGTTTGGGCATCAACCTGACTGCTGCCGACACGGTCATTTTCTACGACTCGGATTGGAACCCGACCATTGATTCACAGGCCATGGACCGTGCCCATCGGCTGGGTCAGACCCGCCAGGTGACGGTCTACCGCCTTCTAGTCCGTGGAACCATTGAGGAGCGCATGCGCGACCGGGCTAAGCAGAAGGAGCAGGTTCAAAAGGTTGTCATGGAGGGTCGTGGCCAGGGTGCTGACTTCCAGAAACCTGGTCGGGAGGTGGCTTATTGGCTGCTGGACGATGACGCGGCCGTCAATGAGGCTCTCCAACAGCAAGAGGAGCTCGAAAACGCCAAGCCCCGCAAAAAGGGAAAGAAGGCCAAGCCAAAACAGGCGTCACTTGAGGAAATGTACCACGAGCAGGAGGGCAACTTTGAGGATTCCTAGTTCATTTAAACACTGGAGAAATGCTACCTGTCGTCTTTGTAGTCACGTATCCTACAGTCTCGCCATCTTGTAGCCCTTATCGGCGACTTCGCGAACATACATTCGTCCTATTATGATTAATATTACAGAATAAAAATTAGACTCTGCAGCAGGATAAATAGGTAGCTGCAGTATTCAAACACAGCCTACAAGGTCAACCAATACAGCGATGGCCGGGGCCATTCTAAGTAGTGCAGAGGGTGCGTAAAGCCGGTACAACATTAGACCCAACGACCCACCAACTCTAGAAGTGGGCTGATAGCCAGCTGGTAACACCGCAGATCCACGTCCTGCCGCTGCTCCTTGAGCTCTAACAGATCGTCCAATGCAAAGTATACAATCAGCAGTGGGTCACTGCGCTCGCGGTGACGCATTGCTAGCTGGAACATCTGGCCCTGCTCGGAAACCACGAGTCGGAAATAGATGAGCTGCGACAAAGTGTTCGAGAATGGCCATGACTTCAGCACGCCGCGGTTGTAAAGGTCCTGGGGTTCGAACGTCGCCGACCGCGAAGCCGGCTCGCGCACCGTACGCTCACCTGCCTGGTGCCGAACATTCTCCAAATATGATCGGAACGTCTCGATCTGTGAGTGCAGGTAGTCATGATGCTCCTTGACGCTTGTGTATACACCTTCGAGGGACTTGCACTCGCGGTTGACCTCATGGGTCATGGAACCAAGTCGTGAGACCTCCGAATTGACTTCTTTGTGCAGCAGCGCCAGCTCGGCCTCGCCAATGGTTTCGTGCATCGACGACAGCATCAGCCGCGCACGCATGCCGCGATCCGCGAACGCGCGGTCCGGTGAATTGGCAGCAAAGTCGGCCACAGACTCAAGGCTAAGCGTCTGCGGCAGCGCCGGGAATGTGCGTCGGATGTTCACAAGCAGTGTCTTGGCCTCTAGAAACGTCACGGTCGCCCGCATCGCCTGAGATGACCGCGCAGCCGTGTCGTCGGAAAGTGCCTCCCATCGCGATGCCAGTGGAAGCTCGATTTGCGTTTTAGCTGCTCTCGGCGGTGCCGGCGGCACGGGCCCAAGATCTTGCAGCAGCGACGTCAGTCGCGGGTTATTGGAGGGGTACTTGGCCAGCAGGCGGTGGATATCCACGAGCTCGGTGTGATAGATTTTGAGCTTGCGTTCGGGCGCCGTCAGAGCAAGATATTGATCCAACTCCTGGGCATCATAAAAGTCTGGCACCTCGCACAGCTCATTAAGAAACTGCTGCACAGGACGTTCGTATTTGCGTACGAGATCGTTAACATCGACGGTGAACATAGTCTTCTGGCCCGACGACTGGTTTGCGGCCATTTGCACAATCTTGGCAATAATCGTCAGGTTCCGTCGCGCTTGTTCGGATGGCAGTGAATCCACCAGCAAAAAGCTATGGGGCGATACAATTGCAGGGTTGACAAACCTTAAGAAAAAGTAGCCGCCAATTAAACTTGTAACTTGTTGATCCGTGGCTTCTGGGAACTTGCGTCGCGCAAGCAGCCGCACCTGCTTGGCCATCCATCGAATACCATAGGGCACTTCCTGCGCACTGGCCAGCAGCGTAGTCAGGAAGCCGTCGATCTGGGTCTGCAGCGCTCCAAACCGTGGTCCTACGACTGCCTGGACCTCCTCGAAGCGCGGATGCTCGGCTGCCGTTTGCAGCACAAAGGGCTGATTATATGCCTCATCGTTGGGATTCGCAGCCTTAAGCTTGTTAAACACGGGCAAAGGGCTGATATCGATATTATCGTTTTGGGAAATTAAAGCAACAATCTCGGGACCCAGAACGCTCTGCAAGTATGCCTGGCCCAATCCGCGCCGCGTGTAGCACATCATCATGCGGCTGACAGGGGTATTGGCTCTTAAAAGGGACGAAAACTCGGTAGTGGCCTCAAACTGGGTGGCTAAGACCTGACCAAACATTACCAGCAAGAGGTGCTCTTCGCGGGAGTCAAACTGGTTGCCGTAAATACTGAACATCACCGTCTGGAGGAGCTCATCAATCTCTGCCATAGTTACTCTTGACGTGAGCGACGCGATGTGCTGGGGCTCGCTTTGCAAAAGAAACATCAAAGCACCGTAAAGACGCATCTGCTCGGCATCGAGCACGAGATCGCCGCTGTCGCCGGCCCCGATTTGTTCAAGCCGAGAAGCAATGTCGCGTTCTTCCTCGGCATTCATTTTGTTTTGGATGAGTAGCGCAATGCGCTGGTCCAAGTACCGCACATCCTGCTCCAGCATGTAGTTTTGTTTGCTGATCTCGCTGATGGCCGACTTGAGAACCCTCAGCTCACGCTGAGCATGTGACAGCTCGTCATTGATATCCTCGTCACGATCAATGCCAGTCAGTGCCTTGTATAGGTCCACAACGGATTTTCTTTCTTTTTGGTTCATCTTTAAGAATGGGTGTGGGGCGCCGAAAAAGTCCGCTCAGACCCGGGTAAAGAGCGACAACAGATGTGTGCGCCAGTAGAGAGCGTGTAGAAGACTCCCTCGGAAGTATCAAGTTTCCTGGAACAGTCGCGTGCGTTCCTCGATCGCCGGCGCTTTGATAGACGGCAGAAAGTAAGGTGAGAGAGACGGCAGCTGCCGATTACTTAACTCGAGCACAGCATGCAGATCCTGCAGGGTGGGTCCGTGCGTTTGCATGTCGGGTAACAGTCGCTGCAAGATATCTGTTGCAACAAAATATTCCTGCACAATATCCGCTTCCTACCTAGTAGATCTCATACCGCTTATTAGTTCTGACACTCTCGCCTGGCCCCGCAGACCGGTGGGCCGACCCTCTATCGCCGCTTACATATGACATGCTGTCTCACCTCGACTCGGTACTTAAACTCGCGTTACCCGAGGTTCGCATGTATATAGCGTCACATAATCGATTTTGAGTTTCACAGTGCCACCTCTTTTTTTTCTGGAAGATCATCCATAATCATCTGCAGTAGAGATCATTTACATTAGTAGAGATCATTTACAACGAGTTGCTTGTACCAGAGCTATTCTTCTCCTTTACTCTCACAGCAATGCCTAGCACCCCCTTTCCCTCAATTTGTACCTCTCAGCTGCTTACTACCCCCGAATCGTTCTTTAAGCTTACCCCCAGGTTAAGGTCCATGACCTAAAAGCTGTCGACATGCGAAGATCAGCAATTGCCAGCTCTTTTGCCATAGAGAAGAAATACTCCTATACTACACTCTAAGTTCTCTGAAAAAAATCCCTTAGTCTCTGTCATCGACCGTAAATCGTCTTATTTACTCCACCAACTCGACTTTGCAGCTTACCAAATGGACGTTGAAAAATATCGCCGGGCAGGTGTGATCGCTCAAAGCGGTCTGCTGCACGCACTGCGTCTTCTGCACCAAAACTTTGGTGAAACGACAATCGGGCATGTATGCCGATCGACTGATGAATATATGAACCGTCTTGTGGGCCTTTCGTTTGCGAAATCTGTCTCTGAAAAAGGCATTGCCTTACCCTGTGAAATTTCGAAAGCAGACTTTGTTTCTGGTGTCGCTCCTGACGAGGCTGATGTATTTCAGGGAGGCATTGTGAACGATGGTGACGTGGTTAAGGTTGCTGTTGGTGTGCACATTGATGGCTACACCGTGCAGGCTGCTCATACTGTCATTGTGCGAGAAGGTACTCCTAGCGAACCGGCGACTGGCGGCGGTGCCGACGCCTGCGTGGCCGCATACCTTGCTATTGAAGCCGTTTTGGCGGCATTGGCCCTTCCACTTAGTGATAACCATCCACTGGCCGAGTCCGGCCCCGTTACTGGTGCACGTCTCCGGGCGATTGTAGAGGACATCGCCCAGGCGTTTGACTGTGTGGTTGTCCCTGGCTCACAGATTCGCCGAGTACAGCAGTTCGTGGCTGGTCAGCGTACTGTGATTGAGACAAACTCACAGGTGGTCGAATGGCTGCCCGAAACTCCTATCAAGGGCTACACCGCCGGCGACAACTGGGCCGCTGAGATTGGTGAGGCTTACCTTGTGGACATTGTTATCGCCAGCAAAGGCGGCGACCAAGGAATTATTAAACT
The DNA here is from genome assembly GCA_030565285.1 of Wickerhamiella brachini. Taxonomy (NCBI): domain Eukaryota; kingdom Fungi; phylum Ascomycota; class Dipodascomycetes; order Dipodascales; family Trichomonascaceae; genus Wickerhamiella; species Wickerhamiella brachini. Next base: position 81,800 of record JAJMBL010000008.1, on the reverse strand, counting down.
GACAGAGTTCCACGGCTTTGGCAACGTTCCCGAAAAGCCCAGCGTCTACGCTCGCGACTACACTGTGTCCTATGCTCTGAAGACCCCTAGTGCCCGCGCTCTACTTGCCCAGGTGGATAAGCGCTCGGTCTATCCCTTCCGTCTAGGCTACTTGGCCTCGTCTTTGGACCCTCGTAGCGTGAAGCTGGGTCTTAACGAGGCCGTTCAGCGTCATCTGCTGATTCCCTATCCCCGACTCAAAGCTCAATTTGTTCCTGAAAGTCAACGCAAGGGCCGTCCTGTGGATGTCGCCCGCGAGATGACAACTGTGCTATTGATTCCCGGTGCTGAGTCTGCGTCAGGTTTCCCCGAGGAGCTTCGGCTCGGTGGTGGCCGGCAGCTGGCGCCGTCGTGGGTGCATAGCGAGTTCATGCTTGGCGACGGCGATGCCAAACAGCTGCTTGCTGCTCGCGAGGCGAAACTGGGCGGTGTGCGGTACTTGGAAGTAACTGGTCGTGCCGACAGTAAAGACGGTGAACAGGCGGCGGAGATGGAGATCGAGTAGTTTGGCCGTGTAGCCCGCGAGCCAATAATGTGTGATATATTATAGTCTAGCATGACATTAAGCAACCTAGTTGATGCTGTTGCTACTGCTACTAACACCGCTGCTGCCGCAATTGCGGTATCATGCTACCTACAACAGCCAGAACCCTTGGCCATACGCATGTGATCTAGGGCATGCGGACTCTCGACCTGCGCATCGATATGTCGTCACAAAGGCCATCAATTGAGATTCCATCTAGGAAGCAGAGTTCGTCAAGCCCTCGAAATTGCTCAAATCAAGCTAGAGTACCCTAATTAAAATTGAAAACATCGAAAATTCAAGGGAAAATACTCCAGAACGCCTAAGCGAAATATTCACAACTATATGCTTATTTGGCAAGGTCCTTGGCCTTGTCCTTGAGATCGGCAAGATCCTTCTCACGGCGAGAAATCTCCTGGCGCAGCTTCTCGAGAGACTCCTTCTCGTGCTGCTTAACGTAGTAGTCCTCGTTGGCCTGCTCACGCTTGGTGAACGAGTCACCGGAGGCACCGTCGCCACGGAACGAACCAGTGGCACCGGCAGTGCCATCACTGCTGGTAGAGTTGAGACGGGCAAAGCGAGTAGCGACACGGGGGGAAGAACGACGCAAGGCAAACATGGTTAGTGTGGAGAGGCGGTCGGGAATTTGGGACTTAACAAATGGGGAGCACGGAAGGTTGCGGCCGGGTAAGCCCTCGGGCTCGCAATGGTGGTAGTGGTGCTGCGTGCGGTAGGGTTATGTCTTTCGTGTTATGTAACGACATAGATACTCATGACATAAGGGGAGTGAGGACTTGTTCCATTCGCCCTGATATAAGGATGAGAGATTTATGACATAAACCCTAAACTCTCTGAGATTATTCACTTTATCGATAGCCCCGTCGTTACCTAAGCGTTGCCCCCACAACCATGAGCCAGTCTGGAGTGGTGAATGGAGCTGTGGACAAAACCGCCAGTTCGAAATCCACAGGCCCGAAACGGCCAGTTAAACGCGGCGGAGCGCGTACAAGCTCAAAGGATCTTGACTTTGATAGCCAATGCGGAGTCCTACTACCGAATGGCCTGCCTTGTGGCCGTTCATTGACTTGCAAAACCCATTCAATGGCGTCCAAACGGGCGGTAGTCGGCCGCTCACAGCCTTTTGACGTGTTGATTGCATCCCATCAAAAGAGAAGACAAGTCAAGCAGTCTAAACGCTCGGCCATGGCCAAGAATTCTGAGGAGATTGCAGCAGCGGCCGCAGCAGACGCGGCTGAGCCTATTCTCCCCGAAAACGAGGAAATCCAGCAGGTTATGCTGGGTGCTGCGCGCTCGCAAGCAATTCCTTTGGCCAGAAAAACAATCATGCCGGTGCGTGCCCGTACCGACTACTTTCGTCTCCGCGAGTTACTGCTGGGCTCGATCGCCCGAGTGCCGCCATTACCTGTGGGCCATACAGGCGGGCTCGCCAAACTTATGACGTCTACAGGTGGCGTACTTGGCCGTGCTATTGTATACAACCCTGTTACCGAGGCCAGTGACACTCGCCCAGCTCGCACCTATCGGCCAGCAAGATAACTCTCCTCGCTGTCCCTTGAGCCTTTGGCCGAACCTTTTAATGCCAATGTTTTTGGTGTACACAACTGATATTTATGGTGCTAGACCTTCAAATGGCTGCAGGCAGCCGTGTAGACAGTTTAAACTAGCCCAATTACAGTCCCAATATTACCGTAATTTTCATGGCTGTTGTCGTGTTTCGCCCTCTCCATGTTTCTATGGTTGGGATGCTGGATGCAAGAACTATGATGCTTAGACCATGAAGCACTCGGGAAACGAGACAGGAACAGGACCCACTGTCACGGCGGCTTTTATTGGCAATAATTGCCGTTTGACTTCCAAACCCTTTCCAGCAGTTTTGCATCGGCTGTAATCGGCGCGAACTGAGGAGATGAAAACGGCAAAAGCAAGCGAAAATGAGTCGTAGCAGTCATATTGGCTCTCTCTAAACCATCTAACTGTTTAAGTTTCTGTTTCTATGCATGATTAACTAGGAGTTATTCATCTCAAAATCGTCGACGGCTTGTATTACCGCGTTCGCAACCCCATCCACCTCTTGCAGATGACGCATGATGCATGCGATATCCCTGCACTGCTCTCCATGCGTCATGCCGCCAAGCTGATTTGGGAATCCGGCAGCGCGGGCCATAAATCTTCACCTGAATCATCTTTCACTAGACTGAAAGGACCAGAATCTTCTTTTATTTGTCTCTGAATCATCGACTTGGCCCTGTAGGCATGGCCGAACATCATGCACAATTGACGGAGAGCCAAAGTGAGGCGCAGCACATTCATACGGAAATTGGTGTCGACTTTGCAACTAGATGATATTTTACTATAGAGTCGATGGGAAACATCCAAAATGGCGGTTTGAAATTTTCATGTTTTGATAACACGGCGCTATATTTGCTGGTGCGGATAATCTCGTACCGATCCTCTGCATCTACGAGTCCGTGATTGGGTGGACACTTACAGCCGTACAAGTGGGCACAGAAGTGGCCCACGATAAGCTTAGATGTGGATCCAGAAATTGTGCACATGATGGCCTAACCCATTCTACTTTGTGTAGTCCAAACCATTCTCTTTAACCTTTGATATTAACCTAAAAAATGCCGCCCAAACATAGCGTCGGCTTGCCATGGGAGCAGAAAAAGACCCGAAACCCTGCACCCTTCTGCGGGTGGGCCCTTACCCTAGACGGTTTGGGCCTGCATTCCAATGGCACGACTAAGTTACCCTACCGTGGGCCGCCCCCCTGACTTGCTCAGCATATCCCAAAAGTGGGGTCTTACACATAACACCACGTCAGTTGCCACTACTGTCTAGAAATGACCACGCGCGAGGATTATACGTACATGGCTAAGCTTGCCGAGCAGGCGGAGCGCTACGAGGAGATGGTTGACAACATGAAGAAGGTTACCGAGCTGGCTCAGGAGCTGGCAGTAGAGGAGCGCAATCTGCTGTCCGTGGCGTACAAAAACGTGATTGGTGCCCGCCGCGCCAGCTGGCGCATTGTGGCCTCCATTGAGCAAAAGGAGGAGGCCAAGGGCAACACCCCCCAGGTTGCACTGGTCAAGGAGTACCGTCAAAAGATTGAAAAGGAGCTGACTGACATCTGCCACGATGTGCTGACTGTCTTGGACAAGTACCTGATTCCTCGCGCCGAGGGTGGTGAGTCCAAGGTCTTTTACTACAAGATGAAGGGTGATTATCTGAGATATTTGGCTGAGTTTGCTGTTGGTTCTCAGCGTGAGGAGGCCGCCAACGAGTCGCTCAAGGCTTACTCGACCGCTGCCGAGACCGCCAACGCCGAGCTCACTCCCACTCACCCCATCCGCCTTGGTCTGGCATTGAATTTCAGTGTCTTTTACTACGAGATCCTCAACGCGCCCGAGAAGGCCTGCAAGCTGGCCAAGGATGCCTTTGATCAGGCCGTTGCCAAGATCGAGGTGCTTTCCGAAGAGTCCTACAAGGACTCGACGCTTATCATGCAGCTGCTCAAGGACAACCTTATGTTGTGGACCGGCGACATGTCTGAGGCTGGTCCCACCGAGGCCGCCGAGGAAACCGCCGGTGAGGAGGCTCCTTAGCGCTGGTCGGTTGTTGGCTCCCCCTTAGAAAGTATCCCGCGGCCAAGTTTATAATGAAATACGTCTTTATATAGCGCAGGGTTGCGAGTTTTGTTTGCGGAGTTGCTCTTTTGAGCTCTCTTTGTGGTCCTGCGACCAACCTGTACGGCCACTTTTGAAGCATATATTGGAGCCGTTCATTGGGGCACTGCGGGTCTGCGAGTATTTCGGTTTGTCATCATGCTGTTACTGCTATGTCAGCCTCTGTGTTTGGTCAGCCAATGGAATTGTGACCTAAGTATCAATGAGTTCTGTGCTCGTGTGCGGTCAGCATCCGAATATCTAAGCGGATCCCACTCTAAGCAGCGCAAGCGGCAGCGCTTACATAGACCATGCTCAAGTACGTGAATCTCGCCGTTGCGGCTGTTACCGCAGTTGGTGCATTTTTGTTGCTATCGCCGTTCAATGTGGCGCATATGTTCCAATCACTGTTCTTTTTAGCTGCTGCCGCGGCTATTGGTTTGCTGGAGTTCCGCAAGCCCGCCTATATTGGTCGCCATGCCAACTTCCTGTTTAGCTTCATTGGCAGAGCCGCTCTCTACATCTACTTAGGTACCCAGCTGGCATATGGCTCTCTACTCCGCTGGATTCTGGGTCTGGTACTGGTGTCTGTTGGAGGATTGTTTGTGAGCTTTGCGTTTTCAGGTATGCCGCTGCCAGAGTCCATGCAGTACGACCCTGAGCTGCCGATTGATACTTTATAAACCTGTGACAATATGTAGATCGAATTGGTGCCAATTGGCATGTCTTAGCTTGAACGAAAGGCGGAATCTCCGTTGCTGCCTCTAGCCGTTGGGCACATGGGCGGATGAGGTCTAGTAAGGCTTGGTCGCATGAGGAGCATCGGAGATGAGGGCTCCTACTTGTTGCTCGCTGGTGGTTTTCCGAGCACAGAGCCCCTCAGCTACACCTGCCTTGTCGGCTGCATTCTTGTTCTGGCTGAGTTTCTGGCTGACTTCTAGCCGCTTGATGGGAATCTTGAAGCCTATAATCGCCTTAAGTTGTAGCCGAGTGTACGCCTCGGGGGCCTCGTCCAAGCTCCAAGGCTTAGTCTCGGACGCTTCTTGCAGGTCACTAAGATGGCTTACTAGCTCTCGTAGCTTTTCCGGGTCGTCAGTAAACTCGATTGGCCCGTATGCATGCACGGCGACGTAGTTCCATGTAGGAACCACTTTGTGGTTAATTTTCTTCGTTTCGTACCACGATGGCGAAATGTAGGCATCTGGGCCGGTAAAAATGGCAAGTGCGTCCGAAGTAGGGGTCAATTTAGCTTGTTTGTTGGCTTTCGCCAGATGCCCGTACAGCGTCCCGTACTCACCCTCGTCTTCTTTGAGAAACAGAGGCACGGGCGAGGCCATCAAACCGTCGTCCGTGTTCGTAACTAAACTCGCCAACCGGTGTTCCTTGATCACCCATCGGAGAGTTGCGGCAGCGTCTGCCTCAAACGCCCGCGGAATATGCATCAATCACAGCCAATCCAGATGTAAGGATATCCTGAGTCAGTGCCCTCACGCCTATATTATAGGCAGTCGCTCTATCCACAGCGCTAGTCACGTCATATATCATTAGCTACTTCTTTTTTGAGCGTTGACCGAGCTTCGTGCGCTGCGACTTCTGCGCATACACAAGCATGCTCTCTACCATACCCTCGAGGACCTCTTTTTCGCCTAGGAACTCCATCTCCGCGGACTCGTAATCTTCGCTGAGCTGCTGCGCACCCTCGATTGCCGTTTTAAGAGTGGCCAGGTGTACTGCCAGCTCGTCATCCGACATGCCGGCCAGAGCTTGTGTGCTCACGGTGGTTAAGATACGCCAATTGACCACTGCGGACATGTCCGGCAAGCCGTGGTCCTTGTGCACTGCCGGCAGTGCCATATCCCGAACGGCCACCTTGGGGAGTGACTGGTCAAGATCTAATGGCGCCCCTAATGCGACGGCCAGCCGTCGGTGGATTGCCGAGCGATTCCATTCCACTAGCGTAGCATCCGGGCTCGCCATCAGCTGTGTCCAAAGCATCTGACTGGTCGGTGTAAGATGGGTTGCTGCGAGCGGCACCGACGCTCCTGGTGCCGGCAGTATTTCCCTGAGCCTTTCCTCAGCGTACGGAACGTCTCTGAAGGTGAACTTGAAACCGCAACCTACGCTTCCACCGTCGTCAGGAGTCCCTTCAGGGTGCTCATCTCCTTGAGGAGCCTCGAAGCTATCAAAATCGTCGTCAGATCCCCCGAAGTCTCCAAAGTCATCTTCCTGCTCCTCATCCAGCTCTTGCTCTTCCTCTTCGTCTAGCTCCAGCTCCGGCTCCAGCTCCAGCTCTGGCTCCAGCTCTGGCTCCAGCTCTGGCTCCGGCTCGTCCTCTAAAGTGACTTTGTGTAGATTCGACTTGCTTCTACGATTGGATTCGATATTAGCTTCAGTCTCAGGAGCTGTTCCATCTAAAACACCAGAGGGAGGGGCATCTGGCGTAGGACAGAAACTAAGGTCGTGTGAGACATCCGGTTGACTATCTGTAGGCTCGTTCCCAGTCTCCGATTCGGCCTCCACAAATTCAGACTCGTGGGACCCATCTGGGTCGGCAATTTTCAAAGCAGACACTGCGAGTTCCGACTCAGGCGACTCGAGCCCGACCTGGTCGTCACGCATGCTGACATGGACTTTGTGCTCAAGTCTTTTGTAGCCCCGCTGGCAACCCAAGTCATTGTGCAGCTGGCCATTCGGCTGAGTTTCCAGGCAATTATCCGTAAAAAGCAACCCACTCCTCAACAGGCAGAGAAACTGCAATGGTGGTTACAAGCTGTGGGGTTTCTGGTCCAAGTGCTCGTAGCTATTGTGCCTCAAGTTGTGCAGGCTCTTTGGACTGATAGAGAGGTGTTAGATCGCGGAAAAGGCGCCTATGGTATTCTTGGAGTTCATGCCAGTGCTTCTTCTAAGGATATCGGCCGGGCGTTTCGCCAATTGAGCCTGGTCATGCATCCCGACAAAGTCGGGGAAACAGGCGATGTGGCCGACGCATACAAGCGCATGGCAGACGCGCATGGGATCCTACGGGTGCCAGAGATCCGGGCTAGCTACGACCGCTTCGGTTCAGCAGCGTGGCAGCTTGCTAGCAAGAGAGCCGCACAAAAAGATTCGTTCCTGATTCGAACGCTGCAAGAAACTGGGGCGTACTATGTACTTCAAAGCCTCTGGACCGTATTCGCGCTGCTGTTTCAGGCGAATGCGCCGCTCAGTGAGCTTAACCTTGCTGTGTTGGTGTTGGGATTCGCCATTGAAGCCACTCTGCGCGTGTCTGGTGGAGGTTGGGCCACGCGGATATCGGGTTTACCAGCGTTCCAGTTAACGCGGGTGGTGAAAATTCTCGTTAGTATTTTTATGGTGACCTCGCGGCGATTCATCAAAATGCCCACTACTGCTCTGGACCGACAGATCCAGCAGCTCAATTTACTGGTGGGCGACGTCGATAAACTGGCGACAGCAGGCGCTGTCCAAGCGGCCGCACCTTTTGCAAACAGCACCGAAGCTATGTCTCGCCTACAAATGGGGTTGCAAACCAAGCTGGTTCACCATCTACAACTCAGGGACCCTGTTGTGGCTGAGAAATTGCGCTCGTCCACTCCTCCTACTGCGAGTGACAAACAAAATGCTCAGTAGACTATTTTATTTCTTGTATACAATGTATGCTCCACTCCTCTTTTGGGTAGTTTCTGGACCGTATGGTCCTTTCGCAATAGCTCAGCATCGGCTTAGCGCTCAGGTCGTCTGGATAGCGTCTGTCGTATCTGTGCGATGAGCTACCGGCAGCGTCCATTTGAAGGATCCAAGCTCGATCCAATCCTAAATATCAGCAACTTAGTTATAAATTCATGAGGTTTTCGAAAATTTGAGATACGCCGCTTCTCCTACGAGCTGCTCAAGTGGCAGTGATCCAGACTAGCTCCAGCCTCGCACCTGGCGGAAACCAAAACCACTCTGATGACTGCTGGCTTGGATCGTACTCACCAGCCACCTCAATGTTCAAGCCCCGATCTAAAGCAAGCTTTTTGAAGTCATTATATCTGTCGAGATTCCGGACTGCGGTACACACCAGCGCCTTGGCCGCAGGCTGCTGTAGTAACTGCTCCAGCACATTCAAAAAAGGTAAAAAATTCACGTCATCGTATAAAACGTCGGCGGCAATAATCAATTGATTAGGGACAGAGAACCCGCTAAGCTCCTTCCGGTCGGCATCATCCATGGGGTCTCGCCATAGTAGCTGCCTGCAGGTTCCCTCAATTCCATTGGCTGCCAAAGTTGATTTCAAAGACTCACAAACAGCAGCGTCACCGTCAGTAAGAACAACCTTTGATGCCCCACAGAGAGCGGCAACCATACTGTCGAGCCCGGTTCCTGCCCCCAAATCTAAAACTGGTCTGCCTTCAACAAAGTGGGGGTGGGAAATAAGAAACTCAGCGAGCCCCAGAGCTGCATCCCAGGTTCGATGACCCGTACTGCCAGCTTGACTCAAGACATTCTTGTTCTCCTCAATAAGAATTGTGGTGTTTTCCCCACAACGATAATATACCGGGTCTATCCGCGATTGCGCCGAGCCCGATCCACTAACGGCCGGAACCCCTAACCCATTGGTCTGGTCTCCTGCTACCCCAGCTCGGCCACCAGCTGACTGCGTGGAAAGAAACTTGGGTAACATCAGCTCTCCATAAGCGGCGATTATGTCATCGTGGACCTTACCGCTCGGCCCGGATTTCGCCTCAACCAGGGCCACAAACTTTTTCAACACGGCATATTGGTAGTGTTCAGGGGCCTTACTGGATTCAAGAGCTTGCAATAATACTGGCTGGTGTTCCAGCTCCATATAATCCTTTAGAATGTCTCCTATAAATGCCACATGTGCCTGCTGGGCGAAGATTTCCTTGAGGGCCACTCCCATGGATCGAAAACTCAGCCCAACCAGATTAGGGCAAGGACGCGGTATCCTGGTTGGGGTTAGGCTTTTGGCCACGCCATTACTCAACGATAAGCACAATCATGCAGGCCATTTTTTGCAGGGTTTGGGCTGTTGCATCGAGCAACCCGGTCCGGGGTCCGGATTTTGACAGAGGCAAGATGCAAATAAATATAATTAAATATACAGAGTAGAAGATAGCGTAAAGACAACAATTTATCCTGTCAGTCCGCATGCATACCCCAGGTCACAATCCGGAGAGTCAATGGTGATAGAGGCACTGTTTTAGCCTCACTTTTTTCAGCGGCGTTGAATTATTCCGGAGATCGAGTGACTAATCAGTGTCTTGCCTGTTGGGGAGTTGATTGTGCATAAATCAATAAAAGGCTCGCAGATCCTCGCCTTTGATCATCTCCCACCGAAACCAAAATATGGCTTTGGAGACTTTGGATGCCAAGGAGGTCGAGACCTTTGCCAGCGGTAGCGAAGTCCGTTCCCGGATCAATATCAACCGGAAAGCGAACGCCGCCTCTGCTGAGCGCGAGGCCCGCCTCAACAAACTCAAGCACATCTCCGAGCAGCCATTGACGGCTTCGAATTTTTTTGAGAAGATCCAATGGCTTAACACATTCCTTGTTGCCATTCTTCCAATGGTCGGAGCACTGTTCATTCCCTTTGTTCCGCTGAAACTCAAGACTTTCATTTGGGCCTTTGCCTGGTACTTCTGCGCTGGTCTGGGTATCACTGCCGGTTACCATCGTCTGTTTGCCCATCGTGCCTACTCTGCTCACCTGCCCTTGCGGGTTTTGCTGATGTTCATGGGCTCTGCTGCCGGCGAAGGCTCTGTCAAGTGGTGGTCCAATGGTCACCGCACCCACCACCGTTACACCGATACCGATAAGGACCCTTACAATGCCAAGCGTGGCTTTTGGTACTCGCACATGGGCTGGATGGTGTTTGTTCAGAACCCCAAGCTCAAGGGCCGCACTGATATTAGCGATCTGTTGACTGATCCTTTGATCAAGTCGCAGCACAAGCACTACCTGTGGTGGCTTCTTGTTACTGCCTTTGTGTTCCCTACCTGCGTTGCTGGTTACTTCTGGGGTGACTGGAAGGGTGGCTTCCTTTATGCCGGTATTTTCCGTATGTTCACTGTCCAGCAGGCCACTTTCTGCGTCAACTCGCTGGCACACTGGATCGGAGAACAGCCGTTCGACGACCGCCGCACTCCCCGCGACCATTTCCTCACTGCCTTGGTAACTGTTGGCGAGGGCTACCACAACTTCCACCATGAGTTCCCCAGCGATTACCGCAATGCCATCAAGTGGTGGCAGTATGATCCCACCAAGATCTTCATTTGGACCATGTCGCAGCTTGGCCTGGCCTACAACCTGCAGCGGTTCTCACAGAATGCCATTGAGCAGGGTATGGTGCAGCAGCAACAGAAGAAGCTGGATCGCTGGCGGTCACGGCTCAACTGGGGTGTCCCCATCGACCAACTGCCTGTTGTCGAGTACGAGGACTTCCAGGAGCAGTCCAAGGAGCGGCAGCTCACTGTGATCTCGGGTATTGTGCACGATATCACTGACTTCATCGACAACCATCCTGGTGGTCGCATTCTCATCAAGAGTGCGGTTGGCAAGGATGGCACTGCCGTATTCAACGGCGGTGTGTACCGTCACTCGAACGCTGCTCACAACCTGCTGGCCAACATGCGGGTTGCTGTGATTCGCGGCGGCTGCGAGGTCGAGGTGTGGAAGACTGCGCACCGCGAGCGCGCGGATGTGGCTCTTGTCGAGTCCGACGGCAAGAAGATTCTTCGCGCGGGCCAACAGCCGTCTGCTGTGCATGCACAGCCTTCGGTGCCGGGGGCTTAATCCCAGAATGTTATAGTCATTCGTTTATTTTATCTCATTGTCCTCTTTGACTCTTTTATTCTCCGCTTCCACCTAACCTGCCTTTACGACATGCGTGTGTGACACGCATTTCTGACAGTGGTAGTCAAAGGACAGCTGTGCTCACTCATACTCGCTTGCTTATTCTAAGCTAAACTACCGTTTATAGTTACTTCTCTGCCACGCCAGATAGGGTCAAGACCGAACTCGTTCGAGATGTAGATTTTATCGAGTAAATACAACTCAGGCTGAGTCGATTGGGTCAACTTGGAAACTGAAGCTAGTTTATGTAGTTCTATTTTATAGTCATGGAACATTTTTCGTCAGAGGTATCATGCCCTGGCATCCCAGTATTACTTTAACCCCTGCCGCCGGCTCCACGTTCCCACTTCATGTCCCAAGTTCAGGTAGGACCCCCCGACCTTCGGACCGCGGATCCGCGGGCGATTGCGCTGGCTCGATATTTGCGTAGCCACAAGTTATTGAAGCAGCGGCCCTCGATTTTCAACGGCCAACGCCAGGACTTCTTCCGCGTCAAGCGGGCGGTGCGGGCGCTGGACGACCCTGCCTACGAAAAGGCTCGAGCGTCCAACCCGGCGCTTCCCGAGGTTAAGACTCGGGAGCAAAAGAACGAGGCGTTGAAACTGCTGCCGCTCAACCGGTTTGCCTTTAACGTGACCAAGATCGAGACCCAGGCTGCCTTGCAAAAGGGCATGAAGCCTGTGTCAGGTGTACCTTGTGTGACAGTTGCGCCTGAGCAAAAGGTTGACGACGACGAGTATTACATGTGGCTCTACAACCCAGTGAGTGTATGGACCTATGCGTACGGTGCGGGCATTGTAGCGCTGATTTTCGGCGTCGTGCTGTTCCCGCTGTGGCCCTACCAGCTGCGGGTGCTGGCGTGGTATGTCACCATGGCCGCCATGGGTTTTGTTGGCTTCTTGCTGGTGCTTGGTGTGGTGCGGCTGATTCTCTTTGGCATCACCTACTTCACCAACTCACCTGGGCTGTGGCTGTTCCCCAATCTATTTGAAGATGTCGGCTTCTTTGATAGCTTCCGACCGCTATATTCGTGGCACGGTCAGCGCACGTTGCCGAAAAAGCCGAAGAAGAAGAAGCGGGTCAAGACTGAGGAGCAGCGGGAGGCTGAGAAGGCCTCCGTGACGGCCCAGGAGCAGCAGCAGCGCATGCAGCAGATGCAGCAAAGCCCGGCGTTCCAGGCGCTGATGCAAAAGGCCATGCAGGAGGTTGGTGCGCGGGCCGGCCGCCGCATGCAGGCCATCTTCGAAAAGGAAGGACCCAAGGAGGGCGCCGAGTTGGAGCAGCTCAAAAAGAAGCTGTTGCAGGAGGAGCTCGAGGGCGTGCAAGCCGAGCTGCAAAAGGCCGGCGTGCTGCCGCCCGAGTCGCGCATTCAGATGGGCCCCCCTCCCAAATAACTGCCCCTACAGCTGCCCAAATGACTTGCTGAAGCAGCTGCCTGGCCGCCCAAATGGGAGGCCGAAAAGGCCGATGAGGAAGCAGTTCCCCGGGCCAATGACTTTTAACTGGCGTGCCGGATACAGGTGTGGCCATCATTAAGCTCCATATTATTTACTCACAGATAGTTTCTGTTGATCGCAATTGGTGTCGATTTAGTTTCCAAATCCTGTTAAGGTTGGTATTTCGCCTTCGAGGCATCTCGTCTCACGCTTACATGCTTCCGATCGCATACCAATTAAAGGACAAACCAGTTCTCGTGGTTGGCGGCGGAGATGTTGGGACGGGCAGAATAGAGCGGCTTTTGCGAGCTCATGCCAAAACGACACTTATCTGTCCCGATGCTACTGAGGAGTTGGCTGAACTGGCCGCCCACGGCAAGATCGAATGGATCCAACGTCGGTACGAGCCTCATGATCTTGACGGACCCGACAAGTCATGGGCGATGGTTCTGACGGCAATCGATGACCGCGAACTATCGATGCAGATTGCTATTGAGTCACGCAGACTCAAGATCCCCGTCAATGCTGCCGACATCCCGGATTACTGCGACTTTTACTTTGGCTCGACTATCGAACGAGGACCCTTGCAAATCTTAGTGAGTACTGGCGGCGCCGCTCCTAGGCTGGCACGTCGTATTCGGCTGGCTCTCGAGGAGCAGGTTGACAATTTAAAGCTCGAGGGCGCCATTGAGGCCGTGCAGACGCTACGCATGGCTCTTCGGGGAAAACTAGGCGAGCAGGACAGAGATACTGTCAAACGCCGCATGGGGCTGATGTCGCAGTTCTGCGACACAAAATCGTTTCCGGACCTAGCAAATCTCAATGCCGACAAAATCGAGGGCATTGTGGAGGGCATGCTGATTGCCGACGCGCTGCATGGCAAGCGGACGCTCGAGGACGCACCGGCCCAGGAACCGGCGCCGAAGAAAGCCAAAGCCGAAGGTATTAACGGTCATGGGTCTGCTGAACTTAAGCACGAGCTCGACCACAAAGCTGGGCACAACCAAAGCGGTTCTATCGCTGATAGCCACCAAACTTCAGCCACGCCAGGTTCGGATTCTGGCTCTAGCTCTACCTCTGCCTCTGATAATTCAGATTCCAGTTCTGGTTCCAGCTCGGACTCGGTCTCGGACTCAAGCTCAGACTCGAGCTCGGACTCGAGCTCGGGCTCGAATCCCGATTCAAGCTCAGACTCAGATTCCGAGCCCGACACGAATTCCGGCCCAGAGCTGTGGAAAAAGCTCAAGCGAAGCGCTATTCAATGCATAAAAGGGCAAACGATTCCCGCCGTCCCTTCATTTCCGTTCTCGCAAGACTAGATAAATATTACATTAGTTTCGGCTTCTTGGCCGACTCCTCAGGCGGAGGACTATCCTCAGACTCAGACAAGGTATGCTTACCGGGTCCAGAGTGCGTTGTTTCAGGTGATTGTTTTTCTGCTGAGGCAACCTTTTGGCGGTCTTGCTCCTTATCGCGGTCACTTCCGCCCTCACCATCATTGTCGCTGTCACTGTCGCTTTCACTGTCACTGTCACTGTCACTGTCACTGTCACTTTCACTTTCACTGTCACTGTCACTGTCACTGTCACTGTTACTGTCACTGTCGCCGCTATCGACAGTGATTAACGTAGGAAACTCGAGTACAGTGTGACCCTTCAAAGCCTCCCCAAGGGTGCTGTTTTCGTCAATCTTCTTTACACATCCATCGGCATCTTTCAATCGAAGGTTCGCGCCAATATCTTTGACTAGAGTTGTGTCTGCCACCTGCATGTCGCCCTTTCCATCGACCTCAACTGTCCATACAAACTTCTTTTCGACCTTGTTGAATGCGGATTTGTTGCGTTTGGCCCGGGACATGGACGGTGGCATGCATTTGACCTTGCAGCCGTTGCGAACCAAATCGCGCTTTTTGCGGGTAGGATCGGCCTTTTCCAGCTGGATGTCTCGGCCAATCCGCTGTAGAAAATTGTAATCCCGGTCAATACCGGTTGTAGTGAATAGTTCGTCCTTTTCAAGTCTTCTCGTAGGGTCCAGTTCGCCAGTACAGCCTGTTTGCGTCTTGTGCTGCTTTGAGCACGCAAGACTACATGTGCGGACGTTGCAGGCCGGGCACCGATATTTACTTTCTGATTTACAGATAAAGCAATTTGCAGTGTTTTCCGCACCGATTGCGGGACCAGAGCTCGCGGGTGTGGTCAGATCACTGCCTAGCTCTGCCGGGCCTGATAGCTGCATATCCATCCCAAAGTCAGGGCAGAAGCTGGGCAGCCAAGCAGAATAAGCAGATGAGAAGAATAAGCAGCTAACATGTTGGTTGGGACTTGCAAGTTGCGTGCTGAACGATTGACGACTGACTGGGCCACAAGCTTTAGTCACTATCATCCATGTCTGCCTCCAGCTCCACCGGTATTCAGACGCTGCTTAGTGCCGAACACAAGGCTCAGGAAATCGTCCAGCAGGCCCGCCAGTGTAAGTAAAGATGGGGTAATTCAGCTGGAGGTTCATTGCCTGCCATTGGCGCTGTGTTACTTGTACACCGTCCGCTCGCAACTCGAACCAAAACAGCCCAAGCGGCCCAACACCCTAACGGTCTAATAGCCCAAAAGGAGAATTCAAACTAACAACAGACCGTAGCGAGCGACTAAAGGCGTCCAAGTCCGATGCTTTGAAGGAGGTCGAGGCCTACAAAAAGAAGAAGGAGGGCGACTTCCAGTCGTCGTCGTCTCAAGAAACTCAGAGTGACAAGTCGCTGGAAACCAAGGCCGAGAAAGATGCTGAAGGCGATATCTCCAAGCTCAAGGCCGAGGCCAATAAGAACAAATCAACCGTTGTTGACTTCCTGCTCAAGGAGATCACCACTCCTCGGTACGAGACATCCGAGGAGCCCGATAAGGATGCCATTTAGTCAGGTCTCCGTAGCGTGCTAGCTATATAAACTACTCTCCTCGCCTTTCATTTTATTTCCTTCTATTGGATCCCGCTATTCCCTTGGTTCTATCATCTCCACAACGTCCCATCTCAAACCTCGTCCATCATCCCATCTAGCAGTCAGCATCCCACCTGACATGGAACCCATCGGCAGCAGTGCGCTGTCAATTGTATTGGCGCTTCTGGCGCTGCCGGTGACATACTTTGCATGTGCACGGCTCATGTTTTGGTCACGCGCACCAGCGGGTACTCCGTTCTCGTTGCCGTTGCCCGAGGCTGCGGCCGAGCATTGGAAGGGCAAGCGCGTGTCGGCCATGAGCATCCGCGATGACGCCGATCCCGGTCTAATTCGCGCGTTGTGTCCGGCCACAGGCCAGCTTCTGGGCACATTTAGTGCCGACGATGCTACAGCGATCGATGCAGCCGTGCAGGCGGCCGCTGCCGCACAGACAAAGTGGAATGCGACATTGGCCGAACGCAAAAAGGTTCTGCAAACAATTGCTCGCTACATTTCCGAAAACCAAAAGGAGGTGGCACGTGTTGCGTGCAGAGATACGGGGAAGACCATGGTCGACGCTGCGCTAGGAGAAATCATGGTCACATTGGAAAAGATTCAATGGTTGCTCAAGCACAGCGATAGCGCTCTCGCAACCTCGAAGCGGCCCGGCTCAACCAACCTGCTCATGTTCTATAAAGGTGCTGAGGTCCGCTACAGCCCGCTGGGCGTGGTGTGTGCCATGGTTTCCTGGAATTATCCATTGCATAACCTTATGGGTCCGATTGTGGCCGGTCTGATTACAGGAAATGCTGTTGTAGTCAAATGCAGCGAACAGGTGGTATGGTCATCCAAGTTCTTTGTGCAGATCGCCAAGCGGGCCTTAGAATTGGATGGGCATGACCCCAATCTCGTGCAGCTCGTATGCTGCTGGCCCGAGTCGGCGGACGTGCTCACCACGCACCCGCTAATCAAGCATTTGACGTTTATTGGCTCGCGGCCAGTGGCTCACATGGTTGCTGCTGCTGCTGCGCGTTCATTGACGCCTGTTGTTGCTGAGCTGGGTGGCAAGGATGCGCTTCTGGTGTTGGACGATGCGAGTCCCACTAAGGTTCGCGAGATTGCCAGCATCATCATGCGTGGCACGTTCCAATCCGCTGGTCAGAATTGCATTGGTGTAGAGCGGGTGATTGCGCTGCCCAAGGCGCACGAACTACTGGAGTCGATTCTCAGCGAGCGGATTCCGCAGATGCGCCTTGGCTCGTCCATCGACGAGCTTGGCAACATTGATATGGGCGCGTTGGTGGCAGCAGGTCATCTGGACCATCTGGAGGCGCTTGTGCAGGACGCGGTGGCGTCGGGCGCCAGGCTGGTCGCAGGCGGCAAGCGGTTTGTGCATCCAAAGTATCCGTTGGGTATCTACTTTGAGCCCACGTTGCTCACCAACGTCACTGCCGATATGGCGATTGCCCGTGAGGAGGTGTTTGGCCCCATTCTGCTACTGCTCAAGGCCAGAGATGTAGACCACGCCGTAGAGCTGGCCAACTCGACCGAGTTTGCGCTCGGCGCATCGGTGTTTGGTGCACCCAACACTACACTGGATGCCGTGGCCGACCGCCTTCGGGCGGGCAATGTCGCTATCAACGACTTCGCCACCTATCACTTGTGTCAGCTGCCTTTTGGTGGTGTAGATGGTTCGGGCTATGGCAAATTTGGAGGTGCAGAGGGCCTTCGTGGCTTGTGTTTAGAGAAAAGCATCTGCTATGACCGGTTCCCATTTATCTCGACATTCATTCCACGGGCGCTAGACTATCCGATCCCGTCAGTGGCAAAGGCATGGACCATGGTGCGCGCACTCAACGATATTGGCTACGCTCCATCGGTCTGGACCAAGATTCGTAGTCTGCGGCGATTGATGGGGCTGTGAAACCTCTATACTCTCTAGCTCCCCAGCACTCCCTGACGACCCACTGGCAGCTGTGACCTGTTTTTCTTCATGTGGCTGGGCACTTGGCTGCGACTAGATAGTCGAGGCTCTGCCCGCACTTAATGGCTTATGTATATACAAAGTTTACTCTATGAATGTGGCTACTGCCGCAACCAGCCGCACTTGGAGCTGCTAGTTGGGGTTACGGGCAACCGGCAGACCGCTGCCACCCACTGCGTTGCAGATGGCCACCTATCCACTTGCCTTGCGGAATGCCTCGGCAAGCTTGCCAGCGTACTCCTTGGTGACTTGCTCGATGGCATCTGTTTCTTTTCTAAAATCAGTAGTGGTGAGATCCTTTTTAGCCTTCTTCAGCGGGGCCAGGAACTTGTGCCGCAGCGAACTCAGCGAGTTGCGAGCAGGCGAGTTCCGCAGGTGTTCGTAGGCATCTTTTAGTTCCTTCTGAGCGGCATCTTTCTTGCCAGCGGAGTCGGCTGGCACCGTCACTGCCAGCGTCTGCTTATCCTTGACGGGCTCGGCAGGCATATTAAGCTCGCCCACAATGGCACTCTGAATATACTTGACATTTTTCGGGTCATAGGCAACTATCATCACCTTGTTGCCGCGAGCAGCCACAGTCGCAATATGCTGCAGCTGGCTACTGGCTCCATGTGCCAGCGGCACTTCCAGCGACGTAAACCGTTGCAAAGCACCAGCACCTTGCCGGATCAGCTTTACTTTATCGGAGAATGCCGCCAATGTCTTGTCAAGAGCAGCAGCCATGTCTTTTTTGGAAAGCAGCTCCGGTAGGTCGACGGCGGCCTCGTCGGTCCCGTGGTCCTTGCGGCCCTTTTTGGAGTCTTTCTTGAAGGCAATGGCGGAGTTCGAAAATGAATAAGATCCACTTCCAAAGCAACTTCGAGCCACCAAAGCAGTAGCCAAGCTATTACTTGGGCCTCTGGCCAACGGCCGTCCGACCACTCGAACTAGCATCTTACTCAGAATTTGTAATTTGGCTTTGAAAACCTCATCGACAAGCAGCACCAAGCGAGTAGACTGCATATCCAGCTGCTCTTGAAAGATCCCGTAAACCACACACATGGACTTTAGCAGCACGTGGAGACGCCGTCAGGCCTGTGTGCGCTGCCGCCACCTCAAGGTCCGGTGCGAGTATGCCAGCCCTGCCAGTGCTTCATGCATCCGCTGTACCCGCTCGGGCGTGCCGTGTGTAAACAACTCGGCACCGTCCGACGGCTACGAAACAAACAACGGACCCAGCGCCGCGCGGCCCACGGCAGTGGCTGCATCTGCCAACGGCCAACGGTCACAAACAAGCTCCCCAAGTAGCGACCAAGCGGCTCAGCCGGCGACCGCTCATCAGGTGCGGTACCTAGAAACACTTTTGTCGGACGCCAAGCGCGAATTAGCGTCGCTAAGCAAGACTGGCACCACGCCACTGGCCCGAGCATTTGCCATCAATCTATATTCTGAGGTCGAGGCCGCAGAGCACTTGTCGCAGTTCCTCGAGATCCGAACCGGAATGCTGCAGCAGTTGGAGCTGGGCCCATCGCTGGCCAAGGCCGACGCTGAAATGCCTTGGACCACGGCAACAATAGTGACGGTAATGTCTCTGTCGAATAGCCCAACGCGAGCAAAAGAACGGCTCGCGGTTTTGGATCCCCTATTAACCATGGCCGCCGGAATCGATGAGAATCTGCCCAATGAAGATAGTCACCTCGCGCTGGCTATAATGTGCATGTACGCATTACCCTATGGACCGCGAGCCCTGCTACGGTTGCATGCACTGCATGCAGCCACTGTTCATGTTCTGCATTCTATTGCCCGGGGCCCACCGTCCACAGGACCCGTTCCTCTAGGCCATGACCTTCCACTAGGTGTGCATATTGCTGCCACCTGCATCATCAACATGCAAATATGCGCACTCGGCTTCCCGCTCGTGCATTGTGTGGATTTGTATGTGACATACTTTGGCAGCATTCTACACAAGTGCCACAATGAAAGCGCAATCATGGGTCGGGCGGCCCGATGCACGCTTGCAGCATCCGATATAATTCGGCGGTCGAACTGCCCCGTGGAAATCAGAACTGTTTATGAACAAACAATCACAGAGGTGTCGATGCTCCAAGCCGAGATCGATGTAGTGCCGCTGCCTCTCTATGTGAGTAAACTCAAATTCACTACCCTTGCATTGGGCGTCTTTCTGGCCTTGGAGCCAGAAACACCGCAACGCCAGGAACTTCTGGCTGCGATGGCCCACCAGGCCCAAAACGACGCGTTCACCGTCACCAGTCAACTCACTCAAGGCTCGTTTGCCCGAAGTCCTTTGCGGCCGGCGTTCATGTACTTTTTGGTCGAGGATCTACTTGTTTGTATGATGCTTTTGCGCTTCTACGTGTTTGCGCTGGGTCTGGATCTCGACGTGAATGTCGACCTGCTTGTGGAAACTCTTTCCAATCGGTGGAGAGAGGAACTCAGCGACAACTACATTCTCAAGCAACTGTTTGTGGTCATGATCAAGATCCGCGATCTCAGCGCTTTAAAAATCGGGGCTTATAACCCTGCTACCCAGATGGTTGACGGGGCGGGATCTATGGACCAGTTTGCGCTGTACTTTCAGGTCAACTCCAGAGACCCCGGGCCTGCGCTGGACATCTCGCGCTGCGAGCTTCAAAGTTTCATGTCTAGAGGAGTCATCGACATCGTGCGTGCCCCTAACCAGGGTCGCATGGCGCCTCAGGATACGGCCATCATTGTTTCAAACACCGTCAGCTCAGAGCTTCTCCGCCAACGCATCTCCTATCTATTGCAATACATCTAGTTCATCTAGTATAACAGCTTCACTTCTGATCTTAGCCCAGCTCTCTGTTCCATCTTCTGCTCAATTTCCAGCTTCTAATCGGGGCTGTCAACTCATGCCATTCAACTGCACAGCCGTTCTATACCAGCTGCAATTCGCTCTCTGCCCAACCCTCTAGGTCAGTGCATCTGCTATCGGCTCACACGCGCCCTGCTCTGTGCCCTTGGCAGCTCTTACATGCCAGCAAGGCACTGGTCAAGCCGACGTCAGGGCAATGCATTGTACGTGATTTTTTCAGTTCGAACCTGCTCCTACAGACGTCATTGTGCAGCATGATTATATCTCACATCTCTTCTATTAACGGTCCAAGGGGCTCGAATCCAAGCAGTGACTTTCAATAGATCTAGTAGTATCACTCCGATCAAAAGAGATCGCCTGTTGGCTTCAAGTACTCGAAGGCATATGCGATAGCATTATTTTCGGCGCTATTATGCCGAGTCGTTGCCGAGCTGACCTGCGGCTGTGCAAAAATTGCTTACAGCTGCACTGACCACTTTTTTCTGAACGTCAGCAGAGGTCTAGATCTTGGCCATTCTGCATTGACTTCGTGCTGTGAGTTAATTAAGTACGCAAGTAGATCTAAAACCTTATCATTACAGCACTTTTGTTGTAAAGACTCTGCGAGCCAGGTTGTGGGAAGCATTGCGATTTCTGTTTGGAAGTCCCGGGGTCAACCTGTCTGTAGTATTCGTGCGTTTTGCATGCATGCGCGCCAATATGGGGAGAAGCTGCGCCCTTATGCATATCAAACGTCTGAGCTTAATGAGAGTGAGACATTGCCTATTTCGATATGCAAGGGTGAAAGCTCACCGAACAAGGGCCTCGAACCTGGTCTGGAATAAAATACTCTTTCTCGTCTTATCTACGAACAGACATATTCCTTCCCCGCCTGCACCACCTGGGACCTGCACGGCAATGTTTGTTTGCCGCTGCGATGATTTCGTAATGTCTATTAATATTAGTACCCAGATGTCCGAGCGCACCGCTCGGAGTTTAAAGTTTGCCACCGGTGACGATCACATGCGTTGAAATTTCAGTAAGCTTATTACAGAATAAAGTTTGTATGCAAATTCAACCGGCTTGATTCGTCAAGAGCGCCGGAACGCGGATGTAGACTGGATGACCGGTCGTGAACCCTAGCCCAAATGTCCGTATGGGGCTGGGCACCATTTCGAGAAAATCGCGCAGCAAAATGAATGCGGAAACCAATCCTTCAAGATCTCCATAGCAGTATAATATCTTTGCTAAAAAGCGTTTTCGCGGAAAACATCGGTACACTGGAGTTTATTACCCGCTTTCTCCTCTTTCGCATATATACTTTACCATTTCCCCCCTGCAAATCTTCGAATTTAGACTCTTGCATAAGCACCACAGAGAGGCTAGGTGCATGCATGCCCTAACCGCTACATAAAATTGTCACCAGCTGGCCGAGCGACTATAAATTAGGGACGTAGATCACCAGTTCTCCAGTCACTGCATCTATTCCGGTTGTTTCGAAAGCCTCGTCAGAACAAAACTTCAGCTGCATCATAAACCATGGCTCTTAATCAAGACGGTTCCGTTCTCCCGGTGAGCGAGCAGCCCCCTGTGGCCGCCGCCGTGGATGTCCCTCCCCGAGTCCCCTCCAAGCTCTCCTTTTACACGCCTCAGTTCATGTCGGATAGCTATCGCAATATCCTCATTGCCAGCATTGCTGAGTTTGTGGGTACTTATCTGTTTCTGCTGTTTGCCATGGTCATTGCCCAGATTGCCAACTCGACTCAGCAGACCAAGGAGATGTCCAATGCCGCCGCTCTCATCATGATTGCGTTTGGTTTCGGCTTCTCGGTAATGGTCAATGTTTTCATTTTCTTCCGTGTTTCGGGAGGTCATCTCAATCCTTGCGTCACCCTGGCACTTACCATTGCCGGTGCCTGCACTCCCATCCGTGCTCTTTTCCTCATCCCCACCCAGTTGGTTGCCGGTATTGCCGCTGCTGCCACCGCCAGTGCTCTCACTCCCGGTGAGATTTTGTTCAACAATGCTCTGGGCAATGACTGCTCGCGCTCTCGCGGTGTGTTCATTGAGATGTTTGCGACCATCATCCTCTGTCTGAGTGTGCTGTTCCTTGCCGTTGAGAAGTCTCGTATCACTTTTATGGCTCCATTTGTTATCGGCATTGCTCTGTTGATTGGACATTTGTTTGCTGTGTTTTACACCGGCGCTGGACTGAACCCTGCTCGTTCGCTCGGTCCTAATGTGGTCATGGCCTCGTTCCCTGACTACCATTGGATTTACTGGGTCGGACCTATTGCTGGTTCATTCATCTCTGGTGGATTCTACTGGCTACTCAAGTGGATCAAGTATCAGACTGCCAATCCTGGCCAGGACAGCGACTATTAGATTGACGATGCGTTCCTGTTTGGCCATTCATCTCAAGGTCCGCTCCTTAAAGATCGACCTCTTTGGCACTCGCTTGACGGTATTCACTTTCAAAAGCCTGGCGATCTGCACGGTTATCATTAATTATTACTCTACCGAATGATGATGGTGCACATCTTTTCATCGGCTCTGTCCGCAACCTAATAATAATCTGCAGCATTATCTAACAATTCTAACGGCACTCGCTTCTGCTCGCTTAGCTAGACAAAGGAACGCAGGGGCTTCCGACCTAGGGCGACACCGTTAAGTGTACTTGAACTCAGTGATACAAAATAGAGCAATTCTAGGAGATGTAGGAGGTGCAATTATCTGAAGTCACGGTGCCAAAAGTAGTCGGCTAGCTAGCATCGGGAGTAAAAAAGTTAGATCGAATAACCCATCTCGTCAAAAACTATTATTTGAATACTGACACTAGATAGCAGATTAACGCCAATTAGTATTTTCGATTTGTGTTAGTAGCTAGTAGTTCGCTGGAGCCAGCAAGGACCGGCACCGGTGCCTGGCGTCGGCGGCTGACGCCGGCAAAGCTATCGGCTGTGCAATCATGCATCACCGCAACCCTCACGGCGCTGAGCACAGGCTTAGCCTCTTCTGCGCAGGCCATGAATTTCGAGACCGTCTGTCTGAAGCAATCTGGTTTTAATAAGATTTATCAAAATAGTGTTTATCATTTATAGTTTGAGCTAAGAAAGGGTTTCAGCGGCCAATTTACCTGCAACACCTCACAGATTGGCCGGGAGAGACTATTCCCAGGAAATAAGGCACGGGCAGTGTTTCGAAACCGCCGATCAGCGGCACGTGATCGTGGGCGAGACCCTGCTGCTTGCCCGGTGTAAAGTCAGCGATGCGTCAGCACCCAGTTGGAGGCGGCCTCTAGTCAGCTTAAGCGACCTCTATTCTTGTTACTCTTGAAGTAGGTGCCCAACCCCTTGTCCAACTCCTTGAAGCGACGAGCAATACCCACCTCACTCAGGCGATGGAGCCACCTTCTCAATTCAATATAGATGAGTATCTTACCATCGATGACGATAGCGCAGGTGCGCATCAACAGCAGTCGAAGCAGTCTTCGTACCCCGGCAATCAAGACTCGTACTACAACAGGAGAGACCGCTTCTTGAACGATTATAGCCTTGGCGGCGGTTCGCTGGATGTTAGCGCTGAGTCGCTAAGAGCAAACGGCTTCCCTGGCTATTCGGGTGTGCCAGAAATTAATATCACGCGTCGGGCATCCTCAATAGCCGCGGGTGCCCATGACATGCCTACTATCAAGATTGAGCAGGCATTTGAGCTGGATGGCCCAATGGATCCACCCCCAGCTCATCCTCAGCTACAGGTTCCAGCATCGCAGCCGCCTCAGCAGCCGCCTCAGCATCAGCATCAGCAGCAACAGCAGCGGCAACAGCCACCGCAGCCGGGCATGCTCAACTTCGACGAGATCTCGTACACGCAGGCCGACGATCCCGGCACGCCCAGCTACTTGAGTGCGCATGGCGGCTCCAGCTTCGAGGAGTCGCCCATTGGGTCGCCCCGCAGCGCCTATGAGGACGCCATCTCGCCTGTGGGCAGCTTTATCCCTAGTCCAGTACCGTTCCCGGCATACGGGGACCACGAATTGGATGCAAATTTCCAGTACACTCCTTTGAGTGGGCCCTCCTCCGTGAAGGCAAATCAGCTCGGGCACGCGACCCACGGCCAGCATACCCATATCTCGCAGCAAGGGCCACAGAATGGGCCACAGCATGCCACGCAGCATGCCACGCAGCATTTGCCACAGACACAGGTTCCATCAGACCCCGCAGGGCCGCTGCATGCTCCTTTGGATGCTTATGGGCCGTCATTGTCGGTGACCCAGGATGGTTATCCCGACTATGCAGACATCGGTAATGCTCGCAGCAGTTCGCCTGGACTTGGCCTTAATTACAATCCATCGGCCGGGTATGGCCCTGGTAGCGGTAACGCCGGGATCGGCACGCCCGATCAGCTGAGCCAAGACCACCTGAGTCCAACAAACCAGCAGACCACCTACACTTTCAATCACAACCGGCATCGAGCTGCGTCAGACTCTTGGGTGCAGGATAATGGTTTCAATCACATGCTCGGTCTTCCCGATGACAATTTCCCGTCTCCAGGAAGCGACGAGTCGGCGGTGTCGGGTATGTCGGGTGCGTCTGCGGCGTCCAATTACTCGAACCATTCTAGCTACTCGAACCGGTCCAGCTATTCGAACCACTCCAACTACTCTGCGCACTCTGCGCATTCGCATCATTCGAACCGTGCTGGACACTCCGCATACAATACCCTATCGCCGCGCGACGACTATGACAATGCTTATTTATCTCCTTCGCATCAGTCGGCGCATTCGTCGGCCTGCTCGTCACTGGAAGCCAGCCCTGACGGCAGTTATGCCAGCCATGGAAGTCACGGCAGCCATGGCAGTCATAGCAGCCTTGGTGGAAGCAGCGGCGGCATGTACGACATGCAAAACATCAACACAGAGCTCCACCTGGGCCCGCCGACCCATTTGCGCACACCATCACATGGCTCTGGTCGGAGTATCAGTCCTAGCGGCGGTCGAATAGCGAAGGCCGGCACGGTGGTAAGCAGCGGATCGAGCACTACCACGCTAATGCCAAACCCAACGCGGCCACGTAGTCGCAGTAATCCGTACGACGGTGGGTCCAATTCGCGTGAGTACTTCCTGGACCTGGCGTCGCCCAACGTTAGCCGCAAGCGGCCACAGAAGCATCCATCGTCGTTCAGCTGCGATCTGTGCAACAAGAAGTTCACACGCGCCTACAACCTGCGTTCGCATATGCGCACGCATACTGACGAGCGGCCATTTGTGTGCTCGGTGTGCGGTAAGGCGTTTGCGCGACAGCACGACCGCAAGCGGCATGAGGACCTGCACAGCGGCGAGAAGAAGTTTGTATGTGCGGGCACGCTCAGCGACCAGCGCACCGGATGGGGCTGTGGCCGCAAGTTTGCCCGTGCCGACGCCTTGGGTCGGCATTTCCGAACCGAAGCAGGTAAGCTGTGCATCAAGCCGCTGGTCGACGACGTGCAGGCTCATCCCAATCCCCAGGGGCCGGGCCCGGAGGGCATTTCATTTGTGGCCACCAATGGGGAGGAGCCACAACTGGCTATGTCCGACCGCGACGACGACAACCAGAGTCGTCGCGCCGTACTGTTTACGGCCGTCATGGAGCAGTTGCGGTGACCGCGCGTGCGACATGCTGTGTGGAGAACTGCGTAAAGAACTGCGCGATTCATTTGCGCGATTTCTTTGTGCGATTTCTGTTTGTTTTTATTCTATTTAGTAGTGATACCGTGTTAGTGTTCTGTTTTTGTTTCTGTTATTGGCATTGTTTTGGGCACTGTTCTCTGTTGTGTCTCGGGTTCGAGTTTTGTGTTTGCTGTAAAATCTCCGCAAAGATGAGCAACTCCTGGAGCGTACATTTTGATGGACTCGATATGAAGACATGTGCCAAACTGCTCAGACACCTGTGCTCTCCAGTCGTCGATGGCATTTATCTTGACGTTTTCGTGCACATGTATCACTGTCTCCATGCCACGAAGATGGGTCGCGACGTTGAATGCAGCCCGGCAATCGGGTAACAAGCCCATATTGATGTGCGAGATGCCAGCTGGGTCGAGAGGCACATTGGCCAGTCTGCGTATGGCGTTTTGATTGTCCTCGCAAAATACAACCACGAAATCATCGCCACGCTCCACATACTCTTCTGAAGGCAACACTAGTCGGACGGCAAACTTGTTGGCCTTGCATCCCCGAATCAAGCCTTGCACGCTCCAGGGGTTGATTTCCCAGCAGAAAATGCGCCTAGGACAATTGGCAGCGTACGCCAGCGTAAAGTAGCCAATTCCCGCATATAGGTCCACGACAACGGAGTCTCTGATCGTGTTCTGGGCGGCAAAGGTGTCCAGCACCCGCTTTTTTTCGGTCACATTGCCTCTGCTGAACATAGTGTATAGCGGTGCCCAAGTCTGCCATAAACCGTTTTGTTTGCAGGTACACCAGAATGCATTTTCGAAATCTGCCTCAGATGGCTCGTCTGTATCCAGGAATTGGCCGAAATCGCCTACAAGTGGCATAATCTGTGGGCGACGCACTCTATCGAGGTTAATTTCGGCATTCACAGCTAGATGAGTCGCATGCAACTGCTCGAGTAGTTGTTTGCCATCGGCCAAATCTATCGACGAGCCAGTGGGCAGCAAGACCATCGGCGGGTATAAAGCATATTTTTGCTTGACCGTCTTTGCAATATTTAAGTTAGCGTCTGTGCTGAGCCTGTGCTTGTCCAGCTCTCCGCGGTCTTGCCGGAGCTCATCGAAAGGTGCGTCCACATGGGCCGGTCCATCCCATTCAAAATGCACTTTATCATTTATTTTAAACAAGTGAAAGTCAACGGATTGGTCTTCCAGTTGAACCTTGACTTGACGAGCGTACCGAGGCTCTACAGCGATGTGCATAGATCCTGGGACGAAAAGCTGGACGGAAGCTCCCAAGGCAACCCCAACCTAAGTGGGAGCTTAGGCTCAAGTCCCACCTCCTTTCCTCCTCCCTCACCCCCCTCACATCGCCATGGTAAATCAGCCGATGGTACAATGGCTACGACGACTTGTACGACGAACCAATGCGGACGGCAAAGTAGAAGAACGAACCGAATTTAGCGGTATGGTCGTGGACCACGATAGTCTCAGCGATAGTGTGGAGCCCGCGGCCAGCTGGGCTTCGCAAGCGTCCATCCACTCGGCCAGCTCCCGCAACTCATCTGCAGTGCACAGTGGGGCCCCGAGCAGAGCTCCGAGCGGAGCACCAAGCGGAGCACCAAGTGGGGCGCCAAGTGGGGCTCCCAGTGGAATCATTGCTGGCTCTCACCCTGGTCGGTATCAGCCGCTGGACGACCAACGGGGCATTGCGTTTGAACGAAGCGATGCAGCCGATGGTGGCCCGCCAAGAGATGGGTTGGACAAGGCTCATTTGGCTGTCAATGGTCGCAAGAAGGCCGTTCGCGGCGGCAGAGGCGACACTGCCAGTATCCTGACCATTGCGTCGTCGTCCAAGCGGCGCCGGCGGCGTTCAATCGACACCAACGCCAGCACGCGGGCTATTGCGGCTGAATCGATCTTCTCCAGTGATGCAGCCAGTGTAGCCTCGCATCGGCGAGACACTGCATCCATTGCATCGGTGAGGTCTTAAGGCGAGGACCAAGCAGGCCATCGTCTTGCGACCAACCAATCCAGGTCAGTTTAATTTATAGGAATAGTTTAATGGAGCCCCAGGGCTCTGGCATTGGGTTGCCGAGCGTTTGAATGCTGGTGTTCTTTAGAGTTGCATGATCATGCATGCGAACAAGCACCCGCCTTGCACATCATCCCCACAGATCACTATGCACCACTACCCCGACTGCACCGGCTGCAGGACCCACAGGCGTTGCATGGCAGTGCAGTGCAGCACGCACGGGCCTGGACCAAGTCAAGGACCAGATGGACAGGAACGACAAATTGAAGTCGCTCTTCAAGCCAAGCAAATTGGATTTATATATATTTTGCTGTCATTACGATGCGGTCAAATGGTACACAAAAAAAAAAGAGCCTAAATATTCTTCTCATCCGGCTGCTCGTAGGGCTGCGCGTAACGATAGTTTTGCCCATAATAATATGGGCCCTGCTGTTCGTAGTACTCTTCCTTGCGGGCGGGCGCAGCACCGCCAACAGCTGCCTGTGGAGCGGCCGCGGCAGCTTGAGGAGTGGCCGTGGCCGGCTGTTGCTGCTGATGCTGCTGCTGCTGTTGCTGAGCACTGGCAGATTGGCCATTGCCGGATGCCGAAGCACGCTCGCCACCCGGATGGTACAGAACACTCTTGATGTCACTAACAAAGAGAGGATATAGCAAATCGATGATCTTCTCCTTGTTGGCAAAGTCTAAAGCGCGCTCGTAGGGAATCCACACGCCTTTGAGATGCATGGCGCCGGCCTTAACCACATGGCGGTTGCGCTCACCCTTTAGCAGGCCGTCGCGGCGGCCGCGAGTCATGCCGGCCACATTCAACAGCTTGGTGCCGTTTATCATGTCATTGTCCTCGCGGCGCGCAACACAAATGCCGCGGGCCTCGACCTGGAAGCACAGCGTCTTTTCGTCTTCCCACAATGTCGTCGTAACCTTTGGCTTGATGCCCGGCGGTGCCGTCTGTCCACTGGGGTCAGTCACCGTCATCATGGGCTGTTGATTCTGCTGAATGGCTGCCGCAGGCATCTGCGGAATCTGCGGCTGCTGCATCATCATCATGTACTCATTCGGATTCGGCGTGCGGTACGGGTACTGGTACTGCGCGGCGGCCTGCTGAGGATAACCCTGATACATTTGCGAGTAGGCTGCCGCAGCTGCTGCTGCATGCATATCACCTCCGGCCTGCGACTGCTGGGCCGCGCCAGCGCCCGAGCCGGCCTGCTGCTGCTGAGCCGCCGAGCTTTGGCCACCATGCTGCGCATGATGAGCCTGCGAATGATGGGCCTGTTGCTGGGGATGCTGCTGGGGGTGCTGCTGAGGATGCTGCTGGTGCTGCTGCTGGTGATTGGCGGCAGGAGACGCTTGCTGTTGGTCCGCCGACGCGTAAGTAGCGTAATAGCCCTGCGGATACTGGCTATAGTAGTAGGACTGCTGCTGCTGCTGCTGCTGCTGCTGCTGGGCAGCCATCTGCTGAGCAGCGAGCTGATGAGCGGCCGGTACGCCTTGACCTTGCGATGCGGCTCCTGCTCCACCCGCAGCAGCATGCTGCGGGGCCGGTGAATGGCCACCTGCTTGGGTTGCCGACGCACCATAGGCAGCATAATGAGCCATATGGTTCTGGTTAGCGTCGCCTCCCGTCTGGTTGGGAGTCTGCGTACCAGGGGTACCAAGCGGAGTTGCCGAAGGGGCCTGTGAGGAAAACGGATACATTTTTTTTCTTTAAAGCAAACAGAAAACACAAGAGTAGTGGGGGTCTGTTTTTCGATCCAAGGTAGGATAATTCGATCCAAAGGATTAAACAGAAGCAAGAAGGGCCACACTTAGAAGGTACCGAGGTAGCTGCAGAGTGCGGGGGTGAGTCTTAGGGCGAAAATGGAAAATCACCAAAAAAACTCCAACTGGGCAATAGATTCAGATTGAAGCTCGGAAAGTAATAGGTTCGAGCTAGCACAAGAATCGAGACAACCTTAATAGGATGCTGATATTCGAGATCACCAAAACTAGGGGGTAAAAAAAAATTGCCTAGTGAAACTCAGACCAAAACGCGCGAAGTAGTTTCAGTGGGGTGGTTAAATCAACGAATCGGAGATTGACCACTACTGGGGTAGAGGAGTTAACAAGGACGCTTTTTTGACGGGGGATTTCTTTCCTAGAAAGAACAAAAACTATCGGGGCCACGGTAGGGAAAGCTTATAGGGCCTGTTTGTCTTGTCAGAACGGTAAAGGTCCAGATGGGGCCTATGATTTGAAAGCTTGGGAGCGACGTGGGGCGAGGCAAAATGCCTAGGTTTAGGGCACAGCTCCGGTAAGCGGGTCCTGCACCGGCACGTGGGAGATGTTCATTGGGCAAAAGTGGGGGCCTTATCAAAGAAAGCGGTGAGGGCCCCACACTTGACTAACGCCGCAATCTATTTATTCATTAAAGTTGCTATCTTACAGCTTCAAGTACCCATCGAACACGGCAGATCTCCTTTCCAGCCGTGCAGACACGAAGCGCCGTCGATGCGTTAGGCCAAATCTTGCAGCTACATTGCTGCTTAGAAATGCGACTTGGAGCTGGGTAATGTGCATATGCATACTGAGGGTTGCTCTTTTTGCTTCCAAACCGGGGCTCCGGCCAACAATCAGCAACTAAATATTTTCAAAAATGGCTGCTGAATCCGTCAGTGGTCGCTTGTTGTCAATATGGACCATAGTTATACATTTTTATTTTATCCGGATGCACCTGGCCACTCCTGCACACGCATGCAATGCCCTGTGGCATCAGGCGAAGCAGGGAGGGGTTAGTCTCCTTTTTTGGGTACGGCGAGGAGCGAAATCCGGGGTTAACTCAGGTTATATTCAACACATTTTTATTCGGATGTATAGTTTTCAAGATCTTGCACGGAACTTTGATATTGTTCACCGCTTGGTTGCTATGTTCACATGCCATGTGATCATCGGGCCCCGGTTACCTTGACCAATTATGACCACTAACGGCTAACCAACGCGAATGCCAAACCCATGCCTGCAGAAAATGCAGAGTGATTCTCGGTATTGCGGCTTGTTTTGGATGGCGTGGCCTGCTATGTAGAATCATGCCGAGGCTAGGGAAAGGGGGTGTGGGTTGTGCCAGACCCTGCACGGTGTAGGGTGCAATGCTGCAGCAACGTGCATCGCGTGCTTGTGCGTTTGGATAGAGAGGTTCTCCAGCAGCTTTCACACGCGCGATCAGTCTGTCTTGAATATGTTGGGAAGCTACACGATCTGATTGATATTAATTCGAAGGTTTTTTCAGTCATTGGTTTCGTTTTCGATGAGCCCTCCTTGCTGTATGCTGTTGCAACTTCTCTGGCGATTATTCGGCGTCGATCCGCTGCCAGGTGGGCTCCTACTGGCGAGTGCAATTGCGGTAATTTGACATTTCATCAATTCAACTATTCGATTATTAGACTATAAGACCTCAATCATTTCGATCCACCACTTTTGGCTCCACGGGCAGATTCAACCAGCCAGACTGCCTCGGTAGCCATCGTACGCACAGTCAAGCTGCGGGTGTTGTCACTAGCTGCCTCGACAAGGCTATCCACAATATGCGAGCGATCGACCAGAGCTTCTAGACCCTCCTGCAGCTCGCTTGATTTGCGGAACCGGCCACTGTAGAGCTTGTGCAGGACGCGGCCCGCAGTCTGAATAGCCAGAGCCCGTTGCGCATTATTGGTGCTCCGGCACAAGTGTGCTAATTCGGGCAATGTATAGCCAGCCGCACTAGGAGCATCACCATGGTGATGCAGGCCACTGTCATGTGATATCTGCCGACTCTGCCGGGGAGTGACAAGGTTACCTGCAAAATCAAACCGAATCTCGGATGGGGCTAGGGATACCATCTCGGAGCTATACTCGTCCTCTTCCTGCTGCGAGATTGGCTGCATCCATGCCAGCTTGTCTGTTTCCACCGGCAGATCGGGGAAGTACTTTTTGAGCTCATCGGGCGGTGGAGGGAAATGCGTCATGGGCCGAGCACTCTCGGCTTCCTGGGTAAGCTGAAGGTTATTGGGGCCTGGCGACTGGTGGGTCTCACGAGCGGCATTGATGCTGGTTTCGATTCGTTGAATTTCCGCAGCGGTCTGGCGTTTCAGTCCCTCGTCAAGGGGAGGGCTTGGCTCAGGCGCACGGTGTGGAGGCCGTGACGTGCCTGCGCCGGCCAGTTCCTTGACATCCACAGAGCCAAATCGCACCGACTTTTTGTTTTTATCGTCGCTCTCTGCTCGGGGAGTTGTTTCAGAAGGGACATATATATTCTGCGCATTGGCAGCAGTATTTGCACCGGTAACGTCTGTATGGCTTTCTTCGGAGGTACTTGCAGAACTGCCCACCTTAACGTCTGTATTCTCTTGCTCCTTGAGCTCCGCTCGCCGAAGTAAACTTTGTAGAACTTTGGGGTCCAAGCTGCCCAGTAGCTGCTCCTTTTCGAGCTCCATTTGCTCGGGGGTCATATTGGCTAGTCGCTTGACATTTTCAAGGTGGATCTTTTCGTCCTCGGACAGCGGAGGCTGGCTGGCGCTGTTTCCGCTTTGAAGACCTTGAGGGGGCTGAGAAATTCCACTATGGCTCGAAGAAGGGCCTGACGTTTGCGGGGCCGTCGGCGCATTTCCAGCGGTCGCCGGGGCTGGGGGTGTGGGGGCTCTTTGTTTGAGAGACCATTTTTTCGGAGCACTCGGTGGTCGTGGAGCCGATGGTGGGGCAAATTTGCGCTCACTGCGCTCAACAATATCCCCGATATTCATGAAAACCAGGTGTCCTATGAGAAACGGTGGGGTTCCAAATAAGCTTATGTTGCTGCTTTGGCCGTTACAGTTGGGATCGACTAGGTAATGCAACTGTGGGCAATCGTGGAGACAGCACAGTGACGTCGAGTTGTCTTGCTCGTTGGGTATTAATGATGGGCATTTATTGCCGGCAACGATGCATCATAGCTGATTGTTGTAACCGATAATTGAAATTAATCCTTGAAAACGCCCATTATCGTGACCACCAATAATGATCACCATGACCATTGCGCAGATGCCCATGAGGTTTTGCGCCCGTGCCCTTGCGCATAATCAATTTCAAATAATAATGTGGGCCCACTATCAACCCAAAATAATATCAATAGTTGCTTGCCCAGATAGACTGGCTAACAATTGCCGCAGACCCTGGCTATAATTAGGTTTGACAGGGCTTTGCACCCTATTTGGCTACTAGGGAAACCGGCCCGTAAGCAGGTCTAAAGGTTGAACATAGCATTAATCGGAAAGCATCTGACACTTCAAACCAGGTGGTCTCAAGTCGGTGTGATTCACTCGGTAGTGGCTCATTCTGGCATTTCGGGGTGAAATCAGCGACTTTCGCATCGTCAGATATCAATTCTAAAGGGCTCTGTGGGCACCCGCTCACCGCGCTCACGCGTCCACGCGACCCTAATTACCCAACCACCCGTCAATTTCCCGCCCAAGCACGGTCTTGGCATAGTGCTGACTTTTCAAAATGCCTTCCAGCCAGGAAGACCCTATCTCAACTAGCATGGGGGATGGCATTGAGCTCGATGATCGTGCCCACACAGGCCTCCCAAGGCCGTCGGCAGATACCGACAAAATAAACAGCCGACATCAGGCCGACTCCAGCGAATTTTCTCACGATCCTCAGCCACGCAGTTCGGGCTGGACCGACCACTTTGACCAGTCACAGTCCTTTGATCCACAACAGTATCATGGCTGGTCTACAACGGACCCAACAGGCGTAGCAGGGGCAAACGGCGTAGGCCCTGACGGCCCTGTGAACCCTTCCGGTCTACAAGAAGATGTGGATGCGGCTATCAGGGCTGCGACGGGTCCAGAAGCTTTCCGCAGCACAACTGCCCAAACCAATCAAACAGCGCGGACCGGCGATTCATTGGAGCTGGGACTACGTAGCGGCCGGTTTCGGCGCACAATGAAGGAGCGGACAGCCCATTGGAAGCACCGACTACGCCTGCCGTTTGAAATCGCCCATAGGCCGCTGCGCTTGATAGAGAAATGGTGGAAGCTACGCAAGATTTTACCCCCTACAAAGAATGGTCGCCATATCCCCATCCGGCTGCCCTTAATGGCCGAGAAGCCCGAGCTGCTAGAAGATGAGCGCAGACGGCACCACCGGCCCTACTGCAGTAACACAGTGTCCTCGGCCATCTACTCGGTGTACGACTTTCTGCCACGGCAGCTTCTATACCAGTTCTCGAAACGGGCCAATGTCTATTTTTTGTTTGTGTCGATTTTGCAAATGATTCCGTCCTGGAGTACCACGGGCAACTACACCACTATTGTGCCCCTGATGATCTTTGTGTCAATTTCGATTGGCCGTGAGGGTTATGACGATTACTGCCGGCACCGTAACGACAACATCGAAAATAACCGCGAGGTGTTGGTGTGTAAGATTGGTGACGAAGGGAAAGTGGACTATGCGAAAACGCAATGGAAAAATGTCAAGTTGGGTGATATTGTGCGAGTCCAACAAAACGAGTGGATTCCCGGCGACCTTGTACTACTTCACTCTTCCGGTCTAAAAGGTCAGGCCTTTGTGGAAACGCTTGCTCTTGACGGAGAGACAAATCTGAAAACAAAGGAAACAAGCCCGGACCTACAAGAATTATTTATGGTCGACAATATTCCGTCGGCCGTGGGCTGCGAGTGTATTGTCGAAGACCCCAACTTGGACCTGTACAATTTCGAGGGCTCGTTTGTGCTGCCCTCAGGTAAGACCCTGCCGTTGGGCAGCCCAAACATCCTGTACCGCGGCTCAATCCTGCGCAACACGGCTTCCTGCTTTGGGCTCGTGGTGTTTACCGGCCAAGAAACAAAGGTGCAGATGAACGCCACCGAAAACTCGCGCACAAAGGCGCCCAAACTGCAGGCCAAAGTCAACCGCATTGTCGAGGTCATGGCCGTGTTTGTGATTGCGCTTTCAGCATTTTGCATGCTGGCTGCCACCAAGCTGCAGGATGCCAAGGGTGACGCATGGTATCTGACGGGTTTGCGAGTAGGCAAGGTTCCGAACCTGATGGGCTTCATCATCATGTTCAATACGCTAATCCCATTGTCGCTATACGTATCAATGGAGATTTGCAAGCTGGTACAGATCTTGCAGATGCAGAGCGACATGGATATGTACGACCCGGTAACGGACACGCCGTGTCGGTGTCAGACCTCGTCGCTCAATGAGGAGCTGGGCCAAGTGAGCTACATGTTCACTGACAAGACCGGCACGCTCACCGATAATATCATGCTGTTCCGCAAGATGTCTGTTGCTGGCTTTCCCTACCTGCACGACCTGGACCTATACATGGAGGCTGAGGCCGAGCAAGATGCTGCGGCTGCCGAGCAGGCGGACGTTTCGGCGGACACGAGTTCTACCGTGTCGGGCACGTCGGAACATAAGCCTTATTTATTTCACCACGCACGCACACGTGCGTCGCACGACCTCCTGAGCCAGATGGCCGCCCTGCCGCGCGCGTCAGGGCAGTTCTCAGGCCGTCTCTCGGGAGTGGTTCCAGGAGCGGGCCGCCCATCCGGACGGCTGTCGGGCCGTCTCTCAGGCCGTCTCTCGGGCCTCAACCGAGCTTCTGGCGCCGGTTCAGGCGCCGGTACCGCTGGAGTCGGACGGCCTTCATCGGCGTCTTCGCTGCCAACTTGGACGGCCACCGCCAATCCGCGCAAGCCGCAGGACACGCCGTCGACACTGGCGCTGCTGGAGCTACTGCTTTCGCGTCCTGCGTCGCTTTTTGCGCAAAAGGCGCGTTTCTTTCTGCTAGCCTTGTCGCTGTGCCACTCTGCCACGCCCGAGGTTGACTTGGCCGCACGTGCCGACGGAGGCGAGGATATTGAGCACTTGCAATACCAGGCTGCCTCCCCAGACGAACTGGCGCTGGTGAGCGCTGCACGCGACCTGGGTTACCTAGTGATTGACCGCCAGCACGACTCGATTACTATCCGGACTTATCCTCAGGGCTTTGAACATGAGCCTGTAGATGAGGTGTACCAAGTATTAGACACCGTTGAGTTCTCGTCTGGCCGCAAGCGTATGTCTGTGGTGGTGCGGTTCCCTGATGGTCGCCTGTGTCTGTTTGCAAAGGGTGCGGACAACGTCATGATTGAGCGACTGCGCAAGTCGTTGCTGAACTTTGCGCAAACCAAACGCGAAGATATCCAGCAGCAAACTGCCGTGCGCAAGAGCGTCGAGACAGAGCTTGTTCGGCAGGCTCGGCACTCCCTCGAAGCCGGGCCACTGAACCGTGCGTCGCTCTCGGCGGGCGCAGACGCTGCACTTATGGCGCTCGATTCGCACCTGCACCGGGCTTCAGAAGACCAAATGATCCAAGAATCTGGGCGACGGGTGAGCGCAAGCCGTGAGGCCCGCGCCAGCCTTTCGCGCTCTCGCGTGTCTCGTGAATCCGAGACAGCGCAGCGGCAGAGCCTAGGAGAGCCCGGGAGTGCCCCAGCTGCCCCGGCCGTACCGGCTGCGCCAGCCGCGCCGCGCACTAGCATCGAAGCACGGCGCTCGGTGGAACAGGCATTGGCCGATCATGCAGCCACGCAACCGCGTGTGTCGCACGCTGCGGCTCCTCCCTCTACAGCTGCAGCTGAAGCCGACCGGTTGGTGTTGGACGATCGGCACATTCTCGAGAAGACCTTGGAGCAAATTGATGAGTTCTCTACCGAGGGCCTGCGCACACTATTGTACGGTCATCGGTTCCTGACTGAGCGGGAATACGAAGTATGGAAGTCAGAGTACGATTCGGCGCGTGCGTCACTGTCTGAACGGCAGAAGAAGATCGAGGTTGCAGGCGAGAAGCTGGAGCGCGACTTTGAAATCACCGGCGCCACCGCCATCGAGGACAAGCTACAAAAAGGCGTGCCCGAGGCGATCGATAAACTGCGGCGTGCCAACATTCGCATGTGGATGCTGACGGGCGACAAGCGTGAGACTGCCATCAACATCGGCTACTCGTGCCGACTGATCAAAGACTACTCAACGCTGGTGGTGCTGCGCAAAGATGAGGAACTCACGGCCAAGATCATGGCTGCCCTCGAAGAGCTGCAGAATGACGAGATCGCGCATTGCGTAGTAGTGATCGACGGCCAGACACTAGCTCGGCTAGAGGAGGATCTCACGCTTTTTTCGCTATTTGTGGATCTTGGTTTGCGGGCCGACTCGGTGATTTGCTGTCGCGCGTCACCTGCGCAGAAGGCCACTATGGTGCGTTCGGTGCGCAAGCGCAAGCCGTCCAAAGTCATGTTGGCAATTGGCGATGGTGCCAATGACATTGCCATGATCCAAAGCGCGGATGTGGGCATCGGCATTGCCGGTCGTGAGGGCTTACAAGCAGCCCGGTCATCAGACTACTCGATCGGTCAGTTCCGGTTTCTGCTCAAGCTACTGCTGGTGCATGGTCGCTGGAACTACGTGCGTACCTGCAAGTACATTCTGGCTACCTTTTTCAAGGAATTCTTCTTCTACATGTCGCAGGTGGTGTTCCAAAGAGCCACCTTATTTACTGGCACTTCTTTATTCGAAAGCTGGTCCATCTCCATGTTCAACACTTTGTTCACGTCGTTGCCAGTTATCTGTCTCGGCACCATGGACCAAGACTTGCGGGCATCCACACTGCTGGCGGTACCCGAGCTGTACACGCGAGGCCAACGCAATGAAGGCTTTGGGATCATCAAGTTTTTGGGGTGGCTCGTCATGGCCATGCTACAGTGCGTCATGACGTACTTCCTGGCCACCCAGTTCTGGGGATACTACTTTTTCTATGACGACAACACACTGTACCCGCTGGGCACAGTGGTGTTCACGTGCGTGGTGTTTATCATCTGCACTAAGCTCCTATTTATCGAGATGCACACCATCACCATTCTCAACTGGGGCAGCGCTATCTTGTCTATGGGGGGCTACCTTATATGGAACATTCTCATAGGCGCGATCTTCGCTCTATCAGTGCCAAAAACATACTATGTCGCGCATGCGTTTGTGCGCGGGTTCGGCAGAGACACCTACTACTGGGCCGTCATCATTCTGATCTGGTTCATTGGTAGCTTGTTTGAGGTGCTAGTGCGCCTATTCCGCCAGGCTGTCTTCCCCAACGACGTGGACGCGTTCGAGGTACTCGAGCAGGTACCACAGATTGAGCAACGGCTGGATCAAGAGGCCGAGATGGAGCTGCATCCAGGGTGGGAGGCGGCGCGCGACCAGCCCACGTCGTGGTCGGCGCTACTCAAGCTGGAGCTACCAGGGCCCAAGCCGCGTACGCGCAAGCAAGTTGTCACGTCGCGGCGGCGTCGGCGTGACCGCTGGCTCGAAAAGCTGCATTTGGGGCGCCGCTCCACAGACTACGACCGCGAGATCGAAGATATTCTCGAGGCCCGCGAGCAGCAATTCACGGGCTCGCTTGCTTAGTGCTCTGCGACCCATGTTCAAAATACGCTCTATCTAGAGCCAAGAAAAAAGCATTTTATATATTCGTTCTTTATTTATGTTCTTAATAAATAGCGCCGTCGCGGCTCCAGCACGGGCGGCCGGCACTCAACAACAGAGTCGAGCGCGGCAGCACGGCCAGAGCATGATGAGGACAGCCCGACGGAGTCATCAGTCAGTGCCCCAGTAGCCCTGTCTGCTCAGTAGCAAGAACAGGTCGGCTCTGCCGCTCGGCAACCGTCCGGTAAGGTGTGCTCTCGCGCACCGTCACCACAGGACAGTTATAGTCACCAAAGGTCTTTTTGGCCTGCTTGTAAAGATCCTCATCGCCCTGGAGGTCGTCGCGCGACCAGTCCATGACGATAGACGTGTCCTGTTCGGCCTCAGCCGTATGAGCATAGTATTCGTCGTTGGCATCAGGGTCGACCACCTCCGGTAATACCGAGCTATAGTTGGACTGCGCATACGCCTGCTTGACATCTTTGGGAGCATTGACAGGCAGCCAGTACTTTGAGCGCCCGCCGTTGTGGTAGCGCAACCCTGCCGCCAGCCGGTTGGCCCGCGACATAGACTCGGGATGGTCCAGGACGGCTTCCACGGAATCAAAGTCGCGGTAGCCATACCGGGCGTTAAGAAATGTAGACTTGAAGTCCTGCACAAGATCGCCCACCCCAAACACATCGCGAGCAGCGTGGAGTACCGGAAGGCGGCCAAAGCCAATCAGGGCGGTTGTGGCATAGTCGGTGTGGGGAAACGCCCGCTGATGGAACAGCGCAAAGCCCAGCGTCTCGATGCATAATAGTGTGTTGGAGATGGTGGCCAGCACCGCCTCAGACTTGACCACACCCAGCCAATGCAGAATGGCCAAGCCCAATGCCTGCCAGTAACTGAAAAATACAATCAGCTTAACGCTCAGAAACTTGGGCCATGGCCGGTACGGTGCGAGATCTACCCTTAAGCAGATCCAAAAGATAGTCAGTGCGTTCAGGGCTATGGTGATGCTGACGTTGTAGATCAAAGCCAGCGGAAGCGCTGCCTTAGGACCCAGCACATAGCCCAATAATGCTACCAATGGTCGCACCCAGACGTATTGCATGATGGCCCGCTTTATGAGCAGAAATGTAGGCGGGTCTGAGATGTCGATGCTGCCGGTGATGAGCCCCAGCGGCCATACGATCGACTGCGGCCGCCGGCCGGTGGTTGTAAAGATGATATCGCGCTCGCCACCGAGCATAGTTGTCAGGAGTGTGAAAAATGTGTAGATGGTGAATGCCTCATACACCTCGCGAATGGGCACCACCACCAACGCGATCTTGGGGGCGTACAAGGCTGTCCACGACGAGATGGCAAACAGTGGCACTA
This sequence comes from Wickerhamiella brachini, assembly GCA_030565285.1. Classification (NCBI taxonomy): domain Eukaryota; kingdom Fungi; phylum Ascomycota; class Dipodascomycetes; order Dipodascales; family Trichomonascaceae; genus Wickerhamiella; species Wickerhamiella brachini. The sequence goes on along the minus strand of JAJMBL010000008.1, from coordinate 42,035 downwards.
GTAGCAAGATGCGCACCACCAGCCGCTGGTCCATGGGCTTGCGGTAGTTTTTGAGCTGCCGCAGGATGGTCGACGTGGATATAGCCACCGCCGCCAGCGTGCAGACCGTGTTGACAGCCTTGAGCATGCTTAGACGCTTAGAGTCCTAGACGCTTAGTTAGAGGCATACTTGGGAGCGCTCAGCCAAATAGATCACAGTCGCTGTTGACCACTATGTTGACTACTATCAATACTTGGTCAATTGTCTAGTTGATCGACTTTATTTTAATTTTGCTTTCATGTTTATACATTTTCGATCTTCTCAGTTCAGTTTCCGCCACTTGTGAGTTCTAATTCCACTTCTCCCATCCAGAAGAGCGAGCGCTCCAAAGCCGGGCTGTGAGTAACGTCATGTTCAGATACTAAGAACCTTAAGGGCACACTCAATTGATTTATGGGATTGGGTATATAGCCCTCTATCAACTACTTGACCCTAACGGCACAAGGCACAAGCCTACTTGGAGTCAGCATTGTCCTGGAAGGTATCAAAGCCAACGGTCTCGCCAAAGTCGCAGTGACGCACAAGCTTGGTGTGGTCAGCGATCTTGTTAATGGCCTCAATGTCCTCCTGAGCGAGGGGGACATAGTCGTAGTTGGACTTGATGCGGGCAGGCGTCACCGACTTGGGCAGAATAACGGTCTTGCGCGAAATGCCCCAGCTCAGCACAATGTTGGCGGGATGAGTGTTGTACTTCTCGGCCAGCGTGGCAATCACCTCATTGTCAAGGTTACCGCGCGACAACGGCGAATATGCCTCCACAACAATGCCCTTGGAGTGGCAGTAGTCGACCAGCTTCTGCTGGGGCAGGTCAATGTGCAGTTCCACCTGGTTGGCAGCAGGGACCTTCTTGGTGGTCTCGGCTGCCAGCAGCTTCTCGAGATTTGCAATCGACACATTCGACACACCAACTGCCCGGGTCTTGGAGGTAGGCAGGTCCTGCACCTTGGCCCAGGTCTTGATGTAATCGGTAGTGGTGTCCAGCTTCTTGTCACTGGTGATAGCAAAAGGCCAGTGGATCAGGTAAAGATCAATGTAGTCCAGGCCCAGACGCTTGAGCGAGCCATCCAACGAAGCCTCAGGGTCCAGGAACTCGTCCAGCCACAGCTTGGTGGTCACAAACAACTCTTCACGGGGAACACCCGAGTCCCGGATAGCTTTGCCAACGGGCTCCTCGTTGCCGTACACATGAGCAGTGTCGATGTGACGGTAGCCAACCTTGATGGCCTCAAGTACAGCTCCGTACACATCCTCGGGAGAAGACTCCCAGGTGCCGAGAGCAATGCCAGGAATGGAGGCACCGGTATTCAATTTGAAGCTGGGAATGGCAGGCATGATAATTGAGGAATTGTTCCGGGGACATACCCTATTCTTATATAGTGGTGCGGAGAGCAACCCCTTGCCCTGGTATGCGAGAGCAAACGGTCTCGACCTGATTATTCCCCGGGTCAGTCGGAGCTGTCTCAGGTTCCAAGGAATATCAATTCTAACCAACAGTTGCTTAGGGCCGCTTACGGTACTGCTGGACTTCTCGAAGAGATTGTCTGACCAGGGCCCTAAATTGATCCGAGCCATGCGGCTGAAGCCAGATGATGTGATGCAATCTATACTCCACATCACTTGATCCCTGCATGGCAAGTAGATCGGTTGTTGAGAGTCTCCTCGGGTGGAAATACGGGTGCTAATTCGCGCAGTTTTCATATTCAATACCTCATTCATATTCCCTAGGAAGTTCCTTGATTCCCCAATTAGTGCCCCTCCTCAACCCTTCAACATCGTCCACATGCATGGACCAGCAACTTTCAAGTTTCGTTTGAACTCTCTGATTAAAACCATGATAGAGACATGACCATTGCACTGACTCGCGATGGTTAGCCGACCGTATTTGGTCTCACTCGAACAGAGTATGCATGTGCATGCTGTTTGGCGGCCGTACCTTGTGAGAATCAACCGTTACACACCAACGCTATATGCAGCGGTTACTGAGAAGAGCATCGCACTTTGGTTGGCACCACACGCAATTGATATTTTACCGATATGTAACTGGTACGAGCTATCTAAAATTACTGAATGTTAGTCCAGTACACTTGCTATAGAACTTCGACAGCGTACAAGGCTTCAGCTAGAGCTCTCTTCTGAACAATTCCAAAACATAAGACCCGAGGATCGAACGGTCTAACTTCAATCGTCAAATACGTCGACACCGAACTCCTCTGCAGACTTGAAAATGCGATTCGGGACCTTGCCTAGTTCTTCCAGCTGCTGAAGGTCGTCACTGTCCAGCTGGAGTAAATGGATATTGGAGGCCAATCTATCAGGATTGACTGACTTGGGCAACACAACAACTCCACGGCTCACATTCCAGCTCAGGGCAACCTGGCCGGGATCAGAGCCATGCTTTTTGGCTATTTCAACAACCACTGGGTCAATATTACCGCGAGCCAGTGGGGAAAACGCTTGGATCACAATCCCTCTGAACTTGCAGTAATCGACAAGCTCCTGCTGCGGTAAATGAAGATGGAGTTCGACCTGATTGACAGCTGGCGTGACTGTGGTGGATGGGGAGGCCAACAGCTTCTCTAGCCGGGATATACTGTAGTTAGAGACTCCGACGGCTCGAGTCTTATGCTTGGACAGTTGCTGGAATTTCTCCCAAACTTTTATGTAGTCGTATTCCTCGTCGTTGCCCAATCCTCCTGAGAACTCGTTACTAGCGTCCGGGATACGGGTGATCGGCCAATGCACGAGGTACAAGTCGACATAATCCAGACCCAAGCGGTGCAGAGAGGCCTGAAGCGCTGCCTGGGGGTCATGCAGCTGCGTGACCCAGGCTTTAGTGGTCACAAAGATCTCTTCACGGGGAATCCCAGACTCACGGATGGCTTTGCCAACGGCTGCCTCGTTTTTGTAGATGAAAGCAGTGTCAATGTGTCTGTACCCCGCCTTCAAGGCGGTAGTAACCGCATCGTAGATCTCCTGGTCATAGGCGGATAAAGTGCCAAGTCCAACGACGGGGATTTCCGCACCAGTATTCAGTCTCTGTACAGGAATATCTGCCATGTTTAGGAAATGGATTCGATGCGCCAGAGACGTATAATTGACCATGCCACGTGACTGGACGTCATGCTGGCCCAGAGAAAGCAGTCATAGAAAGTTTTTTATCTCGGTGTATGTTGCCCTTAAGTTAGGTACCGGTCATGCAGTTATCAACCACTGGCTACCGGCTCTGCTTAAAGTGTCTTTTACATTTTTACTGTTATGAAAACGTGCATGCATAATTGCGTCATCACGCATGAACCAGCATCGCTCGAGCGCGGGTCCCTCTAACGCGACAGAAGCTCAGTAGGCGCACACACAGAAACCCGGTACGCAGTAATTAGATCTAGTCAGAGAAAATGTCACGGCCATAGATACCCTCGGTACCGATGAGACGCTTGGGGTTCTTGCCCAACTCGGCAATCTTGGCCATATCGTCATCGTCGAGCTTGATGATCTTGAAGTTCGACGCGATGCGTTTGGGGGTAACCGACTTTGGCAATACCACCACACCGCGCTGCACGTTCCAGCTCAGAACAACCTGGCCGGGGTCTACGCCGTGCTTCTCGGCAATCGCGACAATAACCGGGTTGTTGACCTGACCGCGAGCCAGCGGAGCGTAGGCCTCCGGCACAATCTTGTTCTTGTGGCAGAAATCCACGAGATCCTGCTGGGGTAGCTCGGGGTGAAACTCGCACTGGTTGGCTGCCGGCACGATCTTGGTCAAAGGCGAGTCAAGTACGCCCTGCAGCACCTTGACGGTGAAGTTGGACACGCCAATGGCCTTCGTCTTGGTCTTGGGCAGTTTCTGCATGAGTTCCCACGACTTTTCCACCGACCAGTCCTCGTCCTCGCCGAGACCTTGCGAGAAGACGTCGTTGGGGTCGGGCTTGCAGGCAAACGGCCAGTGCATGAGGTACATGTCGACGTAGTCGAGACCAAGCAGCTTGAGCGAGCGGTCCAGCGCTGCCTCAGGGTCCCGAAGATGCGTAGGCCAGACCTTGGTCACCACAAACAGCTCTTCGCGAGGAATGCCCGAGTCGCGGATCGCACGGCCAACGGCCTCTTCATTCTTGTAGAAGAATGCAGCGTCGATATGGCGGTAGCCCACCTTGAGGGCCTCGCGCACGGAATCGTAGCTCTCCTGATCGTAGGCCTTATAAGTTCCAAATGCAACGGCAGGGATCTTGGCACCAGTGTTCAAAGTAAATTCGGTTTGTGACATTGCTGACCACGTTGCTATTCCAGCAACCGGATAAATAGACCAGGGCAAGGGCATCGGACTGCATATCGGCCAACGCGGGGTAGCCTGCCGCCCAGTCCGTGGCCGCAGGTTCCCGCCGGCGTGACGCCCGCCACGCCAGCTTGTCAAACGTATCATATTGATGAGGCTAATGCCAGTGCTGGGGCAGTGAAGGAGCATCCGATCGGTTGTGAACGGTGGAGAGGAGAGGGAGGACGCCTCGCTTAACTGGATGATGACCAAAGCTCTACCAAGATTGGCTGCCGATCGCCCGCACGCGAGGCGGTCACAGTGTGGAGGTGTCGATATCTAGATGAAGTTGTATTTCGGGCGACTTTGAAAGAGTTAACCCCAAGGTCTATACCAGTGCTATTTTCATGGCCTTTGACGGCTTTAATGCCGCGCACTATTGATCGACGTTTGTGGTGTTATTCATAGCCACAAACTGCCCTCTGCACCGGCCACACGGCACCACTGCCTCGCCATCCGTATTGAGCACCACTACAGCACCGTCCAGTACCAAAGCCGTCCAAGTTCCAGCAACAGTCACACGGTACCCTAGAATGGCCGTTTTGAGTGAAATGCGTCAACGGCAGCATTGTATATGCAGCGGCCGTTGTCACGTGCATGACTGCTTTCAAATCTTGCATCGTGCATAAAGTTTCCATCGAAGCTTTCCATTCTTGGCTTTTCAAATGTCGTTGTTCACCCCTATCAAGGTTGGAGATCATCAACTGAAACATAAGGTCGTCATGGCCCCTCTCACTCGCATGCGGGCGCCGGGCCATGTCCCTGGAGATCTCAATGCAGAGTACTATTCACAGCGGGCGTCTAGACCCGGCACTCTGATCATCACCGAAGCTACCTTCATCAGCCAAGCGGCTGGCGGATTTCCCAATGCACCTGGAATCTGGAGTGAGGAACAGATGGGAGGCTGGAAAAAGGTCTTTGATGCTATTCACAAAAACGATTCGCTAGTCTTCGTTCAGCTCTGGGCAATGGGGTGGCAAGCGAATCGTGAAGGAGCTGGCGAGGACATCAAGCTTGTGTCTGCCAGCGATGGCGATAGCAATGGCCGCAAAATCCATGCATTGACCAAGCAGGAGATTGACGAGTACGTCGATGCCTATGTTCAGGCTGCCAAGAATGCCATCAAGACCGGCGCCGAAGGTGTGGAAATCCACTCCGCCAATGGCTACCTACTAGACCAGTTCTTGCATGCGAATGCCAATCATCGCACCGACGAGTACGGGGGCTCCATTGAGAACCGTGCACGGTTCACTTTGCGCGTCGTGGACGCTGTCTCCGAGGCCATTGGCTCTCAGAATGTCGGAATCCGCTTTTCTCCTTGGGGAGAGTTTGGTGACATGGACCCCGAGATCACCGGAACTTCGCCGGTGCCCCAGTTTTCGTATGTCATTTCGGAACTCCAGTCTCGCGCAGTGAAAGGTAGGCCGCTGGCCTATATCCACCTTGTCGAGCCCCGTGTCCGCGGTGTTACCGAAACAGACAAGTACGATCATGTGAAGTGCTCCGACTTGAACGGCTTTGTTCGCAGCATTTGGGATGGACCCATTATCCGTGCTGGTGCTATGCTGGACCATGCCAAGCAGGCTGTAGAGCAGGATGACGACACCCTAGTGGCATTCGGCCGCTACTTTATCTCTAATCCCGATATTGTCAACCGACTTCAGAGAGACGAGCCATTGACGAAATACAACCGGGCTACCTTCTACACTCCTGGACCTGTTGGTTACACCGACTATCCTTTTTTTGGTCAGGAAACAGATAGAAACTAGACGCGCCCATAGAATGCTTGGGCAGTTTTCTGACTTGACTGTTAGACGTTGGGGCTAGTGCCTTGCTGCGACAGAGCAGCACCGATGCGAACCATTGCAGGGAGTCGCAGTCTGCAGTACTTGAAAATGATATCCCTATCACCATGTCTTGATCCAGTTTACAGTTTACCTGGAAGCTGAAACACTCCGTAATTCAGTTTTAAATACTACCAATAAGAAAGCCATGGTATGAAGGATACTAGCACCACATGCGCCAAGACGCCAATCTCTGCTTTGGCCGTCTTACCTAACGCTGACTAGAAACGTTCGGAAGCATCATCTGCAGGTACCAATAACCTGGCCATCTCCCATGAGTGTTTAGTACAGCTTGACAGGATTGCTAACTCTTGTCATCTACACCAGATATTAAAACTCGATAGGATTCTTGAAAAAACTGTGTCTACATAGCCTGACCGGATAGCGCTCACGCGGACGCTCAATTTACACCTTATGCATATGCAGGGCCGCTGCATATTTGAAATCATGCATGAGCTTTGTCCATATAATCCGTGAAACCCCCAGGAGTTCACAACCACTTACATCAATGTCAGCCTTTTCGCCTATCAAAGTTGGAAACCATGAGCTCAAGCACAAGGTCGTCATGGCGCCTTTGACTCGCATGCGTGCACCCGAGCATGTGCCTGGCCCTTACAACGCCGAGTACTATTCCCAGCGGTCGTGCCGACAGGGAACTCTAATCATTTCCGAGGCCACTTTTATCAGCAAAGCTGCCGCAGGATACTCTAACGCCCCGGGCATTTGGAGTGGGGAACAGATTGAGAAATGGACTGAGATTTTCAAAGAAATTCATAAAAACCAGTCCCTCGTTTTCGTCCAGCTCTGGGCTCTGGGCTGGCAGGCAATGCCTAAAGGATTTGATGCTGATGTCCGCGTGGTGTCGGCCAGTGAAGGTGAATTTCAAGGCAACAAGGCACTTGCCTTGACCAAGCCCGAGATCAAGGAGTATATTAAGAATTACGTCCAAGCCGCCAAGAATGCTATCAAGGCAGGTGCTGAAGGTGTTGAGATCCACTCTGCTAATGGCTACCTATTGGATCAGTTCCTGCATACCAATAGCAATCGTCGTACCGACGAGTACGGTGGCTCAATTGAGAACCGCGCCCGGTTTACCCTCGAGGTGGTCGACGCTGTATCGGACGCAGTAGGCTCTGCGAATGTGGGAATCCGATTCTCTCCCTGGGGTGAGTTTGGTGGCATGGACCCCAAGATTGTTGGATCTTCGCCGGTTCCCCAGTTCTCGTACCTTGTGTCGGAGCTGCAGGCCCGCGCCGATGCGGGCAAGCCGCTGGCGTATATTCACGTTGTTGAACCTCGTATCAGCGGTGTCACTGAAACGGAAAAATATAGCGGTACCAAATGCAAGGATCTCAACGGATTCGTGCGAAACATTTGGGACGGCCCCATTATTCGTGCTGGCGCGATGCTGGATCACTACAGAGAGGCTGTTGAGCAGGATAGCAACACTTTGGTGGCATTTGGTCGATACTTTATCTCCAACCCAGATATTGTAGATCGTCTGGAGAAGAATGAGCCCTTGACGAAGTATGATCGCGACACGTTCTATACTCCGGGACCTCATGGTTACATTGACTATCCTTTCTACAATGGTAAAGATCCTAAGGAGGTGCACCTCTGAGGTAGTCCCTTTATTTTGATTATAACAGCATAGATGCAAAGTAGATAAGAGATTTTTGGGAGACCAGTTCCATGCAGCGAATGCTAAGCATCGCCGTCCCGTTGACCGTTGATTGATGATGCAAGGGCAGGGAATGAGTCTCGATGATTACTGCGCTTACTGTATAGCAACAATGCATTTATCCGATGCTAGGCATTTTTTTTCGCCGCCACAGGGGGCCAAGTGTCTACATTAGCCATTTCGATTAGTAGGGATACATATGATATATAATCTTAGTTCTAAAACGCCGAAGCAGGCCACGTTGGCGGCGCTGTCCTCATCGACTGTCGCTGTCAGCAGTGTCACCTGCCGCCTCGTATTTGAACAGAGACCTGTCTCCTACATCACATTCAAAGCTCTGTGCAAAAGTTCAGCGGAGGACATTTCGACAGGATTCAAGCATTCTAAAATAGTGATGCACTTTTCCAAATTCTAGGCAACTATGTGGTCCCGTGCCCAACACCGTGCGATCGATGCTTACGTCCTATTTCAAAGCAACTGCACATGCAGCTGCTCTTGCAGATTTGAAATCATGCATGAGCACTGTATATAAAGCACCGAACCACCTGTATCATTGGTATAATCATCCAAAAAATGTCTGCTTTCTCTCCTATCAAAGTTGGATCTCATGAATTGAAGCATAAGATCGTCATGGCCCCTCTGACTCGCATGCGTGCACCTGACCATGTTCCGAGTAAATACAATGCCGAGTATTATTCTCAGCGGTCGTCTCGGCCAGGTACTTTGATTATCACTGAGGCTACCTTCATCAGCAAGGCCGCTGGTGGTTACCCCAATGCGCCCGGCATCTACACTGATGCGCAATTGGAGCAATGGGCCAAGATTTTCGATGGAATCCACAAGAACAAGTCGACAGTTTTTGTTCAGCTCTGGGCTCTGGGCTGGCAGGCTACTCCGGAGGGGTTTGATGCCGATGTCCGCGTCGTTTCTGCCAGTGATGGCGAATTCCAAGGTCAAAAGGCACAGGCGTTGACCAAGCCCGAGATCAAGGAGTACATCCAGAATTATGCCCAAGCCGCCAAGAACGCTATCAAGGCAGGTGCCGATGGTGTTGAGATCCATTCTGCCAATGGCTATCTGCCCGATCAGTTTTTGCATGCCAACACAAATCATCGTACTGATGAATATGGTGGCTCAATTGAGAATCGCGCTCGGTTTACGCTTGAGATCGTAGATGCCGTTTCCGAGGCTATTGGCTCTGAGAACGTCGGTATTCGGTTCTCGCCCTGGGGTGAGTTTGGCGGTATGGACCCCAAGATCACTGGATCTTCGCCCGTACCCCAGTTTTCTTATGTGGTTTCTGAGCTGCAGGCTCGCGCCGACGCAGGCAAGCCCCTGGCCTACATCCACTTGGTTGAGCCCCGGGTTATTTATGGCTGGGGTGAAAGCGACAAGTATGACAAGAACAGGTGCAAGGATCTAAATGGATTTGTTCGTAATGTCTGGGATGGCCCTATCATTCGCGCGGGCACCATGCTGGACCACTACAAGCAGGCGGTCGAGCAGGATGATAATACTCTTGCGGCCTTTGGTCGATACTTTATCTCCAACCCGGATATTGTGAACCGTCTCGAGAAGAACGAGCCTTTGACAAAGTATGACCGTGACACTTTCTATGCTCCCGGTCCTCATGGCTACATTGACTATCCTTTCTACGGACAAGAATCTGGCAAGTCGCATATTTAAGGCACCTGAACGTGCAACGCATGTCCCCACTTTCAAATAGAGAGGGGCACACATCTGCCCCGAGTAAGCTATAAATTAGTTGTGTTTTCCTGATCTACTGTTCAATAGCCGGCCGTCGCTGAAAGACAACTTGCAGCAGCTAGCGTGATACTCTTATCGAAATTACTAGCTTTGAAGGAGAAGGAGCCGATTGAATGACTCGTTGCACGGGTCACCACTTCAGACGTCATACTATTTCAAAGCAGGCAGGGATATGCACCTCCCCACTCGCATATTTGAAATCATGCATGGCGTGGTCTATAAGAGGACATGAATCACAGAGCCATAGTTAACTTGATCGATGTCTGCCTTTTCTCCTATCAAAGTTGGTTCCCATGAATTGAAGCATAAAATCGTCATGGCCCCGCTCACTCGTATGCGTGCTCCTAACAATATTCCTGGACAATTTAATGCCGAATACTACTCTCAGCGTTCATCTCGGCCGGGAACTCTGATCATCACAGAGGCAACACTTATCAGCAAGGAAGCTGGAGGTTACGCGAACGCACCGGGGATTTGGAACGAAACGCAGGTGGAGAAATGGAGCGAGATTTTCCAAGCGATTCACAAGAACAAGTCCATTGTATTTGTTCAGCTTTGGGCTCTGGGTATACAGGCTACCGGTGATGCTACCGATACCATTGTTCGGGCTGTTTCTGCTAGTGATGGTATTGTCAATGGCCGAAAGGTTCACGGGTTGAGCCAATCTGAAATCAAAGAGTACATGCAAGCGTATGTTCAAGCAGCAAAGAACGCCATCAAGGCGGGTGCCGATGGTGTTGAGATCCACTCTGCCAACGGATACCTTCCTGACCAGTTTCTGCATGCTCAGTCCAATCGGCGAAGCGACGACTACGGCGGCTCGATTGAGAACCGCGCACGCTTCACTTTAGAGATTGTGGACGCTGTGTCTGAGGCCATTGGCGCTGAAAATGTTGGTATTCGATTTTCACCCTGGAGCGAGGCTGGGGGTATGGACCCCAAAATCACCGGCAGTTCTCCCGTGCCCCAAATTTCGTATGTGGTTTCCGAGCTGCAGGCTCGTGCAGATGCAGGTAAGCCTCTGGCATATATACATGTGGTGGAGCCCCGGGTTCTTTTTAGCTGGGGTGGTGAAAGCGAAAAGTATGCAAAAAGCAAATGCCGGGATCTCAATGGCTTTGTTCGCAATATCTGGAGTGGTGTTATTATCCGCGCTGGTACGATGCTGGAGCACTACGAACAGACGATTGAATGGGACAAAAACACGCTCGTAGCCTTTGGTCGCTACTTTATAGCCAACCCGGACCTTCCTGATCGTCTCGAACGGAATGAGCCGCTGAACAAATATGACCGGGAGACCTTTTATGCATCTGGCCCTGATGGGTACACCAGCTATCCTTTCTACAGCAGAGATTTAGACAGCCAGGACTTGGATAAGCTGCATGTTTAACGGAAATGGAGTGCCTTGTGGGGAGAAATTGATAGCACCCCCAGCCTTATATTATAATGTAGTATTCAAGATAATAGATTTAGACATCTTTCCTAACCGCGAAACCTCACTCGTCATGATCGGAAGTTGTGGAACCTTCCGCATGCAGGGGCTAGGGATGTGCGCTATTAAAGTCTCCTGATTTCCAGCCATTGCTTCCCCACCACCATGTTTCGACATCTTGTTCGGCGCTCTGCCGCACCTACTTTTGCTCGAGGATTCAGCTCCAGCCCCGCTCGGAATGAATTGGCTCCTACGTTTATGCTGAATACCGGTGCACCCATTCCTGCCGTTGGTTTGGGCACCTGGTTGTCGATGGAGACCCATGTGTACCAGGCAGTTTTGACTGCATTGGAGGTGGGATATCGACACATTGACACTGCATGGATCTATCAAAATGAAAAGCAGGTTGGCCAAGCCATTCGTGACTCTGGTATTCCCAGAGGCGACATCTTTGTGACGTCCAAGGCCTGGATCACCCAGTACAAGGATCCTCAGGCGGCGTTGGAACATTCACTCGAGAATTTGGGCTTGGACTACATTGATTTGTATCTGCTACACTTCCCAATTGCCCGCACGCCTGATCCCAAGAACCCCTACAGCAAGGGCCTGGCGAACGATCCTTCGCTGCCGTTTGTCGATGTGTGGAAGAAGTTTCAGATCCTTCCCCAAGATAAGGCGTTTGCGGTTGGTGTCTCGAATTTCAATATTCCTCGTTTGAGAAAGCTGTTGACTGCCGAGAGCACTGAGCGGTTACCCTCTGTTAACCAGGTGGAGCTGCACCCTTGGCTCCCCCAGCAGGATCTCGTCGACTACTGCCAGGATCGCAACATTACCGTCCAGGCATACTCGCCGCTTGCTCGTAACCAGTTGATGGACCCCATTGTCAATAAGATTGCCGACAAGCATGGTGTCACTGCGCACCAGATTCTGCTGAGCTGGGGCGTGGACCGCGGCACTGTGGTGCTTCCCAAGTCCGTCACCCCTGAGAGAATCATTGCCAATCTGCACGTCATTGAGCTCGACGATGCGGACATGAAGGAGCTGGCCAAGCTCGGCGAGCACCCGCAGCGCATCCTTCCGAACAAGGGCATGTTTGACAACATCGACATCTATGACGATACGCCTATGCCTCTTCTGTAAATGCTGGCATTCAGTACTGTAACATTTTATAGTTAAGCTGTCATTCGGCTGCTGCTGTATCGCAATATCATCGCAATGCCATTGGGGTGCCATTGGACGAGCATTGAATCGGCATTTAATCGGCAATTCGATCTCAGCAATCTGCAAGATTAGAGTTTCTTGCCCTGCGTGCTCCCTGGGCTCAAACAAGTTTTGCAGTCAACGCGCACAACTTTTTACATCGTTCAGCGATGTACAAATTCACATCTACATCTCTGCGCAAACCCGCAAGTACCCCACGGGTTCGCCGGACTCGCACAGCCGACTCATGTGACCTTCTCAGAATGCAGCTGCCCCTGCCCTGTATAACCGTCTCGCCCGATCGACTAAGCCTGAAGTCCTGCGGCCATGGCAGTGTCGGCGGTGATCAAAACCAAGATCGATTCGACACATGTTTTCAGCGGGGGCGAGATTGTCAATGGCCATGTCATTGTGGATCTAGACAAAGACGTTGACATTGAAGAGATTGTGATCAAGCTCAAGGCTGAAGAGACCACCACGGTGAACTACTGGCATGTCAACAAAGAGCGTCGCCAGCGTCGCACAGCTCATTCAGACAGTGTTCTGTATAGCAGAGCATGGAGATTGTTTCCCACGGCGGAATTGGCTCAGGCTTCGAGTAAATCGTTCAAGATTCACCGCGGCAGCCATAAATACGAGTTCACTGCTCAATTCCCTAACAAGCAGTTGCCTCCATCCATTGTCGGCAACCAGGGTCAATATTCCGTCAAGTATGTGCTCAAGTGTACGGTCCGGCGTGCGTCGGCTTGGAAAACCAATTGCCGCGTGGAGAAGCAACTAACATTCTCTCCACCATCGCCGCTTGCAGCCATCTCGGACCAGAACTTTGCGGTTGTCAAAGCCCAGGGCGTACTGAATATAAAGCATATGAAGTCAGGAATCTTTGCCCGCGCCCATAAAACACCGGTCGGAGTCACTGCGTTTTTGCGGTTTCCTACTGCTGGGCTGGCACAGGCGCCATATCCCATGCGGCTAGGCAGCCAGATTCGGAGCGATGTGGCAGTTACTCTGCGCAAAGTCACTGTCTCAGTAAGGTCTATCACGCGGTGGAGGGCTTATGACACGTTCCAGCAAGAATTTGGAGAGGAAAGCGTGCAGATGCATCCTCTGGTGGCCATCAATGTAAACAAAAAGGGCAAGAAGTTTGACCTCGACGATGAGCTCTTCAACACCCTGTGTGGACTCTACCTGCCTCCTACCTTTGACAGCAAACTTATTACCCGCACTTACACGCTAGTCCTCACTGCAGAACTGGCCGACCCTGGCTTTCCAGACAATGTTATCAATCTAGAGGCCTCCACAAGTGTGCTGGTGCTGTCCCCGCAGCTACAGGATACGCAGCCATCTCAAAACAGCTTATTGCAGCCACAAACACCGATAACGTCTCCCGCAGTTTCTCGGCAGTCATCGGTCAGGTACGATGGCCCTCCTAGTGGCTCTCCAGCTCCGCACAGGCGATCGCCACCTGTTGCCCTTGACCGCACTGACCCATCTCACCCGGTTATTGAGCAAGATACGCGATCTGTTGCGGAATTAGCACCCCCTTCTCCTGCTCAGCATGATAGTCTGGGTAGCCGCCTCAATGGACCGTTCGGGCAGCCTGGCAACACTCCATGGTACCCCGAAGGAACTGAAAACCCACCTTTAATGAGCTTCAATTGGAAAGATTTCGAGTCAAGTTTGCCCCAGGCAAGTTTGCCCCAGGCGCCTATGTCGAGCTGGTCGGACCCAGTGCAGTCTTTGCAGGCGCCCGTTCACAACCAGTATGACATGGCAAACACTCCTGTTATACCGGAAGAGCCGTTTCTGCGGCAGCCGCAGTTGTCTTTTCCGGAGATCCCTCCAATCGAAACGGAAGCTGATCCTCCAGCCTACCAGCATGAGGCAAGCCCTTGTCAGTCGCCCACTGCGCCTGTTGCCAATTTGCCGGTCCATTTCAACCATTCAAGTTCCGCGACTCCTGGGGTGGAGTCCTCGCACGAAACGCTTGCAACGCCGCATGAAACCACCAGGAATCCTTATGCGGAGCCGGCTGGTGACTCTCAATGGAACCAAAGCCCCCATAACTCGTTATCGATGCAGAATATGCAGCCCTCTGCCGGTGATGCATATGAGAACGGCGGATATCCGCAGGATTCGCAGGCACCGCCCTCATTATCATCGTTAGCATCTCCGGAACCTTATTCTCAACCTGTTGCGGCGTCTCAGTGGGCCGCCTCTCAAACTGGCCGTGACAACCCCACCAAAGATCGCAATAGTTATAGCTACAAGGTGGGTGGACAGCGACCACCTATTCCCACGTCACCGTACCGGTAGCGCGGATTCACATGGGCGGGCAACTAAAATGAGTACTAATGTATAGCTACTTTAGCATTGACCAAAGTTGTGTCTATTTGATCTCGCCGCTGGGCCGTCTGCCGATGGCTCGGCTGGGGACGCTGCCTAAATGCAGGCTGGGCTCTGCCTGCTGCTGTAAGCCTCAGCCAATGTTTCGCCGACGTGCGGCGCTCCTCCCCGATGCAAATACGCTTTCGTCTGCATCTGCGGTGATTATCCTGGACAATAAACGGCCTTATTACACGAACCTAGATATCTTTTCCGGCAAGGTTGTGATCAATGTGCGAAGGGAGATTGACGTTGCGGAGATTACTCTGAAGCTAAAAGCCGATATCTTAACCGATGTGCTCTTCAACCATCGAGAGAGAGCCAGTTTCTTTGCATCTGGAACAGGCGCACAACGTCCTGACATCTCAACAGACCTGTCAATGGCCACCGATGTGCCTGACTTTTCACAGACAGGCACCAGTGCGCAGTACCAGAACAGGCCCTATCACAAGCTGGAGTCGTCAATTGATAGCCGAACGTCCAGCTTTGACTCGTCGCGCGGTGAGCTGACCAGCAGGGAAGAGAGACGGGAACAGCGATCAGAGGAAAAGGCTCTGCGGAGGGAACAGAAGGATCGCCGCCAGGAGGAACGAGATCTTGAAGCACGAGACCGCACCGCCCACGATAGCGAGCGCCTGTACCTCGAACAAGTAGTTCTGTTTCCGCCTGCAGATGTCAGGGCCCGCACATCTGGTAAGGGCTTCACTCTACCTGCTGGCGAGCACGTCTACAACTTCAAACTTGAGATTCCTCACAGAAACCATATGTACCCAGGCAGTCTTGAGGGTCCTCCAAACACATTCAAGATTGTGCATGCCCTCAAGGTGACTGTTCGGCGGACCAGCAGTTTCAAAATGAATACGCGGGTTGAGTCGCCATTCAGATACGTACCCTTCCACCAGCCCGGATCGCTGGTCCAGACAGGCTCCGTGGAAATGTATGGCGAGCAATTGGGCCCCGGTGGAGCCATCGTATTTCTGGGGCACCTTCCAAGCAGCCAGGTAGAGACTGCATTCCCTGGCTCTGCCTGGAAACTGCCGTTGACCCTGAAGATCAACTCTCATACTCCCGTGCATGTTTTGGTGCTAAGCATTTGGCTCGAGGCATGCACTGCTCGCACCGGTACCGACTTTAACGGCGGCAAACACCACGACAAGTTGGTTGAAAGTATCCCTTTGATGCAGATACCAATCAATCGCAGCATCTCGTCGGCAGATTTCAGCGACATGGTCCAAGCAAGGGCCATCGATAAGTACGTTTTACCATCCATTTCTCAGCGGATCCTGGACCGCGTGTACTTTTTACGATGCAATATCACCTTCATGGGGGCGCAAGGCAAGCAGGCGGTAGATCTTCGAGATAAAATCACGATCGTGCCTCCTGGCTTGTCGCCGCCAATGCCCACGCGGCGTGCTTCCGCCCACGAGGTAGGCAAGATTGTTCCGCAACACACCGATCAATCTTTGGGGGAAAGCTCGCCGTTCATTCCTACACCCATCCAAAGCCGGGCCGCCAGCAAGGAAGAGGCACCTACCGTGCCTCCTAACCAGCCTAAAGGAGATTCTGACACGCCTCCTCCTTACATTCCTTAGTTTGGTCCTTTATATTATAGCTACCTCGATCCATAGCGTTTCATATTCACCAAATTATTTTTATCTGGACTACTTCTAGAAAACCTGGCTCTATCCTCGCTAGAGCGGTTAGATGCTGCTGCAGACCGGCAGCACGGCCCTTACCGCAGTTTGCACCGCCCCGTTGAGTGGCTCGCGTCTTGGCTGCGAGATCACATTTCATCTTGCCTACCGCAACATTTATTCCGATAGTCAATCGAGTCTCTTGTTTTCTCAACAAAGAAAATAATCAGGCTACCACGTACGTCTCGCGTGACAACAACGAGGCAATGCTTGCACGTTCATGCACCGTCTGTGCATAACAGTATATAATCAAAACGACCGACCTGCATTCGGAACCTCGCCAGTAGATGGCTGCTATCACCAACGCAGCGCCTTCGTCGATTACGGCCAGCATCAAACTGCACGATGAAAGGCCGTTCTACACGTCTGCAGATACGTTCTCGGGCATGGTGACGCTCAAAGTTCGCAAGGAGGTTGATGTGTCCAAGGTGACGTTGAAACTAAAGGCCGATATTTACACCAATGTTGAGTACAACCATAAAGACCGGGCGAGTTTTTTTGCAAGTGCCCCAGAGTCGCAGCGGCCAGATATTGCTCTGGACACCGCAATGATTACAGACGTGCCCGATTTCTCCACGGAGGCATTGCCGGTGCAGCATGTACCTCATCCGTACAACCAGCTCGATTCATCGGCAAACAAGCTAGCTCTTCGAGCAGCACGTAGAGAAGAACGGGAGAACAGCAGGAAGGACAAGACTGCACACGATGATGAGCGTCTTTATCATAGGGATCTGATTCTGTTCCCTCGCAAGGAAATTAGAGACGCTACGTCTGGCAAAGGCTTCACCCTACCTGCGGGCGAACATGTGTACGAGTTCAGCATGCAGATCCCCGGGTCCCCGAGTGGCCGGCAGGTGGCTTACCCCGGAACTCTTCAGGGGCCGTTGGATACGTTCAAGATTGTGCATTGTTTGAAAGTCACAGTTAGCCGCACCAGCAGCTTCAAGATGAATTTCCGTACCGATCGCCCCTTCAAGTATATCCCCATTTTGGATCTATCTACGTTCAAAATGCGGGGTCCCATTAAGATGGTTGGTGAGGCCACCGCCGCCAATACGTACATGAAGGCTGCTGCACATCTCCCCTCAAGTATGATCGAGACAGCTTTTCCAGGGTCGCCATGGTACCTTCCCATTTCGCTCAAGTTCAAAGCCACACGGCCCGTGGATATTTTGCTTGTAAGCGTTTGGTTGGAGGCGTGCACGGCACGCACTGCCGCCGACATGAACGGCGGCAAGCACCATGGTAAGACAGTCGAGAAGATCCCGCTGATCCAGCTGAGGGTCAACCAGGCCTTTAGCAGCATCGACTTCAGCCAGGTACTGCAATCCAAGCCCATCACTAAGTACATTGAGCCATCTATTTCCACCAAGCTGCTGGACCGGGTCTACTTTATTCGGGCCAAGATCACATGCATGGGGAGTCAATACCAGGCTGCAGTCAACATGCGGGAGCGTGTCGAGATTATTCCTCCACGGTTGCCTCAGCGGCCACAACTGCTCACGCCTGAAGGTGTCTCGAGTGGGCCCCCTGCATTTGTTGGCAATTCTGCCGGCGCGCGGCCGCGAGCGCTTAGCAATGTCAGTTCAATCTCATCTCACTCGGATTTTGAGCCCGGCAAGATCATTCCTCGCAGTGTATCGCCGGCGCAGTCATTGCGGGCGCCATCGTTTGTGTCTGTCGCACCTTCATTCGAGTCACACCGCCGCTCGCCGCAGCCAATGTCTATGGACTATGAGGTGGGTAAGATTGTTAGTCGTGATAGCTCGACGCAGCACTCGCGAGAACCGTCGCGGGAGCATCCTTGGCAGCGGGAGCGAACTCGAGAGCAGAGCGTTATCGAACAGGAGTACGAGCGCGACAAGTTCTCGTTCGAGACCGACGCCGAGACCACACGAGCTCGCACTGATGAAGAGACCCCTCCTCCTTATGTTCCTTAAGGACAATTAGCATTCGCATTCATAGCATTTAACAAGCATTTCATTCCTGTCATTATTTGATTTGTTTTTCCGGCTGGCTACTTTAAGTCTGTCTTGTTTATCCTCTTGTTTATTCTCTCAATGGTTCCTGCGATTTTGATTCTTTATTTGCTTTTATATTCATTTGACATTTCTTTATTTACTTTATGCAAGCCAACCCGAGCCACGCCACAGGGTACGGAATATCAGTGGTAGGGCGGCCAGGCGGCGAGGCAGCTGGGAACTTAGCCCCATGTTTGGCACCAGCGCAAATGTCTATGTTTCTGTGCCCAACTCCGAATGGCAGCCCGGGCAAACGATAAAGGGCAAGGTCACTGTCAATACCAAATCATCTCTAGATGTGTCGGCCATTGAGGTGACGCTGCAAGGAACTGTCACAACTGTGGTTTATCGGCGGCCTCAGCGAGCCGGCCATTGTGACGACCGCAACGGTTCTCGCACAGTTTCAGGGGAATATATCGGCGATTCGGATGCCGAATCGTGCATGACGGACCAGGTACAATGTCTCACGCAAGAGGAGACGGTGTTCCCGCCCAAGTGCTTGGGCAAGCAAAAACCCCGCACCTTGAAGAAAGGTGAGCATACATACGACTTTGAACTGCGGATCCCTGAGACATGCGAGGGCCAGGACTCGCAATGGCTGTCGTTGCCGCTGCCGTCGTCCTGTAGCCTTCCCTGCAAGCGCGGAGGTATCACGTACCGGCTTCAGGCCGCGGTTCGACGGCCGGGGCTGTTCTCCAAGACTATCACTGCTAACCAGCCGTTACGCATCACGCGGTATGGCGACCCAGTGACAAATACGCGACTGGCATTTGCTCGCCGTGGCTTGACGGTTGGTGTGTTTCCGAGCCTTGGGAAAAGCGGACTGATGTTCAAAGTCAAGCAGGGACTTGGGCTAACGGCGCCCAGCTGGAAACAGCATTTCACTGCCGAGCTGCGCGTGCCCGTGGCGGGTATTCCCGTGAGTAGTATTTCGCGTGGATCGGAGGGCACGCTTGTGCTGGAACAGATCCAGCTGTTCGTGGGCCGCGACGAGGACTCTAGCCCCAAAGAAAAGCCCGTGACATTTTACTTGACTGCTTTGAAACTGGTTCTGGTTGGTAGCTATACCGTCCGAGCACGCGGGGCCGTGGAGACTGTGCAAGAGCGCGAGAAGTTGGTGGATGTCAAGCCGCAGTTGGCCCTCAAGTTTGTTGACGGCACCGCAGACCTCACAAACCTCGTTACCAACGCGGCCGTGATTGGCGACTTTGTGCCCACACTGTTGCTACCGGCCATGCAGGTGAGCTACGAGCTACAGGCTGAACTGTCGATTGCTCCAGATCCCACCGAGTCGGTCCCCACCCACGTCATTCTCTCGACTCCGCTTGCTCTACGCAACCCTTTGGCCCCACTCGAGTGCACAACCCCGCCGGCTGCGCCGACGCTGGCTACTCAAGCGGAAAAGTCAGACACTCTTGATGCTGCCCCTTCTGTTTCTGCCCTTTCTGTTCCCTCTAGTGCGGGTCATTCCACTGATCCTTCCAGTCATAGTGCCGCGGGCGACGGCGATGAGGCGCCTCCGTCATACGAGGCACATGCTCCACATACACCCTTGTTCCCGCCGGAGAAGTCTTGAGGTTGATAGTTATTTACCCGAACGACGCTGTTCTCTGTCGGACCGTCCTGATATTTATGTACATTACTCTTTGCGCGACTTTGTCAAATCGGCAATAAACTCGTTCTCCCATGTGAACTTTTCTGGGTCAGGCTTTTCTGATTTGTTTGTGAGGGGTTCCGTTTCTGATGCTGTGGATGCTGAGCTAGCAGCAGGAGCTGAGGGAGCTGAGGGAGCTGCGGTAGCCGAAGCCGAAGCCGAAGGGAACTCCAGAAAGTCGAGGACCGATGCCTCGACCTTTTGTGCCTGTTTGGGCTTCGACTCACCCGGTTGGGCGGCATGCTGGGCCGCCCGGGCTGCTCGGGCCGCCAACGCAGCCGCCTGGGCCTCCTCGCGACGCACTAGCGGAATTCGCAGACTTTGTCCTTTGATAACATAGCTCGCACCGTCGTGGGGGTGCAGTTTGTTGCGCATCATGCCCTCGGCCACTTCCACGACCTCACCGCGCACGCCAAGTCCTTTCCAGTCTCGGAGAAGCTGGACCGGGATTTTTTTCACTCTGGTAGCGATGCCCCGGCTGAACTGCATGATGACGAAGCTCGTATCAACGCACCTCATGTCTTCCATCTAGCTGTTAGCGGCAAGATCTTTCCATTTTTTTTTTATTTGGCTTCTTTTGTTGGCTATTGTGGTTGTTATAACCAGGTTTGCTTATTATTTTCTAATGTACTTTTATTGTCCTGTGGTTGGTGTTTATTTTTTGTCTGTTGTCTTCAGCCCGCTGCAGTCAACGAAGGCACTTGAATCGTACAGTTGAGAGAATATCTAGAAATAAATTCTAGCTCCCAAATATTCACCGATAATCGGCTTTGAAGCCATGGAAATTATGCCTAGCAGCTTGATATGGATAGAGAGGAAGGGTTATATATACTTGCCTTGGGTCCGGCTAGAAGTCGTGGAGGCCATGTCCAGCAACTTCAGATCTATAGAGGCCAGCGGGTCCCGTCGGGTCTACGCAATTAGATGGCATATTCCGGGAGCTTTCCTGGCTTGAGCTGTCCAAGAGACGCATCGTTGGGTCTCCACACCATCAGGCCATTGTCTTCCGACACAGACCCAATAGTCCATGGCTTGGTGGGATGCCAGTCAAAATCGTAAATTGCCGCGCGATGGCCGCCGTGCATGAACAGCAGCTCTGGACTACCGTCTTCCCAGTCGTCATCCATCTGCTCAAGCCCAATGCGCGTGATATCCCAGATAATCACACGTCGGTCCTCTCCAGAGGTTGCGAGAATGCCGTCTTGAAACGGGGCCCATTTCACTGCAGTAACAGAGTCCTGGTGGCCATACAGCTCATGCACCGGCTCCTTTGGTTTGCGCGTGTCCCAGAGCGCGATAGTTTGATCTCCAGAGACAGTCGCCAGCATATGCTCGGCATTGGGGTTGAACGCAAGCGAGTTAACGGGCTGCTTGTGGGCATGGATGGTCACGGGTGGTGCGGCAGCATTCGCAATATTGTACAAGTACACGTTGCCATTTTCGCACGCCACGGCAATCTGGTCCGTGTTATTGGGATTCCATGTAGTATCATTGACCTGCGAGGGCGCCTTGATGGAGTGCACAGCCTTACCGGTCATAGCCTCAAAGTCAATTTCCCATACAAACACATAGCTGTCATCTCCGCCACTCAAGAGCCGGCTTTTGTTTTTGGAATCCCATTCGAGTCCGTAGCCATTCTCAGAGTGTTTTTCCAGATAGAGCGACTGCTTCGTTTCCGTGTTGTAGACCGTGACTCGGCCCGACGGCCCAATAGCCGCCAAAAAACGGCTGTCGAATGGGTTGCGACGCAGCCGGTTGACTTCGCCATTGTGAGGCAGCTGTACAAGGATGGTCTCAGGATCGCCCTTTTTATTGTCCAGCTCCTTGACCAGCGCGTATTCGGGTTCCTCGCCGCCTGTGAACGTACCGAGCAACACGCGGTCAATGCCCTCGGTGGAGCCACGCGACACGGGCTTGCTATGCCGCGTAATATGTTTTGGCTTTTGAAGCTCATTGGGGCCATCCGACTCGACCACAGGTTTGGGTGGCATCCATTGGAACGTCAACGACGGCCAGTCCAGGGTGAACTCCTTGACCGTCGTGTACATGAGCTGGCAGTTGGACTTCCAAACTGCGTACTCCTCAGCCACATCGCTGGGATCCTGGATCTGAGTGTTGTTTTCCCCGTCGAGCACGCTCAACATCTCCTCTAATTCGCGACTCATGGCTTGTGCTTGGACGTGAACTTGGACGTGAACTTGTACGTGATCGGCTCAAGTAATTAAGGGCAAGGAGCGGGCAGATCTTCCCTTACCGCTGAAAAATCCAGCCTCTGAGTTTCTTCGAAGGTTCAGCAGTGCTACATGAGCTTCGATAAAGATACCCAGACATACCGCGATTGGCTTGTTAGCCGTGGTGTGGTGATCAATGATAAATTGAAGTTCAAGGATTACCGCTCTGCCGGCCAAGGCCGCGGTGTGGAGGCTACTGGCGATATCAAGGAGGGTGAGGTGCTGTTTTCCATTCCTGCTTCCGCATTGCTGGTGGTGGCCAGCAACGAAAAGTTCGCCGAGCTTGCGGATGAATATGATTTGGACGAATGGTCCGCGTTGATCGTTTATATGATGGCTGCGTCTGCCGACAAGGCCTGGAAGCCTTACTTTGATGTATTGCCCACCAAGTTCAACACTCCCATTTTCTGGACAGCTGAGCAGGTGGAGAAGCTGGAACCATCGCCAATTCATGAACAGATTGGTCGCGAGGATGCCGACGAGCTTTACGATGCTCTCAAGGAGAGCGTGTTGCAGGAGGATTTGTTCAAGGGCGTAGATACCTCTCGTGAGGCGTTTCACCGCATGGGCAGCCTTATCATGGCCTATGCTTTTGATGTGTTCCCCACTGGCGAGGAAGATGAGGAGACGGTCAAGGCTATGGTTCCGCTGGCGGATCTGCTGAATGCGCATACACGCAAATCCAACGCCCACCTGGAGGTTCCTGAGGGACCCAACGACAAGCTGGAAATGACGGCTACGGCGGATATCAAGGCTGGCGAGCAGATCTTCAACACCTATGGTGAGTTGGCGTCTGGTGAGCTTTTGCGCCGTTACGGCTATGTTGAGGCCGGTGGTACTGACTTTGAAGCGGCCGAGCTCGAACTCGACACGCTGGTGGAGGTTATTGCTGCACAGAAGAAACTGCCGCTCAAGCAAGTGCAGAAGCGGGCCGAGAAGCTGGCACAACTCGGGCCAGACGTTTTTGACGATGCGTTCGAGATCGCGGGCGTACCCACTGACGAGCTGATCTGCGTAGTGGATGCCTTGGCATCGGATTTGCCGCCTCGTCAGGCCCTCATGGGCGCGTGTGACCTCGCAGACGAGGGGATTCTTACTCCCGAGGGAAAGCAGGCACTTGCTGCCGCTCTCGAGAAACGGCTGGCCCGCTACCCGGCCGCCCGGGCCTTGCCAGAGTCTGAGACTCAAGTCTATACAGCCGTTGACGATATGATCGAACAGGTGTTTGACTGCGAGCGCGAGTTGCTCAAATATGCGCTCGATTGGGTCAAGGAGTCGTCGCCGGTGCCGGCGCGCAAGCCCAAGCACAAGTAGCTCGCGAGTGCTTTATAGTTATATAGTGCATGCCAAACGTTACTCTAAGAAAGACTACTGACAGTTTCGGGCCACCACTCGGCAAAACGGTCCGTTTTCCCGTTTTCAACTGCTTCTCGGCAGCTACGACTTAGATCGCTTGCTGGTCCTTGGGTCATCAGTCCGGCGCGACTTCTTTTTCGGCCGCTGTTCATCCGGTCCAAACACCATATCCGGTAACTGGTGAGCCTTGGTCATGGCCAACGACACGCTGAACACGTCTTCGTTGTACGAGGGCCAGCCCCTGCACAGGTCGTAAAACTCGCTGCAGGGCCACTGCAGGTCCAGCGTGCGCTTGCCGCCCTTGGGGTCTGGCTGAACGGCAATGCCGATAAACAGATGCGTTGTCTGCACGGGAATGCCACCATCGCCCGCGTCACTTGGCCCAGCCACATCCACCACCTCGGCGGTTTCTGGAGCAAGCGCGGGCACCGGCGCGCCACTCTCTCCCGGAGTGAGCTCCATGGGTGCGGCCTTATCACTGGCGCCAGCAGCAGCCGCAGCGTCGCCGGCATCCTTTTGTTGCTCCTCAGACTGGATCAACGGGTTTTTGGGGGGTTTACCATCGGCCACTAAACACGCGTCTTCGTCGGTTTGACACACCACGGCCTGGTCGAAGGTCTTATTATAGGGATGCGCGACCTCGATGCCGTCAATGATCTCGACTTTTTGGACAAGCAGACGCAGCTTACTTTCCACAAAGCCACTCCACGCCAAGTGCTGCTCAGGCGTACCTTTTGTAGCAGCGACAATGGTCATGTAGTATTTGTAGTCATGGAAAAATGTGTGCTTTTCGAAAAAGTCGACCCAAGGCGTATCTCCGGCGATGATCCGTTCCGTGAGCTCAAGGCCTCGCTTAAGCTCGCTCATGATGATCTTTTGAGTCGACGCCGTGATGTTGTGCGTCGCACACATGCTAGGATATGCCGGTGTGATGATAGGCATGCGGTGGGATCGATCTTGCGGGTAGATTTTCGGATTCCAAACCCGCACCTGCAGCGGGCCGTCCTCAATCTGTTTAAGAAGTACAGGCTGGGGCCAGCTCCAGCGAGTATAAATGAAAAAGAAGCGGTTGACCACAACAGCTGCGGCCGCATTCGGATACAGCTGGCAGATTCGTGCAACAAGCATGGCCCAAGCCACACCACCCGGGAAACCCATAATATTTGCGTAGATGGCCCGGCGTTGTGCCCAAAGCTTGATGGCCCGCAGCGCCTGCTTGAAGACCGTGCGCTCTGGCACCAGCCGCAAAATGTCGTCCGTCACACGCGTACCATTCAATGCCCGCAAATCCTTCTCGTCGATATTTCGAAGAAGGTCGTTAGACTCGAGAGTGAGGCTTTGCGGTACCTGCGCGAGATCCAGTCTGCCACAGATCAAATCAATGGAAATGCCGTCGAACTTAATCTTGATGATAGGTACAAACGCATCTGGTACCGGCGAAATCTCCTCGAGCTCGGGACACTGCCGCAGCAGTCGGTCCATGACCTCGAAAAAGGCTTCTCTCGTCACATGCTTTGGCACCACCACCAATGTGTCGATATCCGAGCCAGGACCATACACGCCAAGCCGGTAGGATCCAAACGTGAAGATCTTGCCACCAGCATCTCGGGCCATACCCTCGCTCATGTTTTTGGACAGCGACACTTGGTACACAAACTCGGTGGTCAACCTCTGCATGGTGTCCAGCACCTTGACTCGCTTGCGCGTTTCCTGTTCGCTCTCGAACGAGCCCTGGTCTTTTAGCTCCGCCACCAGCTTGTCATTAAGCACCCGCTCTTCGGGGGTGGACCCTTGTAGCGACACAGGAGGAGTTACTCCGAATTGTCGAGACATGCTGACTGTGGGTGCGGTGATGCTGAAGTGATTTAGAGTTGGGCGAAGCGACTGTTTCAGTGGAAGCAGAAACGGGTCCAACGGATTTCAATCTTAACTTGAATATTCACAAGGTGGTTCTATTTGCCTAAATTAGCTGGTTGCATCCGGAAGTAAACCTAGCCGGCCATCACGCCATGCACCCTGTTTTGGACCAAGCCTCGGGCATGCTTGGTTGGCAGCTCTGCTAAAAAGCGTGCTACTGAAAACCAGAAACAGTCGGCGAAGCCAGAATTGTCGGCAATGAAATGAGCAGTCAAATAGCGCTGTCATTCACACCAATTGAGTTAGACGACGTATTAACAAGAATAATATAAAGAATGCTACTTGGTCGAACCATAATGCTGATAAGAAGGAGGCCCATACTCATACTTTGGGGAGGATGGCGCCGGGGATGCCTCGACGGCAACGCCCTCGAGCTCCTCTATAATGCTGTCGGGATAAATATAATACTGGACCATCAGGGTGAGATCCAAGGCAATGCAACACGACGTGCCGAGAAGATAGGGCATTTTTTCAAATAAGAAATCAACGCTCTCGGCAACCGTGGACAGCCGCTGAGCTTCGACAACAATCGTGGCCACATAGCCGATGCCACCCACCAAATCCGCAACAAAGAGGAGCCGCGAAACTCCTCCCGTGCACTTGCGGCGGTAGTTGCACACGACCTGCGGAACCATGGCGGCAACATAGAAGATTTGCGCGGCCCACGCAAACAATTGACCTGCAAGAAACTCCCAGTCGCGCTCGTGGCTCACCACCACGCCACTGAAAGTGCCCATAGAAGTCGGCGCAGCGTGCGAAGCTGCCACCATCGCGGCCGTCAACAACGGCGTGGCCGAAATAGAAGGGGTCCCACGCACACGCACAAGCCGTGCCTTGCGACGCAAATAGATATATTGAATGGTCAACAGGCTGTCAGTGATCAACGTGCAACAAGAAATCACTTTCTGGAAAGTCATTTGCCGACCCCAAAAGCAACCCAACACATTGAAGATATCGCCGGTAACGTAGCCGGCCAGAAAGAAGGGGGAAAAGCCTTCGACGCTGTCGCTTTGAGCACTTAGGAAAAGCTGGTAGCAGCCCGCTACTACCCAGCCAATAACCGATACTCGAGAGGTCACAAACGAAATAAGCTCGAGAGGAGTCATTGATAGGATGGGGGACGCCATGCATTGATAAGGACGTAGGGGTATGGGTTTCCTCGACTACCGTCGGAACCAATTCTGCGTCATCGTGCGTGGCTAGGTGTCTTGGCCCTCGAAAGCGCCTCTAAAAGCGGCAGATCTGCTAGACAATAATATATTTTCTGAATCCTTAGCATCTACTTGTATTTTTTTTTTCTTTTTTTTCCTTCGTTTTGGAGTCCATAACGGATTTGATGTGCCCCTTCGCTAAAACTAGCTTATCTATTTGTAGATCCCCCAGCAATGTTTGGGGAACTTGGGTAGCTTGTGTGGGGGGGCCTCGAACAGAAGGCAATCAGAACCGAAACTGCTGAGGTCATCTCCTTGGGGCGCTGACAATGGAGAGTTTCGAGGGGAGGGGCCACCAGGGCGCTGACAGAGCGGCTATGGTGATGAGGTCAGCCTGTTACGTGCTGACACTGCAGCTGAAGTTGGCGCTACTTGGGAGAATGGGCATTGTACAGCCCAGCTGGCCTGCACGAACGTAAGCATGGATAGGCATCTCATCGATATCGTCAACCGGCTTCAGGACGCCCTGGCGTCCCTGGGCCCCACCGCGATTGACCTGCCGCAAATCACCGTTGTAGGCTCGCAATCCAGCGGAAAGTCCAGTGTGCTTGAAAACATTGTGGGCCGCGACTTTTTGCCCCGCGGTACGGGCATTGTCACCCGCCGCCCCCTCGTACTGCAGCTCATCAATCGCCGGCCGGCCGGCAGTAGCAGCAAAAGCGGTGTCGAAAATGATAACAAGCTCATTGATGTTGGCGAGGGTAACAATGCTGATGAATGGGGCGAGTTTCTGCACGTCCCAGGCAAGAAGTTTTACGACTTTAACGAGATCCGTACCGAGATCGAACGCGAGACAGATTCCACAACCGGCAACAAAGGCATTTCTGCGAACCCCATTAACCTGCGCATTTACTCGCCCAATGTTCTGACGCTGACGCTGGTGGACCTGCCGGGCTTGACCAAAGTGCCTGTTGGCGATCAGCCTAAAGACATCGAGCGGCAGATCAAGGACATGTTGCTGAAATACATTTCCAAGCGCAATGCCATCATTCTTGCGGTCACCGCCGCCAACACAGATCTGGCCAATTCGGACGGCCTGAAGCTGGCGCGCGAGGTGGATCCCGAGGGTAATCGCACCATCGGCGTGCTCACAAAAGTGGATCTGATGGACCAGGGAACTGACGTGCTGGATATCATGACCGGTAAAGTCATTCCACTGCGATTCGGATACGTACCAGTTGTCAACCGTGGCCAGCAGGATATTAACAACCACCGCAGCATCAAGTCGGCACTGGAAAACGAGCGCAAGTTCTTCGAGTCTCATTCGGCCTACGCCGCAAAGGCCCAATATTGCGGCACGCCATACTTGGCCAAGCGACTCAACAGTATCCTGCTCAATCATATCAAGCAGACGTTGCCCGACATCAAGAACCGCATCGACCAAAGCTTGAAAAAGTACCGACACGAGCTTGCTGTTCTGGGTACCTCAGACCTAGGCTCTGCATCCAGCATTGTTCTCTCTGTTGTCACCGAGTTCTGCAACGAATATCGCCAGGTGCTGGATGGCCGCGGTAAAGACGTGTCTTCGCAGGAACTGAGCGGCGGTGCACGTATCGCGTTTGTGTTTCACGAGGTTTATTCGAACGGAATCCGCGTCTTGGATCCGTTTGACCAGATCACCGACGGCGATATTCGCACGGTCCTGTTCAATTCCAGCGGTGTGGCACCCGCGCTGTTTGTATCGTCCAAGCCATTTGCTTTCCTGGTTAAGCGACAGATCAAACGGTTCGAGGAGCCGGCCATCAAATGTATTCAGCTGATTTATGACGAGCTGGTGCGTATTCTCAACAATATCCTTGCCAAGCAGCAGTTCCAGCGCTACCCCGAACTCAAGACCCAAATCTCGCAGGTATTCATTACGTTTCTGCGCCGCTCACTGGTGCCCACCACCGCGCTGGTCAAGGATATCATCAACATGGAGTCCACCTATATTAACACAGCGCACCCGGACTTGATCAAGGGAGCGCAGGCCACTGAGATCGTGTCGCAGCGGCTCAAGCTGCCCAAGCCGCAGCAGGTCGACCCCAAAACCGGAAAGCTATTGTCAAAGTCGGACGCGGTAGCCGTGTCTAAATCCGATATCAAAGATGCGCCGTTTGGGGGCTTTTTTGGCGACCTGTTCTCGTCGCGTAGCAAAAAGCGCTTGGCAGCTATGGAGGCCCCGCCGGCAGCCCTTAAAGCGAACGGCGACATGTCCGAGCGCGAGGTAATGGATGTTGAGGTCATCAAGCTGCTGATCAATTCGTACTTTGCCATTGTTCAGCGCACGGTCACTGACCTCGTGCCTAAGGCCATTACTTTCAGTCTGATTCTTGCTTCCAAGGACGAGATCCAGAAGGAGCTACTCGAGCAGCTTTACCAGAACAAAGCCATGGATGAGCTGGTCAAAGAAAACGAGTTCACTAGCCAGCGCCGCGAGCTGTGCCAGAAAATGGTTGCCGCCCTCACAGAGGCCCAGAGCATTGTCGCCGGAGTTTAGATGCTATATCAATATCAATAGATAGATTATGTCCCCAGCTCTTCATTCAACGGTTCTTGTATCTGTCCCGGTAAAGGTCCTTGCCAATATTCTCCTGTTAAAAACCTTCGGTTAGTCCTCCATGCTGTAGAAGTGGTGGTTATTATTTGCTTCGACTCAGACAAGCTGCATGCGATTCCTGCACCATAATCTGACCCATGCGACCCTGGTCATGGTGAAGACCATCCTCCTCGACTGCTAAATTTGAAGCAAACTACAACATTGAAACACTTGGTCAACGATTTGATCTTGGATTGTACGTAGATTTAACTGAATCTAGATTGTATTGATGAACGTAGCTGTGGATTTAAAGTTTGCATGTGCCCGTTATGCAGTGTCTGCATGCACGCATCTCATGCGACCAAAATAGGCAAACGAGGCATAATCCGACAAGGATATGAAGTTATAAATCTCGGAACGCTCACCTGGGAGTCCTCGCACCTAACAATGTTCTCGCTCTTGATTTCGTTGGTGCCATCGTTCATCATGATCTCGTCCCTCGCCATTGGGTCCCAGGCTCTCAAGGGATCAAAGAGCGTTTACAAGGGGTCCACGTATTTTGTCAAGGGATCAAAATATGTTTTCAACCGCACCAAGACTTATTTCTCGAGCAAGACCACGCCCAATCAAGCTCGATCTAGTCAGGAGTCTCACGCCTTTACCGACGGCCTAGTCGCGACTCTGCGTAATTGGCGTAACCAATTGCGACGGACTTTTCGAAACGAGACTCCTCCAAGTTTGCTACCCATTGCTGAGCCACAACCCGGAGAGGCAGAACAATCGCATCGCTGGCGCAACGTCACCCGAAAGTTCCATCGGGCCGGTGTGGAGGGAGTAGGTGCCTTCACGGAGCCGCGACCTCTGGTCCAGCAATCCACCATTGAGCAGTCAAGCAAAGTTCACGTGAATTCTGCGTCCATTACCGTCACTCATCTGTGGAATCGCTGTCGCAGCGCAGTCTCACGTCTCCACTGGCCTTACGCCTCACAGCCCATTCTGCCAATTGCTGAGCCTCGGCCAGTCAATAAGCTTTCCGCTTCAGCTACTCACCTATCTCGCTGGGAGCATGTGACCAGGAATGTTAAGCTCGCCTTTAAGGCGACCGACGAAGACGATAAGCGTACCGATGCGTTGGACAGCTACGCTTGCACTGCTGCTACTTCCGCTGTTCCCACAAACGACGTTTCAGACATTCGTGTAAAGCTTTCTCATAAGCCTTCTTGTGAATACTTTGGAGCATCCGAAGAGTTCAACTGTCAGCTGAATGCCAGCCCTTTCAAGGCAACACATGATTGCTTTCTGCCCGACGGTGTACTTGCGAGATATCCTTTTATGAACAAAGAGCTTCGCGTCGGAGACCCAGAAGCTCACGGCCTACAGTTTGAAAGAGAACCTGATAACACTGCATCTACTGTGTCCCCTGTTACGCCCAAGAAGCCCCCAAGTATGCCCAAGAGCAGTGCCAACAAGGGCGCGTATATCCAGAAACTCCCTTTTTCCGAGCCCTTCACGCCCCAGACAACCGTCACTCAGGGTGCGCACATACACCTGCTCACTCCGCAGCATACCCCACCTTCTCAAGTACACCAGATGACCATGAATCAAGCTCCTTTCACAAGCCCTTTCACAAGACATTCAACGCACTCTCAGGAGCCGACTGGTGAGACAGGTCCTGATGTGGTACAGCCCTTTGGCGTCCGGAGCAATGTGCCGCGTCGCACTCAAACTCCCGTAATGCTTGCAAAGGGAATAGTTGGTGCTGAATTACTTGGTGACGAACTCCCTCCTCTGCAGCTGGCATACAAGGGTTCTTCTCTCGATATTCAGCACTCCCTCGAGCCCTCGCGATCCACCTGGGTCAGGTACAGTAACCCCATTCGACGTGTATTCCGGGGATCCGCAGCCCCTCCATCACTGGCATGACTTCAGCACTGCTAGTACCTAGCGGTGCGACGTTGTTGTAGCGTTGGCCCGTCTGCAGAATGGATACCACAACTGATCTGTACCAACGAAAGAGCGCTAGCTTTGGACTAGCTTTCAGGCAAAGGGAGGTTCAAGGTATTCGAGTAGCGTAGATGGATGGAGATCTTCGGCGCCAGTTAACTTACATGGAACAGGAGCCGAAATGCAAATACTCTGTCTTACGAGCAATCCAGGGTCCAATACAGCGTTCCAACAGAGGATTCCAATACAAGTCTCAAATCCATAGTCATAGCTTATAGCGAGGTAGTAAATAAATATAGTAGATCCTTCTAAGGAATCTCGGTATAAATATCTGTCTCACCCATCGGCTAGGCCTATCTCTCCGGTTAACTCACCAACTATCCCAAGCCTCCTGCGAATACGCAAGCATGGTTCTTGTCTTCTTCAAGAAGTCATGCACGGGTCCAGCATCTAAAAGCTTTTATGAGTTTGCACCACTTTAAATTACACTCGCTGACCCGCTCTTGCGAGCTCTGCAAGCTCCCTGGGAGGATCTGGAATAGGGTAGATGATGGGATCTTGGCAGGCTCTGGCCGACCCAGCTGACTGACTTTCCCCACAGCTAAAGAGCTATTTCCGACATAATTGATGCTGTTTTTTGCGTCATTACTGGCGGTGGCAAGTGCGCGATTGCCATTCCAGGCATCACTTATTTATTCCATGACCGGCTATGTGTCAGTAGATCACAACTCGACCACATTTCCGGGTCAGCCTGCAGCGTTCGGTCCTTTGCCGCCCAAAAGCGGCGAACTGGTGGCCGAATTGCCACTGGTGAGAGTTCTGCACAGCGCTTGTGACTACATGCCATTCAATCCCGAGCTCAATAACAGTATTGCTGTTGTGTCGCGGGGCGGCTGCAGCTTCTATACCAAAGTACACAACCTGCAAGAGGCCGGGGCGGCCGCAGTTATAGTCGGCAACGTCGACAACTCGGAGCTGGTGAAAATGTATAGCGAAACGCTGCCCACGCCAATTCTGATTCCATCGCTATTTGTGTCGCTGGCGTCGTACGATGCCCTCAAGCAATACTCGTCGGCGGCCCTATATTCCTGCGACAACGCGGCGTCAGCCCTCAGCTCGCTGCTGATGTTTATGTTCAGTCCCCTATTGAGCGTCACACTGTTCTATGTGCTCATCAGCCTGCACCGGTACCGTGAGCGGGCGCAGCAACGAGCATCTGTGCGGGCGGTGGATGCGCTGCCGGTGCGAGTTTGGGGCACGCCCATTGCGCCACGGCCTGAGCCCGCTTCTTCCTCAGAGCATGCAGAGTCCCACACGAGCCCTGAATCTGAGTACCCTGGGCCCAGTACCTACCGGCCCGGCCAATTTGTGACGGGTAGCTGCGCGATCTGCTTTGACGACTACGATAAATACTCGCGGGTGTTGCAGTTACCGTGCGACCACGAATACCATGAAGGGTGTATTCGGCGATGGTTGCTTGGCCATAAAAAAACTTGTCCCATCTGCAACCGCGAGGTTCAGTGATATTTATTCTTTCTTTAGGTGGTGTGGCTCACTTCCTAGGGCTGGGTGGCCTTGCAGCGCGCTTGCGCGACGGGGCTAGGGTACATGCGCGCTCAGGTGATCATGCAGGAACACTGCCTGGTCCGATTCGCGCCCGACTCGTGAACAAATGGCGTCCAAGCATCCAAACATTTTCACATTCATTAATTATTTTGTAAGATGTGTTACAATAGTTCTCATTCTTGCTCCTCGTGGTGCTTTAGCGCCCTAAGATCAACTGTAGATGTGTGCTCACAGCAATAAACGCTTTTCTGATGTAGATGAGAAAGCAGACGGACTAGAACCCTCAGAAAATTAGAAATTTCAGAAAGATTAGAAAACCTCTAATCGATGAACTGTCACTTTAAATCAGAACAGGAGAATGGCAAGCAATGAATTCAAAGTGACTAAAGTTTAGATCCGCAACTGCCTGCGCCCACCACCACAGCCCTTGCCCAATCGTGAAGCCCCCGCAACCTGACTAACCGCGCTTCGCAACCTTTCCTTCCCAATCGTCATGGCCACACCCGGCACTTTGCCAGCGCCTGCCTCCGACCAGTTGGCGGCCGAGCGCCCTGTCAATGATGGTAATAAAGATGGTAATAAAGGTATTGACCGCTATCAGATCGTTAAGAAGCTGGGCGAGGGCTCATTCGGCAAAGTCAAGCTGGCCTACCACCTGGCCACCAACTCACGTGTGGCTCTGAAGATCATCAACCGACGCACGCTTGCCAAAAGCGACATGCAGGGCCGTGTGGAGCGTGAGATCAGCTATTTACGGCTACTCCGCCACCCGCACATCATCAAGCTTTACGAGGTGATCAAATCCAAGGAAGAAATTATCATGGTTATGGAGTTTGCTGGCAAGGAATTGTTTGATTACATTGTGCAAAAAGGTCGCATGAGTGAGGATGAAGCTCGCCGGTTTTTCCAACAAATCATTTCGGCCGTGGAGTACTGCCATCGCCATAAGATCGTTCATCGCGACCTCAAGCCCGAGAACTTGTTGCTGGACGAAAAGTTCGACATTAAGATTGCTGACTTCGGACTTTCGAATATTATGACTGACGGCAATTTTCTCAAAACGTCGTGCGGTAGCCCCAATTATGCAGCACCAGAGGTCATTTCTGGACGGCTATATGCAGGGCCGGAGGTCGACGTGTGGTCGTGCGGAGTGATCTTGTATGTCATGCTCTGCGGCCGGCTGCCATTTGACGACGAAAGCATTCCCGAGCTGTTCCAGAAGATCTCCAGCGGCACATACGTGATCCCCGACTACCTGAGTGCCGGCGCAAAGAACCTGTTGCAGAAGATGCTGGTCGTCGATCCGCTACAGCGTATTACCGTTGAGGGTATTCTCAACGATCCCTGGTTTAAGGTGGGCATGCCTGCGTATCTGATGCCGAACATCGACGGCGATGGCCAGCAGCGAAAGTTTTCTGCCGACGATGAAGTTGTGCGGACACTGGCACAGAAGCTTGGTTATACCATTGACAATGTTGTCGCGGCACTCAATGCGGGACCCGACGCATCTGGTGGCACCAACAATGCGGAGATCCAGGACGCGTACCGCATTTTGCGCGACAAGTCCAAGGCCGCAGGCGGCGCGGACGACGAGCCCGATGCTCTGGACTCCTACATGAGCTCGCGTGAGCCCATCTCGCGGCGGCGGTCGCGGGCCAGCAGCGACGCACGCATGCCCGCATCACTGGGAAAGTCTGGTGTGCCCGCAACTTTTTCGTTCGACGCGTCGCATCTTGGCCCCGTGGGCGTGCCCGGCTCGCGCATTGCCGTGCTGCCGCAGTCACTTCCACAGTACCATCTTGCTTATATGCAGTCGCAAGGCGTACAGATGTCCAAGCGGTTGAGCCCCGTGTCTATGAAGAAGTCAAAGATCCGGTGGCATTTCGGCATCCGCTCTCGCTCTTACCCATTGGATGTCGTGGGAGAGATTTATAGGGCCTTGAAAAGCCTTAACGCCGAGTGGGCTCGCTTCTCTACTGACGACATTTGGACCATCAATGTGCGATGGAAAAACGAGGTGCCAGCCACTCAAACGTTGCCGGCGTCTGTGGAGCTGCTAAAGATGCGCATCCAGCTGTACCAACTCGAGCAGAACAATTACCTGGTGGACTTCAAGTTCGACGGCTTTGAGGATAAGCGTACTACCAAAACCGACGACACGTTCTCGGCATACCCGTTTCTGCGGTTTGCCACAAAGTTGATCATGGAGTTGGCTGTTAACAGCCAACAGGAGTAAGTTATAGAGCGATGACGATGGGCAGCGCAGAATTACCGATGTAGTCGCAACAGCGGGAAAGCTGGAGATTGTCAATGTAAGTAGTGAACTTGGTGCATATTAAGTGCTTTACTCGCTGACTTTGTCGGCAGTGGGTTAAAATGGGTGCGGCTATGGAGGTAGTGGCATTGATTCGTAGTACGGGTCTTAGATGGATTCTAGCAACGTTACCCTGAAATGCCCATTTCAGTCGAATGGTTCCTTCAGAAAATACGTGACTTTCCATCAACGTCTATTCTGAACCTGCTGTTTAATTTTACCCATCAGTAGCACCCTTATAATGTATTTCTGCCACGCCAATCTCGTTAAATCTAATTTCCATGCTGATAGGACTACAATGGCAACTAGCGCGAATGTTACGAAGAATGTGAATTACGCCTCCTAGTACCAGCAAGCCTATTGTACATCACAGGCAACGCTGGTAGAGTCACACATCAGAGCAGCCTGCTGTCAAAGCCTTTTTAGCTTGCTACCCTAGCGCGGCGAAACCGACCTCGTATGGTTGTTGGATCCAGTGGAAGAATCGGCACCCACAGTGGTGAATGTCACATCTGCAAATGCTGTGCGCACAGCCCGCTTCAGAAAGGCCTGCTCCGCCGCCTCGCTGAACCTTTCGGGCACCGTCACCCTGACCGGTCCCTGCCGCACCACGTCTGTAATCTGTGCGTCTGAGAAGCCACCCTGCCCCGACAGAAGCTCGTAGTGTGCAGCCATGGCCTCCAGGGCCTTGGCTGACCCTGCCGTCAGCGACTGCTTGGACACCACTCGCGCAATCAGCTCGCGGTCAGGCACTACCTGGTAGAAAAGCGCCGAGTAGTCTTCCGGATCAAACAAGTCGCGCTGTGCGAGAATTGCGGTGGTAAGATCGACTACCAATGACGCCACTGCCTCGCATTTGTCCATTTTGTCGAGCGCCCGCAGCAGAATGAGGATGGTTAGCCCCAGCTGTGGCCAATGGTAGTAGAACTGCAGTCGCGATGTGCGCAGCCCCGCCACCACCTGTTGCAAAATGGTAATACAAAGCAAATATAGCGACGAATCCAGCGGCTGCCGCAGGCTCGCCCGTAGTACAATCTGCACAGCGTCCATCACGCCGGCCAGAGGCGTGTACGGGGCCTGTTCCAACTGCAATGGATGCTTTGTTTGAGTGAGATGGAACACTGTTTTGTTTTCAACACTGCAGAGTGTCTGCAAGCCGCGCGGTGATTCAACCAGTTTGCGCAGGATCAGCAAGCTGAGTCGTAGGTATACCGCCGAGCGTGAAGTGGCCTGCACGCTGGCCAATGTGGGCTTTTGACACGCGAGCTCGCTAACCAGATCTAGCAATGGCGCAAACACGGCTGGAGTGCTTGCAATCAGGCACGCGAATGTATCGTTGTGGACCGCAAACTCATACAACGCCAATAATACCACGGCTGAGCGCGGAGGCACCTCTTCGGGGCCAGTGTTGGGGGGGACCCGCAGCGATTGAGAGTCTCTTTTGAACCATGAGAGCCATGTCGGTGCTTCGGAAACGGTGAAGGAAGCTGCATTGGCGGCCAGGACCGGCTGGGCCGCTGCCAGCAGCTTGGCCATTACCTCTTCGTCCACAAAGTCGGCAATCCGCTCCAAATAAACGTCCACGTGGTCACCAAACTTGTGCATATTGGCAAGCACAGCAATCAGTTCAAATGCCTGTAGAGCCAGTGGGCTCGTTGCCGGCTCTGCCCCAACCAACCGCACCAACGGAGTAAAGAAATTCTTGGAGTTGAAGTAAGGCGTGAGTGAGGTCCCATAGGCACCAGCCGCTGTTTTCAGCAGGAATTGCACGGCCTCTGGCTGTCGTTTGTCGATCTGTGTAAAGACTGCATCTGTGAGGCTGTCAAACAAACCGTCTATTCTGTCGAGCCCGGCAATGGCTTGAATAAGGTCTGCGGAACTCAATCGATGCTGGAAAAGTGCAGCCAGAACCACCTGCAATAATCGCAGTGCATTAGTAGACACAAATATGTCCGAGCTGCGGGCATTGCTCACGGCCGCAGCAACAAGCGTATGCATATTTGTGGGGCTATTGACCAGCTGGTCGGCTGGCCGCGCAGCGATGATTTCAAACAGCGGCTGCTCGGCTACCGGCAAAATAAACAGTTCTACCCAAAACCCAGGTGGTAAGGAGTCACTATTAAATAGTTGCTCATACAGCTGCACAACTTTTGGTTGGTGCTTTTGTCCACTGACATTCACCTGCACCAGCGGGGAGGCCATTGCATGAATAACCACTCGGGCATGGCTTATGAGCACCAGCACACATTTAGGGTTAGATGCGTAGCCAAGTTGACAAAAATATCTCAGAAATGATATAACCTCATTCAAATAAATAGCAAAAAAATCTCTTTCACAAGAGTACCCCACAAGTTCTTCAAGACTCCCGTGAAGGCTCTCTGGAATGTAGAGCTTGTTTACCTTTTTGTTTACTTAGTAACCCGACAATGATTCAGATCGGGCTTGACGATCCGGCAATAGAAACAATTGCTCAGGCCGTGCGAGCTGCGCGCCGAGCGGTGGTCGTTACCGGCGCTGGTGTGTCGTGCAACGCCGGGATTCCCGATTTCCGCTCCGAAAACGGTCTCTACAACCTCGTTAAACAGCAATATCCCGACGCTGTTGTCAAGGGGAAAGACCTCTTTGATACCATTCTCTTCCGGGACCCAGAGACGGTGCGCATTTTCTATACTTTCATGGCTTCGCTCCGGCGTGCCATGCTCGAGTCTCATCCTACTCCAACTCATCATTTCATCAAGCACTTGCGTGACAAGAAACGACTCCTTCGCTGCTACACGCAAAACATCGACGGTCTCGAGCAAAATGTGGGCCTGAGCGTGGGATATACCAACCTTAAGGAGCTGGAAGTTGTCCAGCTTCATGGAGATATCCACTCACTCAAGTGCTCTGCCTGCAAATTCGAGTGCCCGTGGACTGCCGACTATGCGGCTCGATTGCTAGCCGGTAAGGCCCCCGAATGCCCGACATGTGATGAGACTGAGCAGCTACGCACCTTGGCTGGCCGTAGGTCCCGACCCACGGGCTTTTTGCGACCGAATGTTGTCCTCTACGGTGAGGAGCATCCTCATGGTGACATGATTGGCCAGTGTACTGCCAAGGACCAGCGCGCGAAGCCAGACTTGCTGGTAGTTGCAGGCACCTCTCTCAAAGTCGTTGGAATCCGACACCTGGTCAAAGATCTTGCCAAAGCAGTCAAAGAACGCGGCGGACTTGTCGTGTTTGTGAACCAGTCGCCCGTAAGCTCCTCGCTCTGGGATAGTGTCTTTGACTATCATATCAACGCAGATACGGATGCCTGGGCACAGGACTTGCGCACGCGTATTCCCACGTTCTTTAAGAAACAAACCCGCCTCAAGGTCTCTGTGTCAAAACTACCAAGCCACCTTGCGAAAGACCAAGCCGACCAGAAAAGCGTTCATGAGGGCAAGCGGCCAGCTTCTCCTAATGCCAAGCCCGCCAAGCGTACGAAATCCGCAGAATACGTTGCTGAGGAGAAGTACAACGACCTGGCTGCTTCTAGCCCAAACAGCTTCTCCACGTTCCAAGCTAACCCGCAACTGGCTAGTCCGAAAATGGAAGACCCTGGAAAGGAGGACCCGCAATTTCTTGGAAAGTGTCCAAATGCAACGTTTGATACGCCACGCCAAACGCTTCCGCTCAAGACCTCGCCAAACAGCTCACCGGTCCCCACATATTCCCCCAGCGCATCTGCTTTACATATGGGCCCGTACCAGCCCCAGTCTCTGAACCAGCCATTTCAGTCGGTCCAGTCACTACAGTCGGCCCAACCAGACCGGCCGCCACAACTGATATACCCACAGCCGGCTGTGCGTACGGGATCGGGCGTGTTTCGATTTGGTGCTGAATGGAATCAAGTCTTTGAGTAACGTTATTTATTTGGTTGTCTATGCAATTGCTTCACATCTACTTCTGTTTCTTATGCCCCCTTCTTTATCATCGACCAGTTGGTCCCCGCATCTTGATTGCTCTTCAAATCGCATTCATTAGAGCTGGTCTGTATGACGATGGCCAGAGTATGTTCAGTACGGATCACAGGAATACGAAGAAATGCGAAACAATGATGGAAATCCTAGGTGAGGAACCAGCTTAAAAAATAGTAAAAGGGTAAAAATAGACCTGAACTTTAATTAAGGTTGCACAGAACATAAGGTTGACCCCAGCATCGCAGGTCTAGTTTAACTTGTCTACCACTTGCATGCCGATGCAGGTTACAAAATCAGCGCAGGAAGATGTCTACAGTCCATGTAAGCTTGGGGGTCAAATAGTGTACTCAGTAGGCTGCTATGACGTCAGAACAGCGAGCACAGTTTCTGCACAAAGCAGCCAAACTGCTCTACACCTCGCCAATAGCTAGAGTCTATGAGGAGTCTGCCGTAGATATCGAGCCGTCTCAGAAACACCCGCCAATAAAATGCCCGGTTTGCCAAGCCATCTGGGTCCCTGGCGTGACTTGCAAGGTCCGGCAACGAAGCTCTCCTCGCAACAAAAACAAACGTGCCCGGACTCTTAGGCGCAAGCGAATTGATGCACATCTTGCAACAGTAGCTCGAAAAAACCCACATTTCTTGCCACGCACAGAAACCAACATTGTCTATACCTGCATGTTCTGCGATACTACTAAGGCTGTGCCTGCGGTACTAGCAGCAACTAAAAGAGCTCCAATCAGTAAGGGTGCGGCTGCCAAGGAACGTGCAAAAAAGCGCAAGCTCACTGCCAAGCCGCCACCTCAAGCACCTGCTACTTCAATTGGCGGTCTCTCTCTGGGAGATTTTTTATTGTAAGGTATACCCTCTATGCTCCACGTCTAACACGTCTTCCTCTGGTGCAGTTCCTGTAGGGAACAAACATCTCACCTCACGCTTTTTTAGGCCAGCTAGGAATCGTAGTCTTGACTTAGTGCAATTTGAGCCAAAGAATGTATATCAAATTAGAAGCCCGTCAAATGCTTCTAAGTCACATTGCGTGCGCTAATGAGACCAAGATGTATAGCAAGAGTATATACTACACCGCACTAGGCTTGTCTTGACGTTGGCTTGAGTCAACGACGTTACAAGCAAAGATTCAAAGGAAAGAAATAAAGAAAAACTATAGACTACATGAAAATGATCGTGAAAAAAAATGAAAAGGGGAGTATTTACACCAATAAAATGGCAAGGCAAGCGGCAGCAGCACCGGCGAGGCAACGGGGAACCCTGCTGCGCGAGGCAGCATTGTACTCGGGCGCAGTGCTAGCAGATCCTGCCGGAATAGCAGGGAGCTGAGATACTCCACTAGGAGCCTGCACAAGCGAAGTAGCTGTGGGCATAGTAACCGATTGTGTGAGGTAGTTGGAGTTCACAGTAGCTTCCTGCGCGCCAGCTGGCGCAGGCGCAGCAGTCATCGCAGTCTCGGCAGCAGCCGGGGTTTCAGACGAACCCGTAGTAGACGAGCTGGTGGTCGATTCCAATAGAGTGCTGGAGCCGTGAACGATCATGTACGTGAGCTCAGTGCTCGAGCATGACGTGGTCGGCGTAAGCGTAGAAATCGTCGTCACAACTCCGCTGGGGATATCACCCTGTGTAACCACAGGCAGAGACGAGGCCGGCGCAGAGCTACTTGCCTCAGCAGTCTCAGAGCTCTGCACGGGAACAGAAACGGTCAACTCCACGGAATGCGTGGCGGACCCAACGGTGATGGGAGTGGTCAACACACTGCTTGTCATAGACTCGCCCGTCTCGGTCGGTGCGGCAACTGGGACAGTCACGCCAGTGACAGTGCTGGAGCCTGTGCACTCGACCTCTGTGCATGGCAGAGTTACACTTTGGGTAAGCATAACTGAGCTTGAAGTGCTTTCGGCGGATGAGGTACTCTCAGTAGACGAGGAGCTCTCAGTAGACGATGAACTCTCAGTGGATGAGGGGCTCTCAGTAGACGACGTACTCTCGGGAGTGGTTTCTGGCGAGGAAGCACTCTCGGAGGGTGAAGTCACTGGCGTCTCGCTCGAGGCAACAGGCGCGGTGCTTGAACCCTCAGCGGTTGTCTCGGCAGTTGCCTCACTCGACGTCGTACTTGCGCTTGTCTCCGCTGAAGTAGCATAACACTCGGCGTCAAGGCAAGTCTCGGCCGGCACCTCCGTTGAACTAGACACTGTGCCCGAGGCTTCAGTCGCCGAAGTTACTCCGGTAGTAGGTGCTTCTGTAGCAGATGTCTCGCTTGCAGCCTGGCACTCGGCATCGGTGCACACTGCAGTCGATGATTCGGTGGTAGGCACCTGGGTGGTAGGCGCAACAGTGGGCACACTTGTAGATTCCACAGGTGTGTTTGTATTTACAGGGGTAGGCGTCTCGCTAGAGACCTCAGAGGTCTCTACAGGAACTTCAGAGGTAGTCTCCACTGGTGCCTCACCTGTGGTGGCGACAGTAGTGGGACTAACAGATTCCACTGGAGCCTCAGAGGTGGGTGCAGCAGTAGTAGCGGCCGTAGTAGACGCAACAGTCTCCATGGGGGCCTCAGTGGTAGGGGCAACCGTGGTGGCTTGCTGGCACGCTTCCTCAGTGCACTCCTGAGTGGCAGTGACGACAGGCGTCGTCTCAACCGCGGGAGTCGAGGCCGGAGAGGTCTCAACCGGTGCCACAGTAGTGGGCGCGACAGTCTCAGCGGGAGCCTCAGTAGTAGGAGCCACAGTGGTGGGCGCGACAGTCTCAGCCGGAGCCTCAGTGGTAGGAGCCACAGTCGTAGGCACAACTGTTGTGCCGTGCTGGCACGCTTCCTCAGTGCACTCCTGAGTGGCAGTGACGACAGGCGTCGTCTCAACCGCAGGAGTCGAGGCCGGGGAGGTCTCAACTGGCGCCACAGTGGTAGGTGCGACAGTCTCAGCGGGAGCCTCAGTGGTAGGAGCCACAGTAGTAGGTGCGACAGTCTCAGCGGGAGCCTCAGTGGTAGGAGCCACAGTGG